>WOXC01002509.1:0-564650 GCA_011680675.1 Gymnobelideus leadbeateri
TATGGTATCACTATTTATGTCTAAATAATGGACCCAGGGGAAGCTAGGTGTCACAGTGAGTAAGAGCGCTGGCCCTGGAATCGGAGGACCTGGGATTGGATCTGGCCTAAGAAAATGAGCACTCACACATAAATAATGACTGGCCATGTAACCTTGAGCAAGTTACGTAACCCCAATTGCTTTAATAAATGAATGAATGAAGGACCCATTTTGACCTTATCTTGGTATATAAGGTGAGAAGCTGTTCTATGATTAGTTTCTGCCATACTATTTTCCAGTTTTCCTGGCAGTTTTTGTCAAATAGTGAGTTCTTATCCAAGAAGCTGGAATCTTTGATTTATCAAACAGTAGATTACTATAGTCATTTTCTACTGTGTCTTAAGTACCTAGACTATTCCACCGATCCACCACTATTTCTCAGCCAGTAGCAAATAGTTTTGATAATTACAGCTTTGTAATATAGTTCACATCTGGTACAACTAGACCACCTTCTTTTGCATTTTTCTCATTAATTCCCTTAATGTTCCTTTTGTTCTTCCAGGTAAATTTTGTTATTATTTTTTTCTAGCTCTATAAAGTAATTTTTGGTGGTTTGATTGGTATGGCACTAAATAAGAAAATTGATTTAGATAGAATTGCCATTTGTGTTATATTTGTATAGCCTACCCACAAACAACTTGTGTTTTTTCAAATCATTTAGATCTGACTTTATTTATGTGAAAAGTGTTTTGTAATTGTGTTCATATAGTTCCTGGGTTTATCTTGGCAGGTAGATTACTAAATATTTTATATTGTCTACAGTTATTTTAAATGGAATTTCTCTTTCTTGCTGCTGAGGGTGTTCTTGGTAATATATAAAAATGCTGATAATTTATTTTGTAGGTTTGTTTTATTATCCTATGACTTTGCTAAAGTTAACTATTTTCTCTTTTTTAAACAAATGCTTTATTAACTTCTGTTTTACATCATTCATTTCCGCCAGATTTTGAGTTACAATCATTTTCCCCCCATTATTCCCCTACCCAACCTCCCAGAATAGCAGTCCCACAAGATATCGCTTCCTCCAATCTGCTCTCTCCCATACCTTCTCCCATACCCCTTCGACTTTTCCATTAGAGGAAGGTGAATCTTTGTGTCCCAATGCCTGCACATCTTATCTCCCAATTACAAGCAAAAGAGTATTAATAATAGTGTTTATATATATTTGAAACATTTCATCTTAAGACCTCGAATTTCAGATTTATTTCCTTCCTCCCTTGTCACTCATTTCCTCTTGAGAGATAAGTAATTGAGTATATGTTGTACATGTCTAGCTATGCAAAACATTATCATAGTAGATATATTGTACAAGGCTGCTTATAATTCCCTCCCACTCATCCCACCCCCCACCTGGTCCAGTCCCTACATGATCTTGTCCCTCTTCTATAGTGGGTACTTCCAACCTCCCCTCCCCCCAAGGATGCCCTCCAATTCATCATCCCTCTTCTCATCCCCCTTCCTCCTATTCTGCTGCAGGTTGAGATATCCCATTTAGTATGTATGTCATTCTCTCCCTGAACCAAATTCAATGACAATTGAATTGCCTTCCTATTCTCCCCCTCCCTTACAACCACTTCCCCTTGCTTCTTCTACATGATATAGTTTACCCTCCCCTGTCTCTCCCCATCTCCTCTTGCCACTTTCCTCTCTCACCTCATAATATCAACCCTTGAGTATCCTCACTTCCCAACAGATTCAACCTATGCCCTCTGTCCATATATAAATGTAACCATATACACACACATTCACATATGTATTCATATGACCACACACCCTT
The DNA here is from genome assembly GCA_011680675.1 of Gymnobelideus leadbeateri. Lineage (NCBI taxonomy): Eukaryota > Metazoa > Chordata > Mammalia > Diprotodontia > Petauridae > Gymnobelideus > Gymnobelideus leadbeateri. Next base: position 1,817 of record WOXC01002509.1, read on the forward strand.
CTTCCATTATTTTCATAGTGAGAAAGATATCATCAGTCACAATTATTGCTTTTCCATATAGGAATGTAAATAGTTCAACTTTGATAAGTTCCTTTTGATTTCTTTTCCCTGATTACCTTCTCAGGCATCTCTTGCTTCTTGTGGCTGGATGTCAAATTTTCTATTCAATTCTGGTTTTTTCCTCAAGAATGCTTGAAAGTCCTCTATTCCACTGAATGGCCATATGTTCCCCTGAAACAAAATACTCAGTTTTGCTGGGTAGGTGAACCTTGGGTTCATCCCCAGCTCTTTTGCCCTCTGGAATATCATATTTCATGCCCTTTGATCCCTCAGTGTAGAAGCTGCCGGGTCCTAGGCTATTCTGCTTGTGTTTCCACAATATTGAAATTGTTTCTTCCTGGCTGCTTGGAGTATTTTATCCTTGGTCTGGGGATTCTGGAACCTGGCTATAATATTCCTGGGAGTTTTCTTTTTGGGATCTTTTTCAGGAGGTGATCAGTGGATTCTTTCAACCTCTATTTTGCCCTCTGGATCTAAAACATCAGGGCAATTTTCCTTGAGAATTTCTTGAGGGGTGATTTCTAGATTCTTTCTTTGATCATGGCTTTCAGATAGTACAATAATTTTTAAATTGTCTCTCCTGGATCTATTTTCCAGGTCAGTGGTCTTTCCCATGAGATATTTCACATTGCCTTCTAATCTTTCATTTGTTTGGATCTGCTTAACAGCATCTTGATTTCTCATAAAGTCATTAGCTTCCATTTGCTCCAGTCTAACTCTGAAGGAATGAATCTCCTCAGTGAACTTTTGAGATTCTTTTTCCATCTGGCAAATTCGACTTTTTAAGGCATTCTTCTCCTCATTGCCCTTTTGGGCCTCCTTTGCCATTTGAGTTAGTCTATTTTTTAAGGTGTTGTTTTCCTCAGTCAGGCTGTTGACCCTCATTTCATACTTTTCCTGCATCCTTCTCATTTCTCTTTCCAATTTTTCCTCCACTTCTCTTATTTGATTTTTAAAGTCCTTCTTAAGGTCCTCTATGGCCTGCAACCCGCTCATGTTTTCCCCTGGGGCTTTTGGAGCAGGACTTCTGACCTCACAGTCCTTTTCCTGCTCTATGCCCCCAGAATAGGAGTCTAGGGTTGCATTTTTCTGTTTCCTTTGCCTTGGCATGTTGCCACTTAATTACTTGACTTTGGGGCTTATTGCCACAATATGTCTTTGTAACAGATAGGGGAATTTTAGTCCAGAACGTGTGGAAGGGCAACTTCCGTTTCTGGCAAGCTGTAAACCCACCCTACTTCTACCCTAGATCACAATCCAGATCCAGGGAGGTTAAAGCAAGAGCGATTGTTTGCAGGCCAGGAGCTGGAGCTGCCTCTGAAAACTACAAAATGGAGTGTCTCCTCAGTGGCTTCTAGCCCCCAGGGGAGGAAGCCGACGCATTCCCCAAATACTGGTCCCAAAGTCCATAGGACACTAACCTCTTACTTTGTCCTAGGCATGTCTATGTTGATAATTCTGGAGTCACCACAGCTGCTGGTGTTCTGGGGTCTCTCCAGCCGGCTGCTGGCCCTGCCGCCCTGGGGCTAAAACCTCGGCTCACGGGGACCTGGGCTCTGCTCGGCTTGGCTCCCTGCGCTCTGCACCCTTCGAGCTGCTGGCTCCCAGAGCACCGTGCTGGTCCTTCCTGAAGGGCTACTGGGCTGTCCTCAGTGGGAGGTTAGCTTCTCTGTGTCGTTCTATGGGTGCTGGGGCTCCAGAAGTTGTTCAGAGTCCCCTTTTACATAGTTTGGGGGGAATCTGGGGGCAGAGTGGCTTGGATGAGCTGTTTCTACTCCGCCATCTTGGCTCCGCCCTAGTCTATAATTTTCTTTCTCTCTTTTGGCTCTTCCTGGTTTAGGTATCAGCATCACATTTGTGTCATAAAAGGAATTTGTTAGAACTCCTCCTTCCCCTCTTTTCCCAAATAGTTTATATAGTATTGGAAATAATTGTTCTTTAAATATTTGGTAGAATTCACTTGTAAATCCATCTGTCCCTGGAGATTTTTTCACAGGGAGTTCATTGGTTGCTTCTTTGATTTCTTTTTCTGAAATGGGGTAATTTAAGTATTTTATTTCCTCTTTTGTTAATCTGGACAATTTACATTTTATAAATATTCACCTATATCACTTAGATTGTCAGATTTATTGGCATACAGTTGGGCAAAGTAGTTCCTAATTATTGCTTTAATTCCCTCTTCATTCATAGAAATACAACCTTTTCATTTCTGATACTGGTAATTTGGTTTTCTTCTTTATTTTTTAAATCAAATTAACCAAAAGTTTACCTACTTTATTGGGGATTTTTTTCATAAATCCAGCTCTTAGTTTTATTTATTAGTTCAATAGTTTTCTTACTTTCCATCTTATTAATCTCTCCTTTGAGTTTCAGAATTTCTAATTTGGTGTTTGGGACTTTTTAATTTGTTCTTTTTCTAATTTTTTAATTTGCGTGCCCAATTAACTGATTTGCTCTTTCTCTATTTTATTCATATAAACATTTAGAGATATAAAAAATTCCTCTAACTACAGCTTTGACTTCATCCCATAAATTTTGGTGTGCTATCTCCTCATTGTCATTCTCTTTGATGAAACAGTTTTTTCTATGATTTGTTAGTTGATCCACTCATTCTTTTTTTTTCTTTTTAAAGCAATTGGGGTTAAGTAACTTGCTCAAGGTTACACGGCTAGTCATTATTAATGCGTGGGTGCTCATTTTCTGAGGCCGGATCTGATCTCGGGTCATCCCAACTCCGAGGCCGGCTCTTACTCACTGTGCCACCTAGCCGCCCCTTTAGGGCAATTGGGGTTAAGTAACTTGCCCAAGGTTACATGGCTAGGTTTTTGTTTGTGTGGATCAAGTGTCGGAGGCCGGTTCCGAACTCAGGTCCTTCTGACTCCAGGGCCAGCACTCTATTCACTGCGCCACCTAGCCGCCCCTGATCCACTCATTCTTTAGAACTAGATTATTTAGTTTCCAATTAATTTTTAGTCTATCTTTCCATGGGCCTTTAATACATGTAATTTTTATGGCATCATGATCTGAAAAAGATGCATTTAATATTTCTGCCTTTCTACATTATAGTGAAGTTTTATGGCCTAATGCATGGTCATTTTTTTTGTGGTATATTCCTTTCTATCCCTATTCAATTTTCTCCAGAGGTCTATCATAGCTAACTTTTCTAAAGTTTTATTCACCCCTTAACTTTTTTCTTTTTTCTTTTGTAGTTGAATTTATCTAATTGAGAATCTGAGGTTGAGGTCCCCCATTATTATGGTTTCCTGTATGGTATTCTTCCTGTAACTCACTTAACTTCTCTAAGAATCTGGATACTATACCATTTAGTGCATATATGTTTAATATTAATATTACTTCATTGTCTATGGTACATTTTAGCAAGATAAAGTTTCCTTTCTTATTTCTTTTAATTAGATTGATTTTTGCTTTTGCTTTGTCTGAGATCAGGATTGCTACATCTGCTTTTTTTTTTTTTTTTACTTCAGCTGAAGTGTAATAGATTCTTCTCTAGCCTTTTACCTTTATTCTGTTCGTGTCTCTCTGCTTCAAATGTGTTTGCTGTGAACAACATATTGTAGGATTCTGGTATATAATCCACTCTGGTATCTACTTCTGCTTTACGGAGACTTTACCCCATTTACATTCACAGTTCTAATTTTTTTTCTTTTTGCTTTTTGGAGGGCAATTGGGGTTAAGTAACTTGCCCAAGGTCACACGACTAGGTTTTTGTTTGTGTGCGTTAAGTGTCTGAGGCCAGATCTGAACTGAGGTCCTTCTGACTCCAGGGCCGACATTCTACTCACTGCGCCACCTAGCCACCCCAACAGTTCTAATTTCTTAACTGTGTATTTCTTTCCATCTCATTTTCCCCCATTTATACTTTTCCCTCTCTCTCTTCTTTTGCCCTGTCCTTCCTCACAATGTTTTGCTTCTGATCGCTATCTCCCTCAATCTGTCCTCCCTTCTATCACCACCCCCCGTTTTTCTTTTTCCCTTCTCCTCCTACTTCTCTATAGGGTAAGATAGATTTCTTTACTCAGTTAAGTGTTAATGTTATTCTCTCTCTGAGTCAAATCTGATGAGACTAAGGTTCAAATAATACTCACCCCCTTCCCTCTTTCCCTCTAATAGATCTTTTGTGCTTCTTCGTGTGATATCATTTACCCCATTCTGGTTACCCCTTTCCTCTTCTCCCAATACAATCCTTTTTTCCAGCCCTAATTTTTTTGTCATCACATCAGAGTCAACTTACACCCACACACTCTCTCTAGGTATATGCCTTCTTACTGACTTAATAAAGATACCATTCTTAAGAGTTAACAAGTATCATATCACCATATAGGGATGTAAGTAACCAGTTTAACCTTTTTGATTGCCATGCCTTTTTTTTTCCTTGTTCATCTTTTTATGCTTCTCTTGAGTCTTTTATTTGAGGATCAAATTTACTGTTCAGCTCTGGTCTTTTCATTGGGAAATTTTGAAAGTACCATATTTCATTGAATGTCCATCTTTTCCCAAGAAATATTATGCTCAATTTTGCTGGGTAGTTGATTCTTATTGTAATCCAAGCTCTTTTGCCATATGGAATATCATGTTCTAAGCCCTCTTATCCTTTACTGTAGATGCTCCTAAATCCTATATAATCCTGACTGTGGCTCCTTGATATTTGAATTGTTTCATTTTGGCTGCTTGTAATATTTTCTCCCTGACCTGGAATTTGGCTACAGTATTCCTCGGAATTTTCCTTTTGGGATCTTTTTCAGGAAGCAACTGGTGGATTCTTTCAATGACTATTTTACCCTCTGGTTCTAGGATATCAGAGTAGCTTTCCTTGATAATTTCTTGAATGATCCTATCCAGGTTCTTTTTTTCAGTCATGGTTTTCAGGTAGTCCAATAATTTTTTAAATGATCTCTCCTGGATCTATTTTCCAGGTCAGTTGTTTTCCCAATGAGGTATTTTACATTTTCTTCTATTTTTTCTTTCTTTTGATTTTGTTTGACTAACTCTTGGTGTTTCAGAGTTATTAGTTTCCACTTGCCAATCCTAATTTTTTTCCAATTTATTTATTTATTTTTAATTTTCAACATTCATTTCCACAAGACTTTGAGTTACAAACTTTTCTCCCCATCATTCCCATACCTCCCACCCCAAAATAGCCTACTGAATACCCCTTCCCAGAGTTTGTTCTCTCTTAGGTCCTCCCTCATCTCTCCCCCAACATTATTTTAAACATTTGCTTTTAAAACTTCAAGTTCCAGATTTTTTTTCTTCTTCCCTCCTCACCCACCCCCACTGGGAAGATAAGCAATTCAATATAGGTTGTACATGAGTAGTTATGCAAAACATTTTCATAGTAGCTATATTGTGAAAGACTAACTATAATTCCCTCCATTCTATCCTGCCCCCCACTTATTCTATTTTCTACATTGACCCTGATCCTTTTCAAAAGTATTTGTTTTGGGGCAGCTAGGTGGCACAGTGAGTAGAACGTCGGCCCTGGAGTCAGAAGGACATGAGTTCGGATCCAACCTCAGACACTTAATGCACACACAAACAAAAACCTAGCCATGTGACCTTGGGCAAGTTACTTAACCCCAATTGCCCTCCAAAAGGCAAAAAAAAATAAAAAAAAACAAAACAAAACCAAAACGTGTTTGTTTCTAACTATCCTCTCCCCAAATCTGCCCTCCCTTCTATCATCCCCCCTCTTATCCCCTTCCCCCCATTTTCCTGTAGGGTAAGATACCCAATTAAGTGTGTATGTTATTCCCTCCTTAAGCCAAATTCAATGAGAGTTATGTTGACCCATTCCCTTTTGCCTTCCTGCTCTTCTTCCCCTCCATTGCAACAGTTCTCTCTTGCCTCTTTTATATGATATAATTTATCCTAATCTATCTCTCCCTTTCTCCTCCCAATATATTCCTTTCTCACTTCTTAATTTTATTTTTTGGATATCATCCCTTCATATTCAACCCATCCTGTGCCCTCTTTGTATACTTGTACATACATATGCACACACTCACATATATGTTTATAAATATATATACCCTCCTATACATGCATACATATGTATATATGCATACACACATATATTCCCTTAAAATATCCTCATACTGAGAAAAGTCTTATGAGTTACAATTATCTGAATGTAAATTGTTCAACTTCAATAAGTTCCTTATGATTTCTTTTTCCTGTTTACCTTCTCATGCTTCTCTTGCTTCTTGTATTTGAAAGTCAAATTTTCTGTTCAGCTCTGGTTTTTTCATCAAGAATGCTTGAAAATCCTCTATTTCATTGAATGTCCATATTTTCCCCTAAAGTGTTATACTCAGTTTTGCTGGGTAAGTGATTCTTGGTTTTAATTCTACCTCCTTTGACCTCCAGAATATCATATTCCAAGCCCTACAATCCCTTAATGTAAAAGATGCTAGATCCTGTGTTATCCTGATTGTGTTTCCACAATACTCAAATTGTTTCTTCCTGACTGCTTGCAGTATTTTCTCCTTGACCTGGGAACTCTGGAATTTGGCTCATAGAAGTTTTCTTTTTGGAATCTTTTTGAAGAGGCAATTGGTGAGTTCTTTTAATTTCTATTTTGCCCTCTGGTTCTAGAATATCAGGACAATTTTACTGGATAATTTCTTGAAAGATGGTGTCTAGGCTCTTTTTTTTTATCATGGCTTTCAGGTAGTCCAATAATTTTTAAATTATCTCTCCTGGATCTATTTTTCAGGTCAGTGGTTTTTCCCATGAGATATTTCACATTGTGTTCTATTTTTTCATTTGTTTGGATCTGTTTTATAACATTTTGATTTCTCATAAAGTCATTAGCTTCCATTTGCTCCAATCTAATTTTGAAGGAGTTATTCTCTTCAGTGAATTTTTGAAATTTCTTTTCTATCTGGCAAATTTGGCTTTTTAAGGCATTCTTCTCTTCATTGGCTTTTTGGGCCTCTTTTGCCATTTGGGTTAGTCTATTTTTAAGGTGTTATTTTCTTCAGTATTTTGGGGGGTTTTCCTTAGCAGGCTGTTGACTTGCTTTTCATGATTTTCTTGCATCTTTCTCATTTCTCTTCCCAATTTTTCTTCCACTTATCTTACTTGATTTTCAAAATCCTTCTTAAGCTCCTCCATGGCCTATAACCAGTTCATATTTTTCTTGGGAGCTTTTGAAGCAGGAGTTCTGACTTTGTTATCTTCCTCACATTCCATGCTTTGATCCTTTTTGTCCCCGAAAAAGAATTCTATGGTCTGCTTGTGTGTCCTCTGCTTGCTCATATTGCCAGCCAATTACTTTGCTTTCGAGCTCTTTGCCACAGTAGAACCCTGCTTCCAGATTGCAGAGGGCTATGTCCTAAATTTCTGGGGTTTTCCTGCTGCCAGAGCTATTAGGAGGGCACCCTCTCTACAGCCCCTACAAGCACTGGCACACTGGCCACACACCCCAGGACCACCATCCAAGACCATGATTTAGATCTAAGCAGGTTAAAACAAGAGAGATTACCCTCTGAATGGTCACTTGGTCCCCCTACAATCTGTAGGCCAGGAGCTCTGGGAGCAGCCACACTGCAGCAGCTGCAGCCACCATGCCTCCCCCACTTCTTGCCCTGGGGACAATGGCTGGACTGTCCTCTTCTCCACCCAGATCCAACAGAGTTCCACACTGACCTTTTACTTTCTTTTTGGCATTTATGGTTTGAGAAGTCTGGAAACTACTACAGCTCTTGGTGATTCACTTTCCTGAAGTCTGCTCTGGCCAAGGCTAGTTGGGGCCACCTTGGGGCCAGAACCATGTGGCTCACATGGGACTGCACTTGGCTCCCAGCACATGCAATATACCCTTCCTGTCAGCCTGCCAGGCTGCCTTCAGTGGGAGATTTGTTTCTCTCTGTCACATTCTGGTTTCTGTAGCCCTGAAATTTGTTTAAAGTCATTTTTTTACATGGATTGGAGGTGGTAGGACTTTTTGGGCCTGAGACCAATTCATATTCCCCTTTGAGGCTTCGCATGTAGACATTTAGACATTGTTGTACTATTCTAAGTTTGTGTTTTGATCTTCTCTGTCACCATAGTAGCTTTCTTAAGTCAAGACTCTTTTTTCTTTTTAACTTTTACTCATTTTTTAAAAGTTGAGCTTTGCTCCTGTGATACAAGGGCCACTGTCCCTGGCTTCTTGCACTGGGGGCCAGGGATCTGGTCACTGCCTTTTTGCACCAGGGCCTCTGGAGCTGGAGGCTTGCCCACTGTGCTAGGGTTGTCCAGTCTAATCATGCCTATTGTGCCTTATGTTCTGGAGCTGGCAGTTTGCCTGGCCAGAGATCTCATAGATGACCTGCTATCCCATTGGCCTACTGAGCCCAGATCCCAAAGCCTCGGTTGCTGACCTGTGCTGTGGCTGAGAGGCTCCTACTGGTTTGCAGGGACCCTGACTGCACTGGGTTATACTTCTATTTCATCCAAGTGAGACAGATCTTAACCTGAATTCTTTCTAATTTATCTTGGGCAAGAAAATTGTTTCATTCCATCTTTTTGTGGATTAAGTCACTTTAGAATTCTTTTAGAGGCTTGTTTCTAAGGGAAACTGGGGAGAACTCAGTTAACTTACTGGTTTTTCTCTGTCATCTTCTGGGCCTCATTTTTGTTATTATAAAATATGAATATAAACTTAGAGTACATATCTCAGAGGGCTGATATGCTGTTCAAGGGAGATAGGAGTTATTGATGATTATAATGACTAGCATTAACACATTGATTTAAGGTTTTCAAAACACTTTACAAATTCTCACTTTATCCTCAAATCAGCCCTGAAAGGTTGGTACTATCATTATCCCCACTTTACAGATGGAAAAATGAAGGAGATAGAGATTAAGTTACCTGCACAAAGTAATACATCTAGTAAGCATCTAAGGCAGGAGTTGAGCTCTTGTCTTCCTTATTCCAAGTCAAGTTCTCCATTCATTCAGCCAACTACCTTCCTACAAATTTTCCAATTATTTTCCTGCTGATAATAAGATGATAGGAATTAAAGCAGGACCTTAAAAATCATATTGTCCAGTAGTTCCCAAACTTTTAAAATATGAATAGTTTCCTTTAATACAACATGGTAGGAGAAGTAATATCTCTTAATGTATGTACATATTATAAATAATATTATATATGATATTAATCTACTTTAAAATAACAAAAATGGGAGAAAAGTTAGGTCTAGACCTAATTTCATCTATGTATGTGATTTCATCTATGTCTCAAATTCCAAGTGTAGAAAATATTCCATAAATGCATATCACTAAAACCTTTTTCATTTATAATCTTGGAGAACCATCTGGAGCATACAAAAAATAAGTGACTCCTCCAGTACTTCACTCCTAATATGGGTCAGAGGCAGGACTTTAACTTGGGTCTTCCTGACTCCAGGGCTGACTCTCTATCTTCTGCCAGACCACCTTATTAAAAATTCAGTAATGAGGCAGCTAGGTGGCGCAGTGAGTAGAGCGCCGACCCTGGAGTCAGAAGGACCTGAGTTCAGATCCGGCCTCAGACACTTAATCCACACAAACAAAAAACCTAGCCATGTGACCTTGGGCAAGTTACTTAACCCCAATTGCCCTAAAAGGGGGCGGCTAGGTGGCGCAGTAAGAGCGCCGGCCTCGGAGTTGGGATGACCTGAGATCAAATCTGGACTCAGAAAATGAGCACCCACACATAAATAATGACTAGCTGTGTAACCTTGAGCAAGTTACTTAACCCCAATTGCTTTAAAAAAAATTCAGTAATGCTTTCAAGTGAATTTATATTTTTTCATCACATAGCATCTATATGTACTTTTGAAATATAGCAATATGGATATTTATGAAGCATTTTTCAGTGTAGAGAATATTTGCTTATTTATGAATTCCCATACAAATTTGAAACCAAAGGTTGGAACCCATTGATTTAATCTAAATGTAGTAGAGGGAATAGAGGTCCATAGAAGAGAATGGTTTCCCTAAGGCCATGAGGTGAGTAGAAGAACTGTGATTCAGTTTGGGTTTCAGATTTTAGATCCTTTGATTCCAAATTTATTATTTTCCAGTACGTTTTATATGCTTATGTTTGCTGGATGAATGGATCAGTGTAAGAATAAATAAATTTGGTCATTCTTGATTGTTTCTAAGAACAAAAGGTACTTTTTACCAAGGGTAGATGTTATCAGAGAGGGAATATGACATATTGGATGAGAGCTAGCCTCAGAGCCAGGAAGACCTAGGTTTAATTCCCTTCTCTGATAGCTCCTAATTTGGGGACTTTAAACAGGTCACTTAACTCTTCAGTGTTCCTCCCCTCCCACCCCCAGCTAATTTTCAAAGATTATCATTTGCCAGAAAAGTGATGATCTGAACTGGTTGAGGGAGTTTTTCACTGGGAGCACCCTATATCAATGAAAATAACAGGTCTTATCCAAAGGTCTTATCCAAAAAAAAAATCAACATGACAGACTATCTAATTTTCTTCCTCTTTTTTCCAATGAGTGGTAAGATTTCATGCTAATAACCTTAAGATTGTTTAACCCAAACCCCTCATTTTAAAAATGATCAAACTGAAGTTTAGAGTGCTGAAGAGACTTGCCCAACACCTTGCAGGAAAATAGCAGAACTGGCATTTAAACCCCTTTCTCTCGCTTTCAAACACAATATCTTTTACACTCCACCACATCGCCTCTAATTGTCCAACACTATAAGCACCTTTAGATAAACTGTCTTGGTTTTATCTGTGTGCATCTTGCAGAGTTCTGCCTGTAAATGTGCACATATCATAGGAATTTATTTTTTGGCCATCAGGTCTGCACAAAAAGGAGGAAGAGCTGGGAGTGGAGGGCACAGAATGGGCCAGCTATTTATTTATTTAAATAATAATTACTGGCATTCAATTTACTGTGCCATCTGGCTTGGGATAAATTTGAATATGTGTAATGGAAAGCTGCAGGGAATTTTAAAGAGGCAAGAAAGAGATAATTTCTTCTCAAAGTGTCCCCACTGCTGAAAATAATGCACCCCTACCCCCAATCATTTTGCAGCCACCTGGACAACAGTGAATGGCTCTGTCCTTAAAGGGGATTTTTCTTGTAGGACTGGGAGAATGGGGATCCAATAAAGGAATTTTGTCCATAATCCATTGTTTCATTGAATTTGGAGCTTAACAAGAATTTAGAAGTTGTCTAGTCCAACCTTTTCATCTCATGGAGAAGAAAACTGAGGTCCAGAGAACTTAAGCAACTCATCCAAAATCTTATCACTATCAAGTGACAGGGTCAAGAATTTGAAGCCAGATCTTCAAATAGTGAATCCAGTGATTTCTCTCTCTACTATAAGGTCAATTTAATATCTACTTTTCATAAACCTTTTCTTTTCATTGGAAGAAAACAAAATGTGTAGTTCAGATGCTCAAATAATGCTATTTTGTTCTATTTACATTCCCCTTATTCTTCTCCTCTCCTGAACTCACTAGAAAACATTAGAGTTCATCAACAGCTAGCTGTAGTCTCTCAGGTTACACAGCAGGGCCCAAATCAAAAGGCATATATTTTATCTCAAGAGACCTATTTCTTATCCCTTTGTTTCTTCTTATCCATAACAGATCCTTCCTATATCATCCCATATTTGTTGTTCATTGTTCAAAATGAAGTTAGTGGCAAGATAGAGTATAGTTGAGTGAAAAGGAGGCATAAAGGGATATAAAACCAGAGTCAGTCTGTTCTGTCTTGGCTTTCATATATATTTTCAATTTGATCAGGTTTGATGTACTAGAGAAAAAGCCACAAATGTCTCAAGAATGTCTTATATCATAGAATTACTTAATACCCAAAGGCTGACACCTTCCCTCAATCCCCAGTCAATAGAGGAGAACTAAGTATAGCCATTGCTCACAAAATAATTGAGGGGAGGGAAAATATAAATAGGCCTAGCTAACTTTTCAGAGGCCAGAATCCTAGGGAATACAGAGAAGAAATACCAGTGTCAGAAAACTCTCATAGAAATTACAAATAATGAAGGCATTTATTTACCACACCCAGAGCCCTATCTATGTGTGAGTCACTCTCTACAAGTAACCCACATTCCACATTACTGGTCAGCCTAGTAATTACCAGCAATAGAATCCAGTCTTCTACCTCCATAAATTTCCCCACTGCAAATCACCCCATTCATCCCATACTGATAGCATAATGATATTCATTAACAAGTGACTCAGCACTCTTCTTGGGCATAAAACTGACCCAACTCACTACATTCAGCTTTTCTGCTACCACTGGCCATGGTTCTGAAATAGCTTAAATAGATGTAATAGGTATTCACACGATAGCATGATTTGAAGGGTACTGGTAATGTATTCCTGTACCAAATGATCTCCGTGTACCTAAAATTTCACCATTAATAACTGATTTATTAGCCCCATTTGTGATGTTCTTAAAAATTAAAAATCTCCTAAAGAGACTGTGATGAAGAAAAAAGAAGACTTGACTTAGAATCCTAAAACCTAGGTTTAAGTTCTATTTCTGCTATTTAATAGCTTTGTGGCATTTGACAAGTTAGTACCCTCTTGTGTATGTCATCTTCCTCATCAGTAAAATAAAAAGGCTGGACTAAATGAACTTGAAGATCCCTTCCAGATATCAAATTCTATATGATTCTGTAAGGAAACATTGTCGCTAATGTCTTAGTAACAAGGTGAATGACTCTATCTAAATACATTTCCCCTATAAGAGAGGAGCTAGAACATTTGAAGAGCATTGGGGAATCTTTGAAAGAGACAAGAGGATACAGTTAGAAAACTCATTAGGATAACTTGTGTGAAGAAGGCACACAGCTCAGCCTAATGAGTTCTTCCCCTATCCACACTCTCATTGATCATCATATAAATCTTTATGAATGTGGTAAAAGATACACACTTGTTCCCTTTAGGGAACTGAGGTGCATAGATGTATTTGAAAACTTTACACCCATTTAGATCATTCCCATCACTTTTCAGAAGAGGAAACTGAAGGTCAGGAACAAAAAGTAACATAACACTCCATTCCTATGATTCCAAAGATATAGGATCAATCTATAGGGGGAAAATAGAAACTATTTCTATAGGGAAAAGAGCTATACATTCATGTAACACTTGCAAAGAAAAACACACACTACAGAGTTGGCCAAAGATGTAGATGCTGAAATAGTGGGCATACTTTGTATACCTGGAGTAAGTAACAGACCAAATGGAAAGAAAGGATTGTAGAGTGTTGCATTAATGCAGCATCCTGGAAAATGGAGTCTCAGTTATGAGAGAGAGAGAGAGACAGAGAGAGACAGAGAGACAGAGAGAGACAGAGAGAGACAGAGAGACAGAGAGGCAGAGAGAGAGAGACAGAGACAGAGACAGAGAGACAGAGAGAGACAGAGAGACAGAGACAAAGAGACAGAGAGACACAGAGAGACAGAGAGAGAGACAGAGATACAGAGAGACAGAGACAGAGAGATAGAGACAGAGACAGACAGACAGAGGGAGAGAGAGAGAGAGAGAGAGAGAGAGAGAGAGAGAGAGAGAGAGAGAGAGGAAAAGGAATAAGGCCAAGGAATAGCTTGGCAGGCCTCTGAAATAACAAGAGACTAATATAGCAGGGATTACATACCCTGAGGAGTAGTGAAGCATAGGACTACATTGTGAAGGAGTAAATGTGAACCTTTGTCTTCACTGGTGCTATGAGTCATGGAGACTTGTGCAAGTATGAGGTAGGAGGTGGGTAGAATTGACTTTTTAGAGGAAATTCTTTTTTTTAAGTGGAAGAGTGAGAAGGTTTATTGATTCTTTAGGAATCTCAAAATATACAGGGTAATGTTTTGGATTGAAAATGTTATGTAGATTCCTTTTTGAAAAGAAGAGTTGTCTTTAATATCTTGGGATTCCATTTTTGTCATGCAAAATAAAATATGTTCTGTATCTGATATTGTAATTGTCCAATTGCTTTCAAATTTGATCCTCACAACAACCTTGGGAGACAGATGCTATTATCTCTTTACAATTGAGGAAACTGAAGCAGAGTTTAAGTGACTTGCCCATGGGGTTCACCCAATAAGTGTCTGAGGGTGGATTCGAATTCATGTCTTAATGATTCCAGACTTGGTACTCTCACTAGTGTGCCCACTTAGAAGCCCCCGTAAAAATAATGTCAAGAGCATTACAACTCAGCATGATCAAGGGCTAATAAGTAATGGTAAGGATAACAAAAAATGACTGTTGCTGTTGCTGCTATTATTGGTGTTTTAAAGGTATTTTGGGGAAAAGAAGAAAATCAAAGAGAAATCACATCACTCATCAGGAAAGTATGATGACAGATGACAAAGAGAAGGCAGAACTATTTATTTTGCTGCTCTTTTATATTCCAACTAAAATATTTTGGGGGTTGAAAGAACAAAACAAAAATGGCTAATGGGGAATTTTAGAATTTCCAAAATGTAGGGAGCTAGGGAGTCCTGTGATGAGTGCATGTCACCAAACTCTAATAAATTATACATTAGGGTTGGAAAGGAAATAAGCATAACTTAAACAACTACTATGTGCCAGGTACAGTGATGAGTCCTCTATAATATCTCCTTTGGTCTTCACAACAACCCTGGAAGGTAATTGTTATTATAAACCCCATTTTAGAATTGAGAAAACTGAGTCAGAAAGAGGTTTACTGTAATTTGCCCAAAGTCACACAGCTAGTATGTGTTTGAGGTCATATTTGAACTCGGGTCTTCCTAAATCCTACTGCTTTATCCACTTTGCTATCTAAGTGCCTGAATACTAAAACAATAGGCAGGTATTATTTATGAGCAATTATTGTCAGTGATAAGTGAAAGAAAGTAGAGAATAGATAAAATACTACAGGACTGAAAGAGGACAAATTTTTTTATTTAAAAAAGAGGAATAGAATGGAGTCTACAAACTCTACAAATTGAGCATCTGAACTTTGATTCTTAGCCATATTTCAAAACATATTATTAAAGAGATGGTGAATATCTGGAAAAGGAAAGAGTGAACCCCAAACTATCATGGTTTCATAAAAAATAAGCATGTTAGACTAACCTTATTTTCTTGAGAGGCTATTATATCATAAGAATGGTAAAGAAACCATTTATAAAGATGTTAGCATAGCATTTAACAAAGTCTTTCTTGTTATTTTTATGGAGAAGATGGCAAGAGGTATACTAAGTGATGGTACAATTAGGGGGATTCAGAACTGGCCAAATGTCAAGATCCAAAGAGAAGTCACTGTTGTATCATAAGGTCATAGATATTAAGTTGGTAGGGATCTAGAAGCCACATAAGGAAACAGCCACAGAAAAGTTAAATGGCTTACTTAAGGGACATGTGACTTCCTAAGGATTCAATGTCAAGTTGGAAAGCGATACAAAAAGAAGTGCACCAGAAATATTAGTTTGATTCTGTGCTGTTTCACATTTTTTTAATCAATGATTTAAATAAAGCCATAGATAGCACACTTCAAATTTGGAGAAAAACAAAGTTGAGAGGGATCGCTAAATCATCATAACAGTCAAATTATTTCAAAAGATCTTAATGGCTAGGATTTCAGAATAATACTAATGACATACAGTTTTATTACTTGGGTTAAAAATCAGCTTCACATATAGAAGGAGGTAAGCTTGGATAGCAGTTCATCTGGAAAAGATCTGGAAATTTTGGTGCTCAAAACAAATCAACTGTAATATAGTAGTCTCAAAAGTTAATGCATGTAATTTTGTTTTCATTATATTTTCTTGATGTTATATTTCCTTCTTGTTATAGTTATTTTTCACCTTCCCCAGGTTGAACTCTCCCATGTTACAAAGAACAAATATTAAGCAAAGATATCTGATACAGATTCTCTATCTGATAGTGTATACAATATTCATTCCTAGGACCCCATTCAACATATTTCTTCATCTCTTTTAGAGGATCTTGACTGGTCTTTCCATTGTACAGAATTCATCTTCCTCTTTATAATCTTTTCATTTATATGGTTGTCCTCATTCTATATATGGTTCTTTTGGTACGTTTACTTGACTTTTCATCAGTTCATACAAATCATCTGATGTTTCTTTTTAATTCCTCATATTCATAACTTAATATTACACAAATACATTGCATTACCTTCATATGCTATAATTTTAAACCATTCCCTAATTTAGACATATCTGTTTCATTTTTGCTACCCCAAAGAATATAACTATGAATATTTTGTTATGTGCTGCATCTTTTTCTGCATTTAACTTCCCTACATCATAAGTCCAGAAGTGGGATTTCTGGGTCAACAGTTTTCTTTCAGTTTTCTTGGATCATCTCAAATTAAAATGCAAAAAGTAATTTTATATAATAAAAACTCTGTTTTATCTCTTATGAGCTCTTCAATCCCTTGTTCAGTTAAGTATTCTACCCCTGGCAAGGATGTGAATGGTAGTTGATCTCATGCTTTTCTAATTTTTTCTTAATGGTTTGATCACTTCACTTCAGTTTGCATAGCCATTTTGAATTTATGCTGTGTGCTGTAAATTGTTGGTCTAAACCTGTTTTCTACCCAACTGTTTTCCAATTTTCTCATCAATTATGTTTTTGCTTTTGCATTTCTTTCATCAAAAAGAGAGTTTTTTACCTAGGAATTTCTGTCTTTGGGATTATCCTACATTAAACTACTCTTTTCCATTATTTCAGTTCTTGATTATGTAGTCAGTTCTTTTGTTCTGCTTTTCTATTTTGTAATCAATATAAAATAGTTTTGATCATTAATGCTTTGTAGTATATTTTAAGCTCTGCTGTGGCTGCACTTCCTCAATATTTTTACTTTTTAAAAATTATTTCTCTTGAAAATATAGATTTTTTTTTACTTTTCCAAAAGAATTGTGGCATGTTTGTCTTATTTTATAAATTATTCCTTTAGGGAATGGTTTTTAAAGAACTTAATCTGTAAATTAATTTAATTATCATTATGATTTTTATTATATTGTCATATTCTAGCCATAAGCAGTAACATATTCCTAATTATTTAAGCCTCCTTTTATTTATGTGAAGAGTTTTTGTCCTTCTATTTACATTAGTTCTGTGTGGGTTTTAGTAGATTAATTCATAGGTATTTTCAGTATAATGTAGTTATTTTAGGTGAAATTTTTCTTATCATTTCTTTTTTAAAGCATTATAAACATGGAAGACTTTTGTGGATTTATTTTATATCTTCTTATATTGCTAAAGTTATGCCATCCTCTCTGAACTTACCTTTCATATACATATCTCAAAGTCTTAGTGCAATTTTATGCTTCAGTAGACTGCAGTTGCACTAAGATTTTGGGGACACCTTGTATATTTATCCTGCATGTTCTCATTTATGTATGTTATTTTTCTCATTAATATGTAAACTCCTGTGGGGAGTGACTTTATTTTTTTGGTTTTATATTTTGGTTTTTCTTTGTATCCTCATCACTTTACATATTTCCTTGCCCAAAGTAGTGCTAAATAAGTGCTTGTTCATTGGTGTATTGATTGAAGATTATTATCTCAGTTTATTTATTCTCTTTTTCTCTAAGTGTGCCATCATGTCATTTGCAAATAATAATAGTTTTGTCTCTTTTTTTGCTGATGTTAATATCCTTGATTTTGTTCTCTTTGTTATTCCTAAAGCTAACATTTCTAAATCTAGTTTAAATAATAGCCTTGAGAGGTAGGTGACATTTGTTCTTCCCACTTTTCACTGAACTTGGAGTTAGGAAGGTTTGCATTTAAATCCTGCCTTACACACTTAATAGCAATTTGATCCTAGGCAAGTTGTTTTACCTCTCTCAGATTGAGTTATTCATTTGTAAATTAGGAACAATAATAGCACCTAGCTCACAAGGTTGCTGGGAGGATCAAATGAACTAACATATGTAAAATGTTTTGCAAAATTTAACATATTATAAAAATACTAGCTCTAAGCTATTTGTGACTCATTCTGCTAATTATTTTTTTAATGTTGGAACATCTTTATATCCTTGACATTAATCCAACCTGAGGATAGTGAATTCATTACTGGATATATAAATATGTGTGTGTGTGTGTGTGTGTGTGTGTGTGTGTGTGTGTGTGTGTGTGTGTATATATATATATATATATATATCTCCTTTCTATATAGCATCTAGTATATAGTAGTATGTAGTATCCTCTCTATAGTATCCTCTCTAGTATCAAATTTAATATTATAGCATCTATATTTCTATTTGAGTTCTCTTTATTTGCTCTTTCTTTCCCTTGTTTGGGCACTCCTAAAGGGATTTCAGTAGAGGGAATTTTGTCCCCACAGAGACTTTTGTCCCTATTTTCTTAGAAAAGTTTTTGTTACAAAGGTTGCTCTTTAAATGTTTCATATGACTCATTTGTAAATCCAAATAGTCCAAAGGTTTTTTTTTCCTTCTGACAATTGATTTATGGCTCTGTAAATTTTTTTTGAGATTGCTTTTGAAATATATTTGTGGATTTTTTTCATGAGTATTTTACATTTATGTAGATACTCATAAATTTTCTTTGGATTTTCAGTTCTGATGGAATAGGGCTATGCATATGGGACACTGACTTAAATTTTACATCTCCCCTCTGTTGAGATTTCATCATATGAGTTTTGTTTTGATAATTTGCTTTTCTTCTCAATTTTTAAAAATTGGGTTGGTTGATAATTTCTGAATTTTTTGGTCTTTTAAAAACATTTTAAAACTTTTTATCAGCTTTATGGTCTTCTTGTTCCTTTTGCAATAGTTTTTGGGTTGCTAATGCATTTATTTTCTAGCACTTTTGATTGTATTTTCAATTTTTATTTCATTTTATTTTTCTATATGGTTAATATAAGTTTTCAGAGATGTATTTTTCTGAGAACTTATTTAGATGAATTTTTTCATTATTATCATTATCCTTGACATAACTATTTATTAATTGTATGATTTGTTCCTTAATTCACTCATTCAAAAGGTCATTGCTTAGACTCCAGTTAAGCTTGTTTCTCTTGCTCATATTTAATATTGATATTACTTTATTGAGGTCTATTAAAGATGCGTTTATTGTATCTGCCTTTTTACATTTAAAAAAATTCCTTTTTGCCATAGTACATGAACAATTTTTGTGAAGGTGCTATAGAATGCTTAGAAATGTGCATATTTTTTAATAATACAATTCATGAGTAGCCATAGCTCAATCAAATCTAGTTTATGAAACAATTCACTAGGCTCTTGTTCTTCTAGCTTATTTTTCAGCTACACTTATCTAACTCTCAGAGTTGAGTATTAGAATGCTCTACTCTTCTTGTGTAATGATCAAATTCCTGTTGCCATTTACTCAGCTTTTCTTTTAAGAGCTATGCTATTTGGGTGGAACCAAGATGGCAGAGTAGAAACAGCACTTCCAAGGTGCTCTCTTCCATACCACTTCAAAATCATGTAAAAGGGGATTCTGAACAACTTCTGGAGCTCCAGCACCCATAGAACAACACAGAGAAGCTAACCTCCCACTGAGGACAGCCCAGCAGCCCTGCAGGGATTGGCCAGAACAGAGCTCTGGGAGTGGCCAGCACAGCACTATGGGAGCCGACAGCTCAGCAGTCTGGGAGCCGAGCCCAGGCCAGCATGAGCCGTGGATTTAGCCCCTGGGCAGCTGGGCCAGCAGCCTGCTGGAGGAACCCAAGAACACCAGCAGCTGTGGCGAATCCTGAATTATCAACACAGACATGCCTAGGACAAAGTGAGAGGTAAATGCCCTATGGTCTTCGGGACCAGTATTTGGGGAACACAACAGGCTTCTTCCCCTGGGGGCGAGAAACCACTGAGGAGACACGGTACATATGCCATTTTGCAGCTTCAGTTGCACCTTCAGCTCCTGGTCTGCGAAATGTAGGGAGATCCAGAGATCAGTCTTGAGGGGTAATCATTCCTGCTTTAAAATCCCTGGATATGGATTGTGGTCTGGGGTGGAGGACTTTGGGTGGGTATCCAGCTTGCCAGAATGTGTGGAGGCTTCACAGAGGCCACCCAACTAATATGTCCAGAAGTTGTGAAGACCCCAGGGGAATGGGGATGGAAGCTCCCCTGTCTGTTGGCAGAGTCCTACTGTGGCAACAAGTCCAAAAGTCAAGTAATTAAGTGGCAACATGCTTAGGCAACAGAAACAAAATAAACAGAAAAATTCAACATTAGACTCCTATTTAGGGAGCAAAGAGGATCAAAGCATGGAACAGGAGGAGGACTGTGAGGTGAGAAATCCTGCACCAAAAGCTCCAAATGAAAATATGAGTGAGTTAAAGGCCATAGAGGACCTTAAGAAGGATTTTTAAAACCAAATAGGAGAAGTGAAGGAAAAATTGGGAAGAGAAATGAGAAGGATGCAGGAAAAGTATGAAATGAGAGTCAACAGTCTGACTGAGGAAAATAACACCTTAAAAAATAGACTAGAGATTACCTCCAAACTATGTAAAAGGGGACTCTGAACAACTTCTGGAGACCCAGCACCCACAGAACGACACAGAGAAGCTAACCTCCCGCTGAGGACAGCCCAGCAGCCCTGCAGAAAGGACCAGTGCAACACTCTCCAAGCTGGCAGCACAGCATGCAGTGCCCGGGGAGCCGAGCACAAGTCCGTCTAAGTCGTGGTTTTAGCCCCAGGGTGGCAGAGCCAGCAGCCAGCTGGAGGGTCCCCAGAACACCAGCAGCTGTGACGATTCCAGAATTATCAACATATACATGCCTAGGACAAAGTGAGAGGTTAGTGCCCTATGGACTTTGGGACCTGTATTTGGGGAACACGTCGGCTTCCTCCCCTGGGGGCTAGAAGCCTCTGAGGAGACAAACCATTTCATAGTTTTCAGAGGCAGCTCCAGCTCCTGACCTGCAAACTGTAGGGAGATCCAGCGATCAGTCTTGGGGGGTAATCACTCTTGCTTTAACCTCCCTGGATCTGGATTGTGATCTGGGGTGGAGGTCATGGGTGGGTTTCCAGCTTGCCAGAAATGGAAGTTGTCCCCCCCAACAAACTTTCAAGATGAAAGTTCCCATCTGGCGCCAGAGCCATACTGTGGCAACAAGCCCAAAAGTCAACTAATTAAGTGGCAACATTCCAAGGCAAAGGAAACAAATTAAACAGAAAAATGCAACCTTAGACTCCTACTTTAGGGGCCAAGAGAATCCAAGAATAGAGTGGGAGGAGGACTGTGAGGTCAGAAGTCCTGCTCCAAAAGCCCCAGAGGAAAACATGAGTGGGTTGCAGACCATAGAGGACCTTAAGAAAGACTTTAAAAATCAAATAAGAGAAGTGGAGGAAAAATTGGGAAGAGAAATGAGAAGGATGCAGGAAAAGTATGAAATGAGGGTCAACAGCCTGACTGAGGAAAACAGCACCTTAAAAAATAGACTAACTCAAATGGCAAAGGAGGCCCAAAAGGGCAATGAGGAGAAGAATGCCTTAAAAAGTCAAATTTCCCAGATGGAAAAAGAATCTCAAAAGCTCATTGAGGAGATTCATTCCTTCAGAGTTAGACTGGAGCAAATGGAAGGTAATGACTTTATGAGAAATCAAGATGCTGTTAAGCAGAAGATTAGGAGGCAATGTGAAATATCTCATGGGAAAAACCACTGACCTGGAAAATAGATCCAAGAGAGACAATTTTAAAATTATTGGACTACCCAAAAGCCATGATCAAAGAAAGAACCTAGAAATCACCCTTCAAGAAATTCTCAAGGAAAATTGCCCTGATGTTTTAGATCCAGAGGGCAAAATAGAGGTTGAAAGAATCCACTGATCACCTCCTGAAAAAGATCCCAAAAAGAAAACTCCCAGGAATATTATACCCAAGTTCCAGAATCCCTAGATCAAGGAGAAAATACTCCAAGCAGCCAGGAAGAAACAATTTCAATATTTTGGAAACACAATCAGAATAGCCCAGGACCTGGCAGCTTCTACACTGAGGGATAGAAGGGCATGGAATATGATATTCCAGAGGGCAAAAGAGCTGGGAATGAACCCAAGGGTCACCTACCCAGCAAAACTGAATATTTTGTTTCAGGGGAAAACATGGTCATTCAGTGGAATAGAGGACTTTCAAGCATCCTTGAGGGAAAAACCACAGTTGAATAGAAAATTTGACATCCAGACACAAGAAGCAAGAGATGCCTGAGAAGGTAATCAGGGAAAAGAAATCAAAAGGAACTTATCAAAGTTGAACTATTTACATTTCTATATGGAGAAACAATAACTGTGACTGATGAAATCTTCCTCATTATGAAAATAATGGAAGAAGGGTGTATGGTCATATGAATACATATGTGAATGTGAGTATGTATGTTTACAGTTATATATGGATAGAGGCCATAGGTTGAATTTGTTGGGAAGGGAGGATACTCAAAGGGTGAAATTATGAGGTGAGAGAGGAAAGTGGCAAGAGGAGATGGGGAGAGACAGGGTAGGGTAAACTATCTCATGTAGAAGAAGCAAGGGGAAGTGGTTGCAAGGGAGGGGTAGAATATGAAGGCAAAAAGGCAGAAACACATTCTCATTGAATTTGGTTCAGGGAGAGAATGACATACATACTAAATGGGATATCTCAACCTGCAGCAGAATAGGGGGAAGGGGGATGAGAGGAGGGATGATGGATGGGAGGGCATCCTTGGGGGGAGGGGAGGTTGGAAGTACCCACTATAGAAGAGGGACAGTATCAAATAGGGAATGGACCAGGTCGGGGGTGGGATGAGTTGGAGGGAATTATAAGCAGCCTTGTACAATATATCTCCTATGGTAATGTTTTGCATAGCTAGACATGTACAACACATACTGAAATACTTATCTTCCCAGACGGAATGGGTGACAAGGGAGGAAGGAAATGGATCTCAAATACGAGGTCTTAACATTAAATTTTTAAATATATATATTAAAAAAACCATCACTAACTTAATCATATATAATAAATCCACTTTTTTATATTATGGAATAAAACAATACTGAAAAACAATAGACTAACTCGGGGGCGGCTTGGTGGCACAGTGAGTGGAGCACTAGCCCTGGAAGGACCTGAGTTCAGATCCGGCCTCAGACACTTAACACACACAAACAAAAACCTAGCTGTGTGACCTTGGGCAAGTTACTTAACCCCAACTGCCCTCCAAAAAGCAAAAAAAGAAAAATAGACTAACTCAAATGGCAAAGAAGGCTCAAAAGGGCAATGAGGAGAAGAATGCCTTAAAAAGTCAAATTTGCCAGATGGAAAAAGAATCTCAAAAGCTCACTGAGGAGATCCATTCCTTCAGAATTAGACTGGAGCAAATGGAAGCTAGTGACTTTATGAGAAATCAAGATGCTATTAAACAGATCCAAGCAATTGAAAGAATAGAAGGCAATGTGAAATATCTTATGGGAAAAACCACTGACCTGGAAAATAGATCCAGGAGAGATAATTTTAAAATTATTGGAATACCTGAAAGCCATGATCAAAGAAAGAACCTAGAAATCATCCTTCAAGAAATTCTCAAGGAAAATTGCCCTGATGTTTTAGACCCAGAGGAGGAAATCGAGGTTGAAAGAATCCAGAGATCACCTCCTGAAAAGATCCCAAAAAGAAAACTCCTAGGAATATTTTAGCCAGGTTCCAGAATTCCCAGATCAAGGAGAAAATACTACAAGCAGCCAGGAAGAAACAATTTTAATATTGTGGAAACACAATCAGAATAGCACAGGACCTGGCAGTTTCTACACTGAGGGATTGAAGGGCATGGAATATGATATTCCACAGGGCAAAAGACCTGGGGTTAAAACCAAGAATCACATACCCAGAAAAAGTGAGTATTTTGTTTCAGGTGAAAATATGGCCATTCAGTGGAATAGAGGACTTTCAAGCATTCTTGAGGAAAAAACCAGAGCTGAATAGAAAATTTGACATTAGACAAAAGAAGTAAGAGATGCTTGAGAAGGTAATCAGGGAAAAGAAATCAAAAGGAACTTATCAAAGTTGAACTATTTACATTCCTACATGGAAAAACAATAACTATGACTGATGAAACCTTTCTCATTATGAAAATAATTGAAGAAGGGTACATGGGCATATGAATACATATGTGAATGTGTGTATATGTGTTTACAGGTATACATGGATAGAAGGCACAGGTTGAATTTGGTGGGAAGGGATGATTCTTAAGTGGTGAAGTTAAGAGGTGAGAGAGGAAAGTGGCAAGAGGAGATGGGGAGAGACAGGGTAGAGTAAACTATCTCATGTAGAAGAAGCAAGGGGAAGTGGTTGCAGGGGAGGGGAAGAATAGGAAGGCAAAAAGGAAAAACCATATTCACATTGAATTTGGCTCAGGGAGAGAATAACATACATACTAAATGGGATATCTCACCCTGTAGAAGAGAAGAGGAAAGGGGGATGAGAGGAGTGATGATGGAGGGGAGGGCATTCTGAGGGGAGGGGAGGTTGGAATTACCCACTTTTGAAGAGGGACAGGATCAAAGTAGGGAGTGGACCACGTGGGGGGGGGGATGGGTGGGAGGGAAATATAAGCAGTCTTTTACAATATATCTACTATGGTAAGGTTTTGTATAGCTATACATGTACAACACATACTGAATTGTTTATCTTCCCAGATGGAGTAGATGACAAGAGAAGAAGGGAATGGATATGAAATTTGAAGTTTTAAAATTAAATGTTTCAAATATATATATATATATATATATATATATATATATATATACACACTATTATTAATACTACTTTGCATGTAATTGGGAGTTAAGATGTGCAGGCATTGGGGCACAGAGATTCACCTTGCCCTAATGGTAAAGTCAAAGGGGGGTTGGGAGAAGATATGGGAGAGAGCAGATTGAATGAGGGGATATCTTGTGGGACTGCTATTATGGGGTGGTGGGTAGGGGAAAAATGGGGGAAAATTGTACCTCAAAATCTGTCGGAAATGAATGATGTAAACCAGAAGTTAATAAAGCATTTGTTAAAAAAAAAAAGAACTATGCTCTTTGGAACAAAAGTATTTATCATTATTTACCAATATCTCTGGTACCTTTATGCATAATGTATTTTCCCCATATGTCTTTCAGATTTTATCTATCTTTATTATTGCCTTAACCAAGGTTATGATTGCAACTTTTATTATTTTTGGAATAATTTGAAGCATAAAAGATTTGAGTTAATGTATTTTAAATTTAGGTTACAAAGTCATTGTGCCCAGTAATTGGGAGATGAAAGTCTTGTAGCATTCTGCCCAAGTCAGGCATGTGGATTAATGTATTCCATTTTCAATGCCACATTTTGGGAAAGACACCGATATGGTACAGAGGTCTGGAGGAGCTAAAGACCCTGGAATTGTGCTCTATGAGGAATGAATGAAGGAACTGGCAGTGTTTATCCTGGATAAAAAGGAAATATCTAGGTAGCTTTTTCCAAGCATTTAAAGGGTTGTCATGTGGATGAAGGATTAGACTTTCTCTACTTGATCTCACAGGAGTGGGTTGATGTTGCATAGAGCCATTATTTGGGATTTATATATGGAAGGAAAAAAATCCTTCCTAACAATTAGTTTTCTACAAATAGAAAACATCTCAGCAAATCATGTACTTGCCTTCCATGAAAGTCTTGAAGCAGATGTTGGACATTACTTGTTGGGGATACAGTCAAAGGGCTCTTTTTCACATATGGTATAGATGAGTTGACTTCTGAGATACCCTCTTTCTCTTAGACTTTGCTGTTTTATGACCAGCTTCAACTATATACTCTCTAATTTCCTTTCTAGTTCTAAGTCTCACTGAACTCTGTTACATCAAAAGTATCACTAGACAACTTGAAAAAAAAATCCCCTTCAATTTGGTCAGTTCAACAAACTTGTATAACTTTGCTGAGTGTGAATGATACAAAAATAAATAGGACATAGACCATAATCTCAAGGAGCTTATAATCTAAATAGGGTTAGGACAACTTTGGTAGTAAAAAACAAAGCTGTTAATAATATACTCTTTTTTCAGAATATGAGAGGGGAAAGGAATAAGCTTCTAATTAAGATTCTTGGTGGCTAAAATATGAAATATGATTTAGGCCCTAAAGAAATTATAGTCTGTCCTATATACAGATGATAATTCAAAGCCTCCCTACCAGAAGAAGTCAGTTGTTCTTGAGCAAAAGCAATAGAATTATATTTCCCCCATGTTCAGAGGAATTGTTTTGGTAGCGTGTGTGATGGAAAGATCACTGACCCTGGAGTAAGAAGATCTGGATTCAAATCATGCTTCTGTGTGACCTCAGGAAAGTCATCATATCTTCCTGGGTCTCAGTTTCCTCATCTGTAAAATGAGGGAGGTGGGCTATATAGCCTCTGAGGTGTCTTCCAATTCTAGATCTATGATTCTGTTATCCTTCCTACACAAACAAATTATGATACAAGAAAAAGAGAGAGTAAAGGAAAGTTCCCAAGATTACATTAAGAGACATTTGAAGAAAGAGGGATCATTTTCACCTAGGGAATGGAATGACACTTGAACTGGGCCTTGAAGAAAGGGAGGGACTTCAATAGTGAAAGGCACCAAAACTGAACTGGAGAGGACAAGAACAGTAAGAAAGGAAACAGTCTAGATTGACTGGAACTAGTAGTGAATACAAAGGAATAGCACTGAAGACTGAAAACCTATGTTAAATAGAGACTAGGGAGGAATGTTAATACCACTGGCTGTGTGACCCCGAGCAAGCCACTTTAACCTCTCTCTGTATCAGTTTTCTCTTCTATAAAATTATGGGTTGAGCTCACTGACCTCTAAGATCCCTTCAGACCTGAATACATGATCTAAAAACCCTAAAACATAGTTTATACTTTATTTGGTAGACAGTTGAATTGAACAAGACCAGAAAAGAAAAGGGCCAGAATGAACCAGTGAACTTACAGTTTGAATGGAGAAGAAGGCCTGGATATGAGAGATATTGTAGCAGTAGAAACAATTGGAATAAGCAACTAAGGGACATTAAGGGAGCACGACAATATCAAGGTTTTGAGACTAGGTAATAGGGAGGATCATGAAACAATACCTACTATGTGCCAGGAATTGTACTAGGTGCCTATGATACAAATTAGAAAAAGAAAGCTATTCCTTATCCTCAAGGAGTTTATAATCTAATGGGAAAAGACAGCACACAAAAAGAAGTTCAAAAGTCTGGGGGTGGAGGGTTAATGAAGGGTTATTATGTCCCATGGAATTGAAACCAAGTAGAATTGTTGATGAAAAATGGAGAGTTACCTGCAAATTTCTGATCTGATCTCTCTATAAATGGAAACTTTTGGAGGATCTTATTGCTCTGTCCTCCAACCTTCTAATCAGAGGGAAGAGGAAACTGGAGGAATTGAGAAGGTATTGAGTAGCAAAAACTCAATAAACATGGTGATAACATTTCTGGTAATTGGCTTATCCTGGATAAGGATGTTCCCAGAATGCAAACCAAGCAGAGCTACTGATAGAAAATGGAAACATCTCCCAGGTAAGGAAATACTCTCTACTAATGCAGATCAACATCCACCCTAAAAATTTATGGGTTTAGTGGGTCCCTTAAGGGGCACTTGTGAAATGAGAAGTTAAATGATTTACTCAGGGTCATAGTCAATAGGTGTCAAATAAAGACTGAAACCAGGTCCACCTGACTCCAGTCCTAGCTCACTAGACTATGCTACCTCCATAATAAGAACAATTATCACCCACAGTGACATCGTGAATAGTTAGCATAAATATGATTCTCATTTTACAGATAATAAAATTGATACCCTGAGAAGATAAGCAACTTGCCAATGGACACACAGCAAATAAGTAATTGACCTAAGATTCCAACTTGGGTTTCTATCATCAAATTTGATATTTTCTCCCACCATACTACATTACTTCACACACACACACACACACACACACAAACACGTAAGTGATCCTCAAATGCAGCGGGAACATGGTGACAGGTTGGCATTCTCCAGAGAGAGGGGAAGTTGGAGCAAATTGTCTTTGAATATCCAGGGAAAAGAAATCCATTCAAAGGCTCCTACCTCTCTACAGCTTGAGTTGTAAATCAGTGCAATCCACTTGCTTAGCCCATTATTCTCTTCCTGTTCCCCCTCATTAGTCTACATATTGCTCATAGCATTAATTCATTAGGCGCCTTCTTGTTTATTTCCCTGGAAACAGCTGCTGAGAAGAATAGAAATAATCCCCTTCCCAATGATCACATCCAATATTATTACTAGCTACAAATGAGATGTCCCTCATAGTGATAGATGCCAGGTACAACCTGAATGCGTGCTCCCATGGTATCATCCACATAGAACAACAAAGGAGTGCATATGGACGTGGGGCAGTGGTACTTCAGGCATGTCCTTGTCTACATGCATTCAGTTTTACCAGTGTTAGTGTCTCTCAGTCTTAAGAGGCAAACGCCTACCCTTTATATATCGTTATTGACAGGATGTAAAGACAGGGTGTGACCAGTTCAATCCAACCCAATCCCACACTGCCAAGTCAGCTCAAAATGGGAGCGTGGAATGCACAAAACTGTCATAAAAGGACTGAAGCATGTGTGTGTGTGTGTGTGTGTGTTCAATCCCACAATCAGCTCCTAACACTCACTATATGTTGTCTGCTACATATCATTCACCAATTTTAATCACTCCACTACCTTGTTTGCTGTTTCCATCTTAACACTTTGGATTTTAGAGGACCTCAACAACCATCATATTGACCCAGCCTAGCCTTTTGGCTTTAATCCACTTGGACCCTAATTTGGACCCCATTCCTATTGTCCTGAAGGGGCCATCTCTCCCCAACCTCTAGACACCTTTTTTTTAGCAACAAATATTACATCGTCACTGGGCAAGATCACCCTAGCAATGCTTTATACATAATTCATGGTAAGTGCTTAATAAATATCTGTTCAGTTGAATCCACTTGATTAGGATCTGATGAGAACTGTTCCTAATGATGTCACTGCACTGAGGGATCTCCAAGCCCTACCCTAAAGAGTATAGAGTAATTCAGATAGCTGTGTGTTAAAATTAAGGAATTTATAGTATAATAGAAGGCGACTTTAAAGATTATCTATTCCAACTCCCTAATTTGGCAATGGGGAAACTGAGGCCTACAGAGTGGAATCGGTTGCCCAAGGTCATACATATAGGAAGCAGCAGAGCAGTGACTGAAAAATGGGTTTCTGGCCCTAAATCAAGGACTTTTCCCAGTATTTATCACTCTTTTCCTTTCCCTCCCCCTATATTCTTGGCTCTTCTCCACCCTACCCTCTATATCCCAAGTTGGCCTTTTCTTTCCTTGATTTGTTTGGTCTTAACATCATCAGAATGAAGGGAGTGTCTGTGCCACGTGCAGATGTGTAAATGTCAAAGCTCCTTCCTCTCTCTCCCGTAATTTCATTTTAAATGTTCAGGAAGGTTTGTAGCATGGGGTGGGGGGGAGGTGTTGGGGTGAAGTGAAGGGAAGCAGGGAGTGGAAGCTGTTTTTGTCTTTCCTGAATGTAAATAGACCATAAGACTGATGGAATAGTTTAAGAACCACAGTGAAAAGACTCAGGCATTCATTGTTCAGATATATATTATATCACAGTCAATTAAATACACACACACACCATTCCCCTTTTTTACCTCCAATTAAAAATAGTGCACAGAGCTGAAATGTAAAGTGAGTTTAAGGGAAGTCACATGGACCTTGGGGAGCTCAGTTTGGTTACTTAGCAACAGGAAAGAGCTATTTTGAATTGGGCATTGGTCAAAACAAAAGGAAAAGGAATGAGTCATGCTGCTTTCCTTCAGTGGGAGTGGGTGGTGAGAAGGGGCCTGCCTTTTGAAAAGAACAGGTAACAACACCAGGTTTGACTGAGATTGGCAAAGATTCAGCATCTCTTATTCTTGTTCCTTTTCAACACAAGGCAGAGACCAAAGAACCATGGTGTGATTCACGATCATTTAGACATGCTGTAATCAGTACCACAGAGAGGCAGCTTGGTATAGTAGGAAAAACCAAAATTGGGATTCAGGAGACCTAGCTTCCAGTCATAGGATCATAGAATTAGAACTGGAAGTGACTAGAGGTACCACTGTGCCCAACCCCTCATTTTGCAGATGAAGAAACTGAGAAAGAGTGAAATTAGATAATCCCTAATTAGTGTCTAGGAGACAGATCCATGGCTCAGTGGTTAGAGTGCTGGGTCTGGAGTCAGGAAGACCTGGCCTCAGACACTTACAAATTGTGTGACCCTGGGCAAGTCACTTAATTTCTGTTTGCCTTGATCCACTAGAAAGGACATAGCAGACTACTCTAGTATCCTTGCCAAGAAAACCCCATGGACAGTGTACCTTATGGAGTCATAAAGAGTCAGACACGACTGAACAAGAACAATTAGTGACTAAGACAAGGATAAAACCCAGACTTTCTTAACTGCAAGTTCACCCCTCTATCCACTCCACAAGAACTGTCAAGTATATATCCTTGGGCTACAGCTTGAGGATTTAAACCAGATTAAAATATTTAACAAAAAAAAACCATAATACAACATAAGTCATTTTGATATGTGCTTTTTAAATCAGTATCACCCCACCAACCCCCTGGGGTCCTTCTGTACCATTCAGTAGCCACTATTTCTATTTGAGTTTGGTGCCACTGCACCAAAGACACCCCCAAGATACCCCATAGTAAGCACTCAGTGGAAGCACTCCACCCCTGTGAGCCTCAGTTTCCTCATCTGTAAAGTGAAGGTAAGGATACAGACTAGATGGATTCCTCAGTCCCTTCTAGCTCCAACATTCAGTGGTCTAATTTCTCTTCCAAATATAATATTCCTGTATTCTGTGCCTCAGTGTCCCAACTCTAGCATTCCTATGTTCACTGTATGAAACTCCCTTCTAGGGAGCCTAGATGGTAGAGTAAAAGCACAAACTTGGTGTAAGCTCCCACTCTAATCACTTTCAATATATGTAAAAAATGACTCTGAGCAAACTTTAGAGCTACACAACCCACAAAGAGACAGAGAGGAACAAATCTCCCACTGAAGGCAGCCTGGCAGGCCAACAGGAAGGGTCTAATGCACTGATCTGGGAGCCAAGCACAGTCTGGTGTGAGCTGCCTGGTTCTGGCTCCAGGGCGGCCCCCATCCGTAGCAGCCAGAGCAAACTTCAGGAGAGTGAATCACCGGTAGCTATGGTGGTTTCAAGACTTCTCAACCCATAAGAGACAAAGACAAAGTAAAAGGTCAGTGTGGAACTCTGTTGAAATACAGGGGAACAGAAGAGCATGGTCTGGCTCCAGCCCCTACGGCAAGAAGTAGTGGAAGCATGGCAGCTGTGCAGCCCTGCTGCATGACTGCCTCAGGAGCTCCTGGCCTGCAGATCATAAGGGGACCAAGCGACCATTCAGAGGGTAATCATTCTTGCTTTGACCTGCTTGGATCTGGATCGCTGACTTTGGTTGTGGTCCTGGGTTGTGTGGTCAGTGAGCCACAGCTTGTGGGGGCTGTAGAGGGTGCTCTCCTAATAGCTCCGGCAGCTGCAAAATCACCAGCGATTTTGGACAAAGCTCTGGAAGCAGAGTTCTATCATGACAAAGAGCTCAAAAATCAAGTAACTGACTGGCAATATGAGCAAGCAGAGAAACACAAACAGATGATAGAATCCTTTTTGGGGGGACAAAAAGGTTCAAGACAAGACAAAAAGCAGGAGGAAGACAGCAAAGTCAGAACTCCTACATCAAAAGCATCAAAGAAAGATATGAATCAGTTACAGGCCATGGAGGAGCTCAAGAAGGTTTATGAAAATCAAGTAAGAGAAGTAAAGGAAAAATTGGGAAGAGAAATGAGAATGATATAAGAAAATCATGAAAAGTAAGTCAAGAGCCTGCTAAAGGAGACCCAAAAAATAGAGGCCCAAAAAGCCAGTGAGGAGAAGAATGTCTTAAAAAGCCAAATTTGCCAGATGGAAAAGGAATTTCAAAAACTCACTGAAGAGAATAACTCCTTCAAAATTAGATTGGAGCAAATAGAAGCTAATGACTTTATAAGAAATCAAGATGCTACAAAACAAATCCAAACAAATCAAAAAATGGAAGGCAATGTGAAATATCTCATGGGAAAAACCACTGACCTGGAAAATAGATCCAGGAGATATATTTTAAAATTATTGGACTACCTGAAAGCCATGATCAAAAAAAAAGCTTAGACCCCATCTTTCAAGAAATTATCAAGCAAAATTGCCCTGACAGGGGCGGCTAGGTGGCGCAGTGAATAGAGCGCCGGCCCTGGAATCAGAAGGCCCTGAGTTCGGAGCCGGCCTCTGACACTTAATCCGCACAAACAAAAACCTAGCCGTGTAACCTTGGGCAAGTTACTTAACCCCAATTGCCCTAAAGGGGCGGCTAGGTGGCGCAGTGAGTAAGAGCGCCGGCCTCGGAGTTTGGATGACCGAGATCAGATCCGGCCTCAGAAAATGAGCACCCACGCATAAATAATGACTAGCCGTGTAACCTTGAGCAAGTTACTTAACCCCAATTGCTTTTAAAAAAAAAAAAAAAATTGCCCTGACATTCTAGAACCAGAGGGCAAAGTAGGAATTGAAAGAATTCACAGATCACCTCTTGAAAAAAATCCCCAAAAGAAAACTTCTATGAATATCATAGCCAAATTCCAAAGTTCCCAGGTCAAGGAGAAAATATGGCAAGTAGTCAGGAAGAAACAATTTTAGTATTGTGGGAACACAATCAAGATAACACAAGACCTAGTAGCTTCTACATTAAGGGACCAAAGGGCTTGGAAAATGATATTCCAGAGGTCAAAGGAGCTAGGACTAAAACCAAGAATCACCTACCCAACAAAACTGAGTATAATGCTTCAGGGGAAAATATGATCATTCAATGAAATAGAGAATTTTCAAGTATTCTGGATGAAAAAGCCAGAGCTGAACAGAAAATTTGACTTTCAAATACAAGAAGCAAGAGAAGCATGAGAAGGTAAACAGGAAAAAGAAATCATAAGGAACTTATTAAAGTTGAACAATTTACATTCCTACATGGAAAAAAGATAATTGTAACTCATAAGACTTTTCTCAGTATGAGGATAGATGAAGGGAATATGTGTGTGTGTGTGTGTGTGTGTGTGTGTGTGTGTGTGTATACAGAGATATGCATGTATACATACAGAGATATGTATGTATACATACAGAGATATATATGTATACATATAGAGATACGTATGTATACATACAGAGATAGATATGTATGTATACATACAGAGATATGTATGTATACATACAGAGATATGTATGTATAGGAGGGTGTATGTGTATAAATATATATGTGAGTGTGGGCATATCTATGTTCAAGTATACATAGAGGGCACAGGATGAGTTGAATATGAAGGGATAATATCTGGAAATGGTATTGAGAGGTGAGAGAGGAATTAATTGGGAGGAGAAAGGGAGAGATAGATTAGGGTAAACTATCTCATCTAAAAGAGGCAAGAGAGAACTGTTACAATGGAGGGGAAGAGCAGGAAGGTGAAAGGGAATGGGACAGCCTTATTCTCATTGAATTTGGATTAAGGAGGGAATAACATACACACTCAATTGGGTATCCTACCCTACAGGAAAATAGGGGGGAAGGGGATAAGAGGGATGATAGGAGGGACAGGGTCAATGGAGAAAATAGAATAAGTGAGCAGCAGGGTAGGATGGAGGGAAATATAGATAGTCTTTCACAATATGACTGCTATGGAAATGATTTGGGTAACTATACATGTACAACCTATATTGAATTGCTTATCTTCCCAGTGGGGGTGAGTGAGGAGGTAAGAAGGGAAAAAATATGTAACTCAAAGTTTTAAAAACAAATGTTTAAAAAATTTGTTTTTTACATGCAACTGGGAAATAAGATATACAGGCACTGAAATACAGAAATCCATCTTGCCCTACTAGAAAGTTAGTGGGGTGATGGGGGAGGATATAAGTAAACATATTGGGGGAAGGGGTAACTTCAACTCAACCTGTGGCTCCAAGAAGCTTCAGTATGTGCAGTGGCCACACTCTAGTAAACCATCTTGGCAGATAGGCTAAACCAAATTGAGGGCAATCGATGGACAGCAAACCTATTTGTAAGTTAGTGGGATGTCTACCCCAAGTATGTGAAGACTTCTTTTGATAGAATGGGCAGAAGAGAAAAATTCGTTTCAATGGCCATGAAGATGACTAAAACTGGCAATTTGTAGTGCCTAGAGCTTGGTCAGACATTGAAGATGCCAAGGTCATCCAGTGCATACCTGGCCATCAACATTCATCCTGACTTTTGTCCTGCCATTGGACTTTGATGACTCAGAAAAAGAGAGTGAGGCTGATGATTTTGTGCAGCTCTGCCTCACTTAAATCCAATTCACACATGAGTCAAGATTACCTTGTGATGTCATTGGTCCTCCTCAAAAACAAAGGACAAACAAGAATAATAATAATAACAATCTAAAGCCATCATTTCATAGAATGAGGAATCTCAGGTCAGTTGGGTCCCTGCATTCAGGGACATTTCCAGTCATCCTGATCTATATCTTGTGGCTGGACCCAGATGGCTCTGGAGGAGAAAGTAAGGCTAGTGACTCTGTACTGCTTAACCTCACTTAAATCCAAACCACCTGTATGTCATGACATCAAATCCCTGATGGCATGGTCCTCTTTGAGAATGAAGGACAAACAAAAACCTTCTGTAAGTAGTAGTAGGAGTCGCCTCACTGGAGACCCAACTGGAACTGACCAGTTGGGAAACACAACTCTTTCTTTCTTCCTTTCTTCTTTCCTTCCTTCCTTCCTTCCTCTCCTCTCCTCTCGCTGTCTCTCTCTGTTTCTCCTCTCTGTCTGTCTGTCTCTGTCTCTGTCTCTCTTTCTCTCTTTTTTTCTTTCTTCATAGGACATTATACCCTTACCTCCAGGTGCTCTGCCCAAAGGAATGTAAATTTTGATCCCTGAAACCTCACAAAATATCTTATGTTTTATGGGCTAGATTCTTTTCTTAAGGATCATGCCTTAGACCCAAATCACTCTGGCTCTCATTGATTGGTCAACAAGAGGTCACAGGTGAAGCCCCACTTAGTCATTGAACTCAAATACTCTCACTCTACATCCAGAGGTTTCTGTACTTTCTTTTTCCTTTGCTGACTTTGGGCAAGTTACTTCCCATCTCTGGACCTCAAATTCCTCACCTTAAAATGAAGGGGTGAATTTGATAAACAATACCCCTCTTTTTCCATTTTGTCCCAAATTCAACAACTCCCAAATGGAAAGATCATTGGATTTAGAAGAACAAAAGAGCCATCTTCAGATCTTCATCATTGAGGAGCTATTTGACTCCCTACACAAACTACTTCATCTTCTAACTTTCAGTTTCTATGTTTTTAAAATAGAGATAATGATGCCTGACCCAAATACTTCAAAGACTGTTGTGAAAATAATCCTTTATAAACCTTAAATCCCTACATTTAGAGAAGCAACTGAATAGTGGACAAGGAGCTGGCCTCCAAGTCAAGAAGATCGATTTAAGTCCCACTTCTGATATAGCTAGGTGGCACAAGTGGATAGAACACTCGGTCTACATTCAGAAAGACCTGAATTCAAATCTGACCTCAAACACTTATTAGTTGTGTGAATTTGTTCATCACCTAGCCTCTATCTGCTCAGTTTCCTTAATTATAAAACATATAATAACACCTATGTCTCAGGACTTCTGTGAAGATCAAATGAGATAATTTCTTTAAATGAGATACTAACTGCTTAGTACAGTGCTTGTCATATAATATAGTTGCTTAATAAATGCTTTCCTTCCTCTCTCTTTTCCTTCCTTCCTTCCTCCCTTCCTTCCTTCCTTCCTTCCTTCCTTCCTTCCTTCCTTCTTTCCTTTTCTTTCTTTCTTCTTCCCTTCCTTCTGAAATATACTGGCTGTTTGGCTCTGAGAAAGTCACTAAACTGCTAGGTTCCAGGCAACTTTAAAACTATGAGTTTCAGAGCTAATCTTGTGTCAGCAGAGAAAATCCTTTCACTGGGAGTTCTTTTCTTGGTTGAAATCACAGAACAGAGTCCCACTCCACTGTACCCTCCTCCCCAAAAGATCACTGCAGAAATGTGAGTATTTATGTAAATTGTTAGTTCCCATCAAAGACTGCAAATTGCCAGGTCCCTTTCCATCCTTAGCAGGAGCATCCCATTGCTATTGTGAATTTTCAGCAATGCCCAGAGAAGTGAGCCAGTAAAATCAAAGTGCTTGGAATGATGGGCCACCTAGACTCAGAAAGGGTCATGAAAAGACAAAGTCCATCCCATTAATTGCTATCCTTTGAAATAGTCTTTTGATAGATAGCAAAGAACCCATAGGGTGATCCTTTTTTCCCCCTCTATCCATTCTTAGTAGCCCTCTTTCAACTTATTTAAATGCACATCCATTTTCATTAAACAGTCTCAGAAATTTAAATCTAGGAAGAATAAAACAGTTCTCAGAATATTGGCAGAGAGTAATAAAATCTCCAAACTTGAAGGTCATTTAGTCTAACTTTTGTCTAAATAGGTAACACCCTCTGCAACTTTCTCAATAAGTGATTGCTAGACTTCTACTTGAAGGTCTGCAGTCTGTGGGGACTCACCACTTTCTTGATCAACCCATCCCACTCTAAAACAGGTCTAATTATAAGAAGTTTTTCTTTAGAGAGAAGAAAACCTTACCTCCTTCCTCCTACTTTCTATCCTATCCCTTACTTTGAGTTTAGTCAGTTGACAGGCATTTATTAAGTACTCAGTGTGTCCCTAATTCTTTCAAATAGTCTCCATATGACAGGGTTTCTAGCTGACTTACTATCCTGGCAATTCTTCTCTAGATGAAGTGGAACATGTTAATATTCTTCCTGAAATGCTCTTCCCATAAATGAACACAATACTCTAGAAGTGGTCTAAGACAAAGGACCATGGAATTCTTACCTCCCTTTTGGGGGGATACTTTGTTTATATCAATGCAGATTAAGAAGAATTTTATTTTTTTCCTTGCCACAAAATGTTGTTGACAGATATTGATTTTGCAATCCATTAAGACCCTGATATCCTTTCCTCACATAGACTGCTTTCTAATCCCATATATAAACTTTTGTCATTGATTTTTTAAAAATTCATTCCTTGATCCCAAAGTGATTTTTTAAATTTAAAATAATTTTATTACTCAATTTTACAACTTGCAAAGTGGCCACAGTAATTACCACCTGCTTTATTTAAAAGTATTTCTAAATATAAATTGTCTCCCTTCAACATATATTGAATGTTATTATAATGCTAAGTACCCCCTAAAAATACCCTATTTTTAAGTCACACCTTGAGGTTTGCAAATTACTTCCCACAGATGATTTTGTTTAACCCTGTCAACAACCTTGGGACATAAAGTAGATATTAAAAATAGACTCCAAGTCAGTAAGTCAAGGATCTATGATTTCCTCCATTTGGGAGCTCCCTCAAAGGAGGCAGATCCAGTCTATGACAGAGGGGAGGAGATAAGTCTTTTTTATAAATAAGTTTTTATCAATATATCTTATTTCTTATATCAAAATCATTGTTCTAAGTATTTCTCCCCCTCCCAGGAGCCGTCTCATATGACAAATATTTTTTTAGAGAGGAGAAAATATAGCACATTTATCAATACACTGAAAAAGTCCAAAAACATGTGCATTGATTTTGAAATATATTCACTTTACTTCTATTATTTGTCTACCAAGCAAAGAGTATACACACATGTATGTGTCTATATGTGTGTATACATGTACATATGCATGTGTGTGTGTGTGTGTATAAAATTTCCCTATTTTAGTTCACAGACCTCTTAAAAATCTATCTATGGACCCTAGGTTAAGAATCCTGCTGTAGATGAATAATACTTCCTCTCTGCCCTATGAAGTTCATAGACTAGTGGCAGAAGGAGGGGAGTGGATTGGGAACAGATAAGCATGTTTACAAATTAAGGACATAAATGATAAAGAAAGGATCTTGAAAAAAAGAGAGGTTTGAGACATAATGAGATTGAGGGAGAGTGTGGGTGTTGCCCTCATACCTGAACAAAGTTAGAAGACCCAGAATGAGCCATCAATTGGACTTTTATCCCTAGATAACACTGCTTGCAATGCCTCATTGAATATCAAGAACACCTGGATTATTAATTCTGTTCTTGCAGAACACAAGGTCTGGTCCATTCAGTTATCCTAAATGGGCATAAAGCATAGTCTCAGAATCAGCCCAGTTAAGTTCAGAGAGCCTCAATGATTTGAAAGCAGGATATAAGGCTAATGTTTTCTTTTTGTTCATGATGATCCACAGGGAAGTAGGAAAAGGTTCCATGTGGCTAAGATTTTTTCAGCCAAAATTCAACAATGAATTGTTAGAGCCAACTCAAATTCAATTTAAATAAACATTTGTTAAGTATTTACTATGTGAAGTTCACTAGGTTAGCATGTGAGGAAGAAAAAGTTTAGAAGGATGCCATTGCAACTTCACAGACCTTAGTCTCTTGAGGAGATAGAATACAAACACATTACCATGCCCTGTATTATATTATAGTACATTTGAATGCTATAAAATGAATTGCTAAGTCTAAAAGATAAAATCTGGCCATATCACACATACCCCATGTTACTCAACAAACCCCAGTGGTTCCCTGTCACCTCCAGTATCAAATGCAAAATCCACCATTTGGCATTTATAACCTAGCCCCCTCCTACCTTTGTTTTTGTTTTTGTTTTTGCTTTTGCTTTTGTTTTTGCTTTTTGGAGGGCAATTGGGGTTAAGTAACTTGCCCAAGGTCACACGGCTAGGTTTTTGTTTGTGTGTGCTTTAAGTGTCTGAGGTCTGATCAGAACTCAGGTCCTTCTGACTCCAGGGCCAACACTCTACTCACTGCGCCACCTAGCTGCACACCCCCCCCCCACCTTTCTAGTCTTCTTAAATCTTACTCCCTACTATGTACTCTGCCATCCAGTGACACAGACCTCCTTGCTCTTTCAAGAACAAAATACTCCATCTTGGCTCTGGATATTTTATCTGGCTGTCAGCCATGTCTGGGATGTTCCCCTTCCTCATCTTTACATGGTAAAATACCATGATCTATAGGAAGCTTTCCCCAACCACCCTTTGGTGCCTTTCCCTCTTTTCATTATTTCCTATTTATCCTATATATAGCTTATTTGGGTACATCTGCTTGCTTATCTCTCCCATTACACTGAGAACTTTTTGAAGGTAAGAACTGTCTTTTACCCCTTTTTTGCACTGAGCACTGTATCTGCTACAATAAACAATTGTTGACTGACTGACTAAAGTCATTACACAACAAGAGGACCGAGAAGAACTTCCTGGAAGGTTGCAATGGCATTCTTCTAAACTTTCTCTTTAAAGGACAAACAGGAATTCAATAGGTAATGAGGGAAAAGGAAGACATTCCAGGAATAAAAATAACAAAGAGGCAGGAGAGCACAAGCCAAGTGATAAAGGCAAAAAGTAATACAGTTTGATAGGAATGTACACGGAACATGGAAGAGAGAAATCGGAAATGAGACCAAAGAAGTAGGATAGGGGCGGCTAGGTGGTGCAGTGAGCAGAGCGCCAACCCTGGAGTCAGAAGGACCTGAGTTCGGATCCAGCCTCAGACACTTAACGCACACACAAATAAAAACCTAGCCGTGTGACCTTGGGCAAGTTACTTAACCCCAATTGCCCTCCAAAAAGCAAAAACAAAAAGAAGTAGGATAGTATTAGATTATGGTAGGTTTTGAATAGTAGTCAGAGAAGCTAGAATTTTACATACGCAGCAAGCACTAGGGAGCCATTGGAGATTGGGAAGTAGAGGAGCAGTGTGACTGTAGCTTTGCATTAAGAATAGAATTCTGTGACGGGATTCATGGAGGAGCTTAGAGAAGTTACTGCTTCCTTTCTGCCATCATATTTACCTAGAGAGACTTATACAAACTGATGCTGAGTGAGAAGAGTAGAACCAGGAGAAATTTGTATACAATCACAGACACAACATATGTGTGATGACCAGCTATGACAGACTGGACTCTTCTCAGCAATGCAGTGATATAAGTCAATCCCAAAAGACTCATGAAGGAGAGAGATGCAACATCCAGAGAAAGAACTAAAAAGAACTGAGTTTGAATCCTAATGGTAGCAAACTACTTGATCTTTTTCTTTCATTATTTGGTTTTATTTCCTCTTTACCATTTTTCATCTCATCTAGTACAATACGCCTTTGTAACCTGACTAATGTCCAATGTGAAAGTATTTGCAGATCCTATACTGGACTATATGCCGTCGTGGGGTGTGGGAGGAGGGAGGGAAGGGAAATTTAAAACTCAAGGAACTATGGAACTGAATCCTATAAACTAAAAATAAACAAACAAATTAATAATAAAAAAAGGAATAGAATTCTGGAAGCAATAGGCAGATTGATTTGGAAAGGCCGGTTAGTGGGAATAGGAAAACTTACTGGACAGTTGTTTACAGTAGTTGAATTGGATGGTAATGATGTCAAGTGCTAGGCAGTGTTAAGTGTTGCATACCTCTCCCTGTTCCTACTTTTTATCTCTTCCTATTGCTCTAAGAACAACAATCAAAGCAATACTACCATAGCAACCAGAAAAAGCATGACAATCCACTGCAGAAATGTCAAACACATGCCGGGCAGCAGCATTGACCTGTAACACTCCAGATTGTAGCCCAAAACAGAAGAAAATGTCATTTCAAAATGTTTAACAAAATAAATAAAAATGTAATAGAACATAGATAATTTTAATACTGGTTTTCTATGTCAATACATGGCCTGAAGAGATCCTTGTATTTGGGAAAGTAGCACCTCCCCCCCTCCCATTTCTATTTGAGTTGGAGACCACTGATCTATTGCCCTGTGGTTCTGTTCCTAATCCCCGTGACTAATGAGACCAAAACTCTCTGGAGTGAGCAGTGAGTGGCAGGGACTCTGTTGTGTATGTATGTGTATGTATGTGGATATATATACATATATGTATGTATATATATATATGTATATATACATACATAATCATATATACATATATAAAATATGAGTGTGTGTATATGCATTTATACACATACATATATACATACACATATATTTAATAAAAACTTACTTAACAATAACATGGAAAGAATAGTCAGCAAAGATGTGGATTCAGCTGGGTGCAGCTTCCCCTTGACACCTTCCACCTTCATGTGTCATGGCAACATACTCAGTCATAAGGACATATTAATTCCCACAGTAGTTCATCAAGCTTGAGGAACCCTTATTCCTGTGCTAGAGTTGTATGTGTTAAGCAACTGGAAAGCTGTATCATTTGATCCAATTTAAATCAATTCAGTATTAAAGACTATTTCACTATATTTAGGGGGAAAAAAATCCTAGCCTACATGGCAGGGACCTTCCAGTTTGGGTAACTGTTGCTACTAATTGTTAAATTAATGCTACTTAAGATCCACTTAGCCTTTCTGCATTGATTTTAGTGTACTACTCCTCTATCTATCTCACAGCCCACTATAAAATATAAGCTCCTTGAAGGCAAGGGTATTTGTATTCACAGTGCCTAGCACAGTTCTTTGTTTATAGAAGGAACTTAATTAATTCTTATTGATTGTTTGGTTGATTTAATGCAAAATGGAGCAGATAAGCTGATATCTGTGACCACTCAAATCTGAGCTGTCTATATTACTACTTCTTTGTGCCTAAGAGCCAGGGCACTTGGACTTCAGAGGGTGAAATAGTCTGCAATCAAGTCTAAATAATTTACCTATCTGAACTATAGTTAAGTCTGAGCAAAATAGATATACTGAAAAGTATTGGAATGAATCAAGTGATCTGACTTTGAGTCCCAGATCTGATACTTAGTAGCTATGGACAAATCATTGATACTCATAGCCTTGATTTTCATATTTGCAAAACAGGAATACTGATGATTTTACTATTCACCTAACAGGGCTGTCTTGAAGAAAGCACTTTGTGAAGCCTCTAAGTGTTAATAAATATTATTTCTGCTCTTGACCCTACTACTAACAATGTGACATCTTGGCCTCAGTTTCCACACCTGTAAAATTAAAGAAACTGGATGAAATAATATGAACTATCACTTCCAGCTCCGGAATTCTATAAGGGAAATATCAGCAAGCAGTCTTTTCTTCCTCTAGAGTAGAGTCATTGACTCTCCAAATAAAAAAGTTCTTGTTCTTTTGTGGCATTTTCTCTCAATTCCCGTATCTTATTGAATTGCACTGAATGCAATTATCTGAAGCAATTTGTCTTTGTTTACTGAAGAAATAAATAAATGCTAACAAATGAGAACACAACCAGATAATTGAAGGAATTTTTTTTAGGAAAAAATTCCTCTTTAGCATCCAGACTGATAGTGCAGGTATTGAGTTTTGTTTTGTTTTGTTTTGAAATGAACTTAGAGCAGCCTGTTCAAATGCTGGAACAACCAATTTAAAATGAGACTAATTGTTATCAAGTTATATCTCAACTCCTTTTATAATAGAGAAAGAATCAGTTGTATCATTATTTATTCATTTTTGCCAAGCCAGAAAACTTGGGAACTACAGAATCACCATCTGTTATTCCCTCCCCCCTAAATTTGAGGTTTAATTTGCCTTTCACCTGCCAATTACCCTATGGATACATCATCAGTGTAGGGATTCCTTCTGCTCATACAGAGCCCTACCCTGTCATCCTCCCCTCTCATCCTATATATACAGTCTTTAGGTATTTCCAAAAATCCTCTGTAGAGGAGTTGTTCAATTCAGTGGCATCCCTCTTTTAGGTCTTTTAACCTTATTTTGCAAGTACCAATCCAACACTGAGACTGCCTATCTATTATTCCTCACTCTTATAGGAGTTGCTATCTCAGCTGGCCATCAGTGCCTCTGGTCAATGAATTTCTACCAGTAGAATTGATAAGTGAACAATAAAGTCCTTGTGTGCATCACTTATTGTAGATGGAAACTACAAGTCTAACTCCTGATATTGAGACTTCTTTTCCTAAGCAAAAGAAAAATGTGTATGAAATATGGATTATTGTAATAATTTTGCCTTCATATTAATAGTTGATACTTTTCTTTGAAGTGCAAAAACTTTAATCTCATAATGTTCACATTTAATTTCAATGGGTTCTTTTTTTTCCCTTTGTAACCTTTGCAAGAAGCTTTATCGAGCTTCTACCTGCCTCCCCTCCCTCTTTTTAGATAATAATAGATTTTTCAAAGATTTCCTCAGGATAGTTTTTAGTATCTGAACTGGACGAGCTGCCTGCCCTTTCTAAAATAACAGCCAGCTTCCAACATCATTGAAATTATGAGAAAATGGATATGATAGGGCCTCTCTCCCAGAAAATACCCACCTACTTCTGAAGTAACTAAGGGTGTTGAATGTGTGACGTCATTGGGCTGTCCAAATATCTAATCACGAGTTAGAAAAGACCATCCCCGTGCTCAATCAAGGGGGACCTCAACAATCAGCACTCATAAATCTTTAAGATCTTTAAGATTTTACCAATCTATGACATAAGAAGTAGACTTTTTTCATATATACACATATATACATATATATTTCGTGTATACGTGTGTGTGTGTGTGTGTGTGTGTGTGTGTGTGTGTGTGTGTGTGTGTGTATGAAAGAGCCATCCAGTTTCAAATTTTATTTCTGCTGGAGATTCATCCTGTGAACTTCATTTAGCTTCTGGTGCTTTTATAAGTAAGTCAACAACATAATACCTAGC
Organism: Gymnobelideus leadbeateri; assembly: GCA_011680675.1. Classification (NCBI taxonomy): domain Eukaryota; kingdom Metazoa; phylum Chordata; class Mammalia; order Diprotodontia; family Petauridae; genus Gymnobelideus; species Gymnobelideus leadbeateri. The sequence goes on from WOXC01002509.1 coordinate 45,720, forward strand.
ACATAACAAAACAATAAATACTTATTCACTTATTGACAGAGAAACTGGAAATCTATAGGCATAAAAAACATATTCTAACCCAGATGGACCCAAGGACGTCCTGGAAGTTTTTACTTTCCCTACATTCACTCTCTATCTGAGAATCAGTGATCAGTACCATAACTACATTCATGTTTTACTTTGATTTCTTAATGGAAAAGAGGTTGCTATTGTTCAGTAATTTCAGTCATGTTGATTCTTTGTGACCCCATTTGGGGTTTTCTTAGCAAAGATAATGGAGTGATTTGCCATTTCTTCTCCAGTTCATTTTACAGATGAGGAAACTGAGGTAAGTTAAGTGACTTGTCTGGGTAACACAGCTAGTAAGTGTCTGAGGCCAGATTTTAATCCAGGAAGATTATTCTTTCTGACTTCAGTTCCAGCACTATCCATTGTACCACCTAGCTGTCTGGTGGCAAGGAGGTGACACTTAGCAAATCAAAGAACATTTACTCCTAAATGTTGAACAATGAATAGGAGAGTCTGACTACCTCTCCAAACTATGGGACTTGCATTTCCAAGGTAGGACACCAAACCATTCCATTTTCCAGTCATCTATATGGTTCAATAATTCACTGGATTTGGTATTCCTTCCATCAGCATAGATAACCTTCTCTCCATACCTTCTCATCCTATCCAGTTCTTTTCTATGTTTTTCTAATGATCTTGCACATAATATCTAACTAATGTCAAACAAAACAAATCCACACAGTGGCCCTTTCCAATGTGTCTCTTTCTGCCTTGTTGCTTTACTATGTTTATTATGGGTTTTTCTCTCTCTTTTTTTTAAGTCAGAGTGGGAATTGGGCAGAGAGGAGGTGTTAGAAATATTGATTTCTAAAAAGAGGATTATTCAAACACTTTGAAGATATACAAAAAAGAATTGAAGAAAATCAGAAGGAAACACAGTTCTGAAAATAATATTCTCTCCTTTTTTTGGCCTTTAAGCTGAAAATAAAAATGAAAATTTTAAAAGATTTTTTAAAAGACCTAACCAAGGTGCTAGAGTTCTTTCTCAAAGTATTTTTCAAATACTACATGTCAAGTAAAATATTTGGGGTGTCTATTTTATATCCTCTCTCTATAACCAGACTACTTCCTTTTCTGATCATGCATTTCCTTGATGATTTCACTATTATACTTCTTTTGCATAAATCATCCTTGTAAATACATGTCCTTGTTCATTTCTTTTATGCTATTTTCCCTCATGATATCATTGGTAATATGTTTCTGTCTGCTTAGGGTCCACCAGGTATCTTTCCAATGTCCTTTAGGTCATATACTCTTGATTCTTCGTAGACCATGATATTTCATTATCAATCATACGGCATCACCAGAAGAATGCTTACTGCCTTTCACAAGGCAATATCAATCCTGAAGAACTTTTCTATGACCTTCCTTTTCCAATTAATTCATACCCTTTTCTTGCTTTTATAGTCAGTCCTTTTCCCAAATCTGAATAGCCTTTACTCCCAGATTCTAATTGGTATCATTGTTAATAGCACAGTTCTGGGAATAGGGCTTGTTAACTGAAACACAGTATGGCAGCTGTGTTTTAGGAGCTGAATCAGAATACAGGAGAGCCCCATAAAAATAAAGCCAAATGTCACTAACTGTCTGACAAAAGGATTCAGCTTTTTAAAAGTTTAGAATCAATTGGAGTTTCTTTTTAAGAGTCAATTAGTATTAATCTGAGAGAGCAAGGTGTCTTTCCTTAGGATGAATATAGTTAATCATAAGGTCACTGAATGGTAAGAGCTGGAATGTACCTCAGAGACCAAATCTAGCTACCTAGCAAAACTGAGGAAGAAACAGGCCCCAAATAGAAAAATGACTTGCAATTTATGGTAGAGGAACAATTCTAGAAACCAGATATTCTGACTCTAGAAAAAGCCCTAGACTTGGAATCTGAAGATTTGATTTGGGTTCCCTGCTGCATGACCCTGGTCAAGTTGATTCCCTGTCTGGAGTTTCAGTTTCCTCATTTGTAAATCAAGATACTTGCGCTCAAAAACCTGTAAGATTACTCCTAGCTCTAAAGGCCTGTGGTTCTAGTTCTTTCCTCTATACAAACTGGTTTAGTCAACAAATACTCACTCATACCAGTTACTATGCAAAATAGGCATTGTGCCAAGAGCTAACCACCTAGGTTTTGGAGAGAAAGAGGAGGGGCTCAATAAAGGCCTTGAAGGATATATAGGATTGGCAACTTGGTCAAACCAAATAATGATTCCTTTTTTCCTCAAGACTAACAGATATTAGGTGCGGCTAGGTGGCGCAGTGAATAGAGCGCCGGCCCTGGAATCAGAAGGACCTGAGTTCGGAGCCGGCCTCCGACACCTAATCCGCACAAACAAAAAAAAACCTAGCCGTGTAACCTTGAGCAAGTTACTTAACCCCAATTGCTTTAAAAAAAAAAAAAGACTAACAGATATTAAACAATTATACAATAATGCAAAATCATGTAAAATTAAATGCTAGGTCGGTGACAAATACTACAAGTATTTTTTTTTTTTTTAAAGCAATTGGGGTTAAGTAACTTGCTCAAGGTTACACAGCTAGTCATTTGATTTATGCGTGGGTGCTCATTTTCTGAGGCCGGATCTGATCTCGGGTCATCCAAACTCCGAGGCCGGCGCTCTTACTCACTGCGCCACCTAGCCGCCCCTTTAGGGCAATTGGGGTTAAGTAACTTGCCCAAGGTTACACGTCTAGGTTTTCTGTTTGCTGCCATTAAGGGTCGGAGGCCGGCTCCGAACTCAGGTCCTTCTGATTCCAGGGCCGGCGCTCTATTCACTGCGCCACCTAGCCGCCCCAAATACTACAAGTATTGTAGCACATCATGACAGAAGAGAAAGGGAAACTCTCAGAAGATTACTGATATTCAAGGTCCTCAGGAATCTGATGCCACCTTATTTTCTGGACTAATCTCATGCTACTCTCTGATATGCACTGTTATATAGCCAATGAGGATAGCTGTCTCACAAGTATACGATCTTCCCTTCTATTTCTAATGTTCTGCTTAACTGTTCCTTAAGCCTAGAATGTTTTTTCTATCCCTTTAAAATTCATACCAGTTCTTTACATTTCTATGTGATAAATGAACTTGGACTGCTAATAAAAAGATGGTTGAGTTTGGAATCAAAGGAGCTAGATTCAAACCCTATTTCTATCACTTGCCACCAATGTGAACTTGGGCAAGACACAACCTCACTGGGCCTCAGTATCCCTCCAGTGATACAAGAAGGATTTTTTGGTATTTAATTTTTTCTACTTTTTTCTGGTGAAGAGAAAGGATATGAAAATGGAAAAAAAATGTATATTGATTGAAACTAATGTATTTTTTTTGGAGGGGGGAAGGTAGGGCATTTGGGGTTAAGTGACTTGCCCAAAGTCACACAGCTAGTTTGTATGTGTGTGTTAAGTGTCAGGCCAGATTTGAACTCAGGTCCTCCTGACTCCAGGGCTGGTGCTCTATTCAATACACCACCTAGCCACCACACTAATATAATTTTTTTGTTTGTTTGTTTCTTTGTTTTTGTTTGTCGGTTTGTTTTTAAACAAATGCTTTATTAACTTCTGTTTTACATCATTCATTTCCGCCAGATTTTGAGTTACAATCATTTTCCCCCTGTTATTCCCCTACCCATCCTCCCAGAATAGCAGTCCCACAAGATATCGCTTCCTCCAATCTGCTCTCTCCCATACCTTCTCCCATACCCCCTTCAATTTTTCCATTAGAGGAAGGTGAATCTTTGTGTCCCAATGCCTTCACATCTTATCTCCCAATTATAAGCAAAAGAGTGTTAATAATAGTATTTATATATATTTGAAACATTTAATGTTAAGACCTCGAATTTCAGATCCATTTCCTTCCTGCCTTGTCACCCATTCCCTCTGGGGAGATAAGTAATTCAGTATGTGTTGTATATGTCTAGCTATGTAAAACATTATCATAGTAGATATATTGTACAAGGCTGCTTATATTTCCCTCCCACTCATCCCACCCCCCACCTGGTCCATTCCCTACATGATCCTGTCCCTCTTCTATAGTGGGTACTTCCAACCACCCCTCCCCCCAGGGATGCCCTCCCATCCATCATCCCTCCTCTCATCCCCCTTCCCCCTATTCTGCTGCAGGTTGAGATATCCCATTTAGTATGTATGTCATTCTCTCCCTGAACCAAATTCAATGAGAATGTGGTTTTGCCTTTTTTGCCTTCCTATTCTCCCCCTCCCTTGCAACCACTTCCCTTGCTTCTTCTACATGAGATAGTTTACCCTACCCTGTCTCTCCCCATCTCCTCTTGCCACTTTCCTCTCTCACCTCATAATTTCATCCCTTGAGTATTCTCCCTTCCCAACAAATTCAACCTATGCCCTCTATCCATATATAACTGTAAGCATATACACACACATTCACATATATATTCATATGACCACACCCCCTTCTTCCATTATTTTCATAGTGAGAAAGATATCATCAGTCACAGTTATTGTTTCTCCATATAGGAATGTAAATAGTTCAACTTTGATAAGTTCCTTTTGATTTCTTTTCCCTGATTACCTTCTCAGGCATCTCTTGCTTCTTGTGTCTGGATGTCAAATTTTCTATTCAACTGTGGTTTTTTCCTCAAGGATGCTTGAAAGTTCTCTATTCCACTGAATGACCATATTTTCCCCTGAAACAAAATACTCAGTTTTGGTGGGTAGGTGACCCTTGGGTCCATTCCCAGCTCTTTTGCCCTCTGGAATATCATATTCCATGCCCTTCTATCCCTCAGTGTAGAAGCTGCCAGGTCCTGGGCTATTCTGATTGTGTTTCCACAATATTGAAATTGTTTCTTCCTGGCTGCTTGTAGTATTTTCTCCTTGATCTGGGGATTCTGGAACCTGGCTATATTATTCCTGGGAGTTTTCTTTTTGGGATCTTTTTCAGGAGGTGATCTGTGGATTCTTTCAACCTCTATTTTGCCCTCTGGATCTAAAACATCAGGGCAGTTTTCCTTGAGAATTTCTTGAAGGGTGATTTCTAGGTTCTTTCTTTGATCATGGCTTTCAGGTAGTCCAATAATTTTTAAATTGTCTCTCCTGGATCTATTTTCCAGGTCAGTGGTTTTTCCCATGAGATATTTCACATTGCCTTCTATTCTTTCATTTGTTTGGATCTGCTTAACAGCATCTTGATTTCTCATACAGTCACTAGCTTCCATTTGCTCCAGTCTAACTCTGAAGGAATGAATCTCCTCAGTGAACTTTTGAGATTCTTTTTCCATCTGGCAAATTCGACTTTTTAAGGCATTCTTCTCCTCATTGCCCTTTTGGGCCTCCTTTGCCATTTGAGTTAGTCTATTTTTTAGGGTGTTGTTTTCCTCAGTCAGGCTGTTGACCCTCATTTCATACTTTTCCTGAATCCTTCTCATTTCTCTTTCCAATTTTTCCTCCACTTCTCTTATTTGATTTTTAAAGTCCTTCTTAAGGTCCTCTATGGCCTGCAACCCGCTCATGTTTTCCCCTGGGGCTTTTGGAGCAGGACTTCTGACCTCACAGTCCTTTTCCCTCTCTATGCCCCCAAAATAGGAGTCTAGGGTTGCATTTTCTGTTTCCTTTGCCTTGGCATGTTGCCACTTAATTACTTGACTTTTGGGCTTGTTGCCACACTATGGCTTTAAGGCCAGATGGAGGAATTTTCGTCCCGAACGTATGGGGGGCAACTTCCGTTTCTGGCAAGCTGTAAACCCACCCACGACTTCTACCCTAGATCAGAACCCAGATCCAGGGAGGTTAAGGCAAGAGAGATTACCCCCCAAGACTGATCACTGGATCTCCCTACAATTTGCAGGCCAGGAGCTGGAGCTGCCTCTGAAAACTACAAAATGGAGTGTCTCCTCAGTGGCTTCTAGCCCCCAGGGGAGGGAGCCGACACATTCCCCAAATACTGGTCCCAAAGTCCATAGGAGGCTAACCTCTTACTTTGTCCTAGGCATGTCTATGTTGATATCTGGAGTCGCCACAGCTGTTGGTGTTCTGGGGTCTCTCCAGCCGGCTGCTGGCCCTGCCGCCCTGGGGCTAAAACCTCGGCTCACGGGGACCTGGCCTCTGCTCTGCTCGGCTCGTCTCCCCGCACGCTGCTGGCTCCCAGACCGCTGTGCTGGTCCTTCCTGCAGGGCTGCTGGGCTGTCCTCAGTGAGAGGTTAGCTTCTCTGTGTCATTCTATGGGTGCTGGGGTTCCAGAAGTTGTTCAGAGTCCCCTTTTACATAGTTTGGGTGGAATCTGGGGGCAGAGTGGCTTGGATGAGCTGTTTCTACTCCACCATCTTGACACCACCCCCAATATAATTTTTAAAGAAGAAAAATTAGAATCATAGGATTTAGAGGAAGAAAGATCTTGAGTGATTATCTAATCCAGAGGTCCCCAACCTTATTTGGCCAATTGCCCCCTAATAAAAAATTATTCAGCACTCCTCTGGAAATCTACTTTCTTTAGCCCTTTAATTTTTTTTAATTTGCATAATTTTGAAAAATATAAAGTATTTTAAATGATGCATTTTAAATTTAATAATTTGTTGTAAATTTGTAGATTTTTCCTGTTTTGAAATTTTGATCATGCAACATTGTGTCATGTAACCATAGACCACTGTATTGCAAACAAGTTATTACATGTACATATTCCTACCAAAGCCTGTTGGACTTCCTGACAAAGTACAACAAGCTTGCCTGTCAATACTTATTTGTTAAGACTTATTGGTGAACTTGACCACTGATTACCTATAACTTGCATTGGAAAGTCATGTAATCACTACAACTTTAACCCTCTGGGACAACAGATGAAACATGTATGAAGCTTTTCAAAATATCCTTCTCTTCTTTCATTGTTTCCTTTATTTTTATTCAATGTCCCTAAATTGTTCCCAAGGCTACTACCAGGAAAACCTGAATTCCAATATGGTCTCAGACACATACTAGCTGTGTGATCCTGGGCAAGTCCCTTAATCCTGCTTGGCTCCATGTCCTTATCTGAAAAATGAGCTAAAGAAGGAAACGGAAAACCACTCCAATTTTTTGCCAAGGAAACCCCAAATGGGTCATGACAAGTTGGCCATGACTGAAAAACACCTGAACGACTTAGTAGAGTTGAGAGTAGACAAGAAGCACACAGGAGATGGGATGGAAACAGCCTGGACAAGTGGAAAGATCGCTGGGTTAGAATCACTTTGAATTCTAGCTCTGTTCCGTACTACTTGGATGACCTTGGTTAAGTCACTCTCCGGACCTCATTTTGCTCATCTTAAAATGAGAAGCCTATACTCTGTGATTGCTAGGACCCCTTCCAGATCTATATCCCATAACTGAGATTAGTTCCAGTAGAGTAAGTGTCTGCAACATAAAGATGACAGAAATCTTCATGCATAGTTAGAACAGCATGAGGTTGGTCAGCGGAAGGGTACGTATGTTTATCCCTAGGCAATGTAGTTCCTTTTACTGTTCTTACTATTGTCAAGAACACCTACGGTAGGTTGAGAGGGATAGCATAGGAATTTCTTCTGCAGACGTGAGTGGGGCCAACAGAATAGGAAAGTTGCTGGTATAATTGGGTAAGTAGAAAGTCTGGACTCTTAAGGGATAGCAAGAAACAGAAAATCTGATGGTAAAAGTGGTTGAATAAATGGAAGGAACAATATTCATGATAAGATGGCCTTGGGTGACAGTCTATAGGCACAGTAAAAATGAGAGGAATATTTGCTGGAAGGGCCAGGTTGGGGGGCAGATTAGAAGTTCCTGAGAGCCCCCCGGGTGACAAGTCCCATGTTGTTTAGCACTGGGTCCCTCCCATTTTGTCATCATGGTGACAGATGTTGGGTACTCAAGGTAATTTTCTCATAGGATTTAGAACTAAAAGGCACTTTAGATCATTTAATATAGTGGTTCTTAACCACTTTTGTGTCATGTATCTTTTTTGTAGTCTAATGATGCTTATGACACCTTTCTCAGACTAATATCTTTAAATGAATAAAATATAACATGTAGGATTACAAAGGAAACTAATTATATTGAAATACAGTTACCCAAATCTTATTTTAGAAGAAATGTTGATAGACCCAGGTTGAGAACAATTTGGTCTAAGCTGACCCTCTCATTTTGTAGATGAGGAAAATGAGGTTCCTGGGGTTAAATGATTTTGCACATAATCAAACTGCAAAGCTATGATTCAAACTCAGGTCCTTTGACTCCAAATCAAGTGTTCTGTGCCTGTATCAGTCCAGGTTCGTGACTTCTGCTGCCCCATTAGCCTCATACCCAGTATACTGCAAACAAATGACAGCCCTAGTCAGATCTAATATAGTACAGCCTGTCTTAATGGCACCAGATGGATTTGTTCCCAATTCACATCACAGGAGAAGGATGCTCAGGGTAGTAAGCAATGGGACATTGTGACATGAACCCTCCTGGGGCTACTTCTATGAATATATGGTATCACCAAGGCAAAATCTGAGCAAAGAACATCAGAGACCAGGAGCAGAACAAGGGTTTCTTCTTCCTTTCAAATCTAAAAACAAGTGAGCTAATCGCAGAGTGGAGCTTCTCTTTCCTCCTTGATTTATCTGTCAAAGGAAATCCAGATCCTTTCAGCAGAGAGCGTGCCTGTAATCACTTACAGAAGGATAAAAACAACAGCCTAATTACTCACATCAAGTACATTTTGCAGCATATTAATGGGTGTTTTGCTAAATGAAGAGAGAAAAGAAACTCTAAACTGTGACAGAGGGAATATTCACACCTCAAATCTCACCTAAACTTCACAACCCCAAAATGATGGCATTTAAGAAAAGGCAATTTCAATAAAGCCCTATCGAATTGAAATTTGGCCTTCTTAATGTTTACAAACAGACCACTGTATGTGGATCCAGAAGACCTATGTTCAAATTCTAACTATATTTATGGGATCATAAATCTAGATCTGGAAAGCTCTCCTGTCCAACTTCCTCCTGTTAGAGCAAAAGGTGAGAGCCAAGGACTTTTCACACAGTTAGGAAAGGACTGAGATTACATTCAAGCCTAGGTCTTCCAACTCCAAGTCCAGAATTTGTTCCACTATGCCATCCTGCCTCAAACAACCTCAGAATGATGTGACAGTCAGCAAGTAATTACCCTTTCTGTGTCTATTTCTATAAAACTGGGGTGCCAATATTTGCATATGGTATTGCTGTTGTTTTGTTGTTGTTTCAATACAGTCCATTGCAACTCTTAAAGCATCAAAAAATGTAAATTGTTACTAAGACATCCAGGTAACAGGATGGTACAGTGGGTAAAGGGCTGAGCCTGGAGTCAGGAAGACCTGAGTTCAAATTTGGCCTAAGACACTTAATATGTGGTCCTGAGAGAGTTATTTAACCCCTGACTGCCTCAGTTTCTTCATCTATAAAATGAGGAAAATAAAAACATCTACCTCATAGGATTGTTGTGAGGATTAAATGAGGTAAGACTTGTAAAGCACTTCATAAACCTTGAAATACTATATGAATTCTAGCTATTATTATTTGACATTATTAATCTTTATTCATACTTCAAACCCATCAGTGCTTTTCCAGATTTAGGACCAGAAAATCTGAGTTCTAGGTTCAGCTTTTCCACCAAATTAATGTGTGACCCTGGACAAGTCATTTTCCCTCTCTGAGTCTCAGTTTCTGCCTTTATAGAATTAGGGGATTAAGCTCCATCATGGCTCTAAGGTTTCTACTAATTCTAAGTCCTATAATCCAGAATGACCATTCTCAGGATGGTCTACGATTATCATAAAGTTGATAAAAGTTTATCATTTTCTTTATGGTTATCCACTGGTTACACACATTAGGTCTAGTTGGTTTTCTTAAAAATGTGAGCTTTGGAAAGGTTTATAAGGAGACAATTAATGAGTAAAGTGTGGCCTATTAGAGAGTGCCAAAATGCCTCTTAAAGCATAGTGGAAACTAAAGAAATGAATGCAATCTCAAAGTAAGAGACAGAGTTGTAAGCAACGTTTGGATTAGACTAGCTGGAGAAAGTTCACTCCTGCTTTGCAAACCTCAATGATGTGTCACAAGAAGGCCCCATTCTCTCAAAATACCACTGCTATTCCAATCTCCCTAAAATTCCAATGCCAATATCTCACTAATCTGCTCCTTAAAGGTCAAGTAGAGGACATATATGTATACAAACATACATATATCTAGATCTCACTGGAGGAATATGTGTGTATATGTATACACACATATACATATATATAGAAACTATTATTTTCTATTATATTAATAACCAACTATTAAATTAGGATTAAGGCTTTTGCTCTCTATTTCATCATTCAGGGACCAGCCCCTGTAGGGTCAGTCAATCAGTCTTATAGATGAGATTGCTCAGTTCCTCTGGGAACATGTTTCTTAATCTTGGGCAGGACCCCACCTAACTAGAAAACTTTACTTCTGTTTAGATAATATAATCTAGCTGAATTCCAGCCCTAAAGCATTAAGCACATGACCTTGCACCCCTCTAGTGGAGTCTAGGATAACCTAGTTTATGAAGGAAAAATTTAATCAGAGTGGTCTAGGTAGAGAGGGATTCATTTGTCCGTGTTACTGGAGGCAGCTAAGTCTCATGATCAAGACATGTTCTCAGCAGGAGGAGCTGAAGACTTTTAACCTACCTCCTCATTAATATGCCCATCCCTTCATTAATTGTTCACCAATCAGAGTTGATTTTCACCCATCAGGGGAAGCTCATTTCAAAAGGTATTTAAGCATTTAGTGATCTTCATGGTTTTGTCTTTGGTTACTGAGACCACTGACCATCCATTTATTAATTTTCAGCTAGCTTAATTAATAAACTGGCTGTTAATTACCCAGAAACTCTGCCTCTCAGGCTTGTCATTCATATGTCTATATAATATATTATATATATACTGCAGTGGTTTGCCTTATTTTTCTCCAGCTCATTTTAAAAATGAGGAACTAAGGCAAACAAGATTAAATGACTTGCCTAAGGTCACATAGCTAGTAAGTGTTGGAGGATAGATTTGAACCCAGGTCCTCCTGACTTCAGAGCCACTTCTCTATCCAGTGTGAATTCTGATCTACTGATAGACAGAAATCTGCAATGTATATATATACCATGGTCATTGCTACCTCTTTACCTTTTCCTGTATCCTTCACTCTTATTCACTCCTCTGGAATAAACTTGCCTCTCTGCCACATCTAGTAAATAAATCCTACCATTCTCTAAAGCCCAGCTCAAGCCCAGCAGTACAAAGCCTTGTATATGAGTATTTCAAACCTACCCTGAAGCTAATGAAAGTGGAGTCTCAAAAAGATTTTATAATAGAGATGCCCTAGGCTGTCTCAGGAAGGCCCATAAATTCACTTAATACCAAAATACTAACAGGGACTTACTATCATTTTGTAGCATACAAAATCACCATCGGAGGGAAAACCCAATTATACATACAGCTCCCTTTTTAAAAGAAAGAAACCCATATCAAAAAAGCTCCCAGGAAAACTATCAATGCAACTATACCCTTCCCAGATCCCAAAAGTTCTTGCCAAAGTAACAAAAACATATCACAAGGGTACCTAATATTACATCCTCACTAAGGTTCATGGTTCTCTTCAGATCTTCACTAGATGCTACAAGGTATAGTGGAAAGAATATCTGCCACTTATTATCTGTGTGACCATGGACAGGCGCTATCATGTGGCTACATAATACAGTTAAGTGGCAGGGGGCTTAGTGCTGTCCTGAATCTCAGTGCCAACTTAGCCTATAATTCTCAGCATCACTGCTGTCCCTAGCCAAGGTGCTGACCCACAATTATATTCTAGCATATATAGATATCTCCCTTCTCCTAGTTCATAGCATATATAGATATCTCCCTTCTCCTAGTTCACTTACAATCAGTACTACACTAATTATTGCTTAACTATTCACTAGCTATATATTTCACATGTTATATTTTTTCATCAACTAAGGCATAAGTTCCTTGTAGGCAAAACTATGTCATTTTATTTCTATATTCCCTATGTCACTTTGTGACACACGAGGCATGTAATGGTGCTGGTAAGTATTTGCATGATGAATCCACTGGTGTTTCTAATTCTTAGCTGTTCTTCTGAGTAAAGCTATCCACCTAAGCCTGCAGGGGGCCAAGGAGCCATGTGGAAAAAAAAATCTCATTGGTTGAATACCTGCCTTAGTTTGTTATAATGGCTTTCATTTATTACTTGCAGAATGCTGCTGGGGAATATAAAATTTCAATTTGAATTTTCACTCATGGATAGTTTGAACACCATTTGGTTCCACTTTATCCAGAAAGAGCATTGTAATTGAAAGGAAATGGACCTGTTACATATGTATAGGCTATGGATCACATGCAGAAACTTGTCCTGTAGCTTTAGGCATGCCTTCCTGGGAATGTGAATGTGGACCATGCTTGAGTTTAAATAACCCTTTAAGGTAATTTCACATCCTGAGATCTATAGCTCTACTGAAAATTGAGCAGTTCAATTTAACAAACATTTACTAAATGCCTACTATGTGCAGAGTTCAACTGGGTATTACTTTGAATTAGGAGTAAGGAAAACCTAAGTTCAAATCTGACCTCAGACAATGCTAGCTATGTGACCCTGGGGCAAATAACTTAACTATTCTGCCTCAGTATCCTCATAAAATGGAGATAATAATAATGCCCACCTCTCAGGGTTGTTGTGAAGATAAAATGAGTTAAAATTTATAAAGTGCTTTGCAAACCCTAAAGTGCTATATAAATGCTGGATATCTCTATTAACTATGTCTTTTTAATTCAATATTTTATTATTTCCCAATTACATATAAAAACAAGTTTAGCATTCTTTTTTTAAATTGAGTTCTACATTCTCTCCCTCCTCCCTTCCCTTCCCACCTCACTGATAAGTAAAGCCACCCAATATAGTTTATATATGTGCAGTCATGCAAAAAGTATTTCCATGATTAACTATTACTCTTGCTGCTTCTTTTACTCCTTTAAAGTTATAGCAACAATGAAATATAAAAGACCCTTGATTTAGAATAAGAAGAGTTAAGTCTGAACCTCACATCTCTGATTTACTCCTTGTGTGAATCTGGACAAATCATTTGCCCTCTCTGTTCTGTTAACATAGGTTTCTGCCTATGAGTCAGGTGGGGGAGGAAGGAGGGAAGGAATTGGAGTACATGGCCTCAAAGGTCCTTTCCAGCCCTTGACTCTATTAATGCAAAGTTCTCTGTCTCTAGAGTACATTTGAGTGGATTGATTGCTTATGCTAATTCTGCTTAGCTCAGGTAAGGTAAATTTATATTTTCATTGCTAAAAGCAAGCCCTTCCCCTTCAATGTGTGTTTTAGATAACCTTATGTGATTTTCTACACTTGGGCAAAACCCATTTGACCATTTAAAAAGCAGCATGGTCACAGTTATATATAATCCTTTCTCTTCAGCAGCAACTATTTCCACCCATCTCCATTTGAAGGCAAAATCTAAGATATAATATGTGATAATTTATAACTTGTAAAAGACAGAACTACTGATCAGTCATTGCCACCTTCAACATCCCAGAAGACAGAGAAGGAAAATCTTGGAGATGCTTGGGAATTCCACAATACTTGGAAAAAATATAGATTCTTCAATTGAATGAGGGGGAGAAAGAAGCCAAATCATTTCTCTACAGAATTTTTCCTTAGGTTCCTATACTGAGTAAAGGTACTATGTTTCTACAAGGTGAGTTTCTGATTCTATGCAATTAGGGAACTAAGACACCATTCCAACATATGGACATTTAACCAAGAACTAGTCCTTTTACCTCTCCAAGCTTCAAGTCCTTCATCTGTAAGATTGGAGTGATAGTAAACACAATGGTTACCTCACCAATTTGTTGGGAATACCAACTATGTAAATACTTTGTAAACCAGAAAATGCTCTAAATATGTGGGTGTTATTTTCTACTACTACTACTTATATATGTCTGCAAGAAGAGAAGGAATATATACATTCAGCAAAAGGGTACTAAGCAACTTCTATCTGTATAACTTAAAAGAAGGGAAAAAATATTATTAAACTTAAATATTTGCAAATGTCAGGGCAGATGTGTTGTGCAGAGTTCAAACAGAAGAAAGAGTCCTTATTGATGGCAAGGTTTTTTCTGAATACTCCTATTTTGCAGATGCCATTATATTAATGCTCTAGGATACCATAAAGATTCTCCAGTGAAATTCCCCTTCATGGTAAATGGTAAATGAATGTATTGGAATATTATTGCCATAAGAAATAATGAATATAGATAAATATGGGAAGACTCAGATGAACTGATGCAAAGTGTAATAAGCAGAACCAGTAAAAATATAAACAATAAAGGGGCGGCTAGGTGGCTCAGTGAATAGAGCGTCGGCCCTGGAGTCAGAAGGACCTGAGTTCGGAGCTGGCCTCCGACACTTAATCCACACAAACAAAAACCTAGCCATGTAACCTTGGGCAAGTTACTTAACCCCAATTGCCCTAAAGGGGCGGCTAGGTGGCGCAGTGAGTAAGAGTGCCGGCCTCGGAGTTGGGATGACCCGAGATCAGATCCGGCCTCAGAAAATGAGCTCCCACGCATAAATAATGACTAGCCGTGTAACCTTGAGCAAGTTACTTAACCCCAATTGCTTAAAAAAAAAAAAAAAAAAATATATATATATATATATATATATATATATATATATAAACAATAACAAGGTAAATGGAAAGGAAAACAAAAATTTTAATGAGTGTCATGAAATTTTAATGATCAAATTTCACCCAAAGAAAAGATAAAAGAATGCTCACCTTTGGAAAGGTGACAGACTATGGATGTGAAGCATGGCATATAATATGATGTTTTGGTTCATTTTGCCAAATTTTTTAACTTTTTTAAAAAAGATTTTCTGTCATAAAAAATACTTTCTGGAAGAAAGGTGGGCAGAATATATTGGAAGGTGTCAATCATGAAAAAATAGAAGGTAAAAAATTAATAAACCAAGTGGCTGAATAATGCACAATACCCAAACTGCAACATACACTGGAAAAGGCAACCTTGGAATGAACGTCAGATAAAAATGGTCCTAGTGAAAATCCGTGCCTTCCTCTTATTTTTTTTTTATATTTAAAGTATTGGGGAGGGGGATGTTACTGCACAAGTGGCCAAAGCTACTTTTTGTAATTGAATAGACGTATTGAGATTTAAGCTCATCTTCTGTAGATTCACTGAAAGCATCTTGAGGACAATTTCTTTAATAGATAGGATAAGGAGGAGGATGTGTACCTCACCCTTTTTCCTCATAGTTTTGACTTAACCTCTAGGTCTCTATAATTTAAAAAGATTATTCCACATAGCTTAGAGGTGATGATGATGATGATTTGTTCCAGGTTAATTTCTATCTAAACTCTATAAAATAAGAGGATACAAAAATCATCCTCTTATTTTATGGAATTTAGATAGAAATTAAACTGGAACAAATAACTGTCCTGCTATTATTGTTTTATGGTTAATGCTCTGGAAAATAGTAAACTGGTGGGCAAAATAATTACTTTGTACAGATAAACAAAAGTATTAGGGTGTAAGCTAATATTCTGTAGGCTCTTTGAAAGTTTCACTGGTACAACTTTAGGAAACATATAGGATTATGGGAATTATATGTAATTCATCTAGTTCTACCATTATTTTAATATATTCTGTTAGGTCTCTAGGTTTCTAAACCTAGCTTTTTATTCCATGCAGTCTAACCCCCAGATCCTCTTGCTAGGTATTCATTAAACACATTTTTGCAGCGTAAAATGAACAATTTCTATTTTTCCTTGCAAACTCTGATATACTTACTAAGTCCCATATCTTTAAGAATAATCCTTCTGTAATTTCTGATGGTAAAGATCTGGTCTTGAATTTCTATCCTAAACCCTTTTGTTTCTATAAATCTGCATAACTAAACAATTTGACACTTCTCTGTCAACATGTAGGTTGAGTTCATGCATATATTTTCCATAAAGTCAGTTAAGAAGCATTTGTTAAGTAGCTATTATGTTCCAGAAACCAAACTAAGTATTGAAGATACAAAGAGAGGGAAAAGTTAGTCCCTGACCTCAAGGAGTTTACATTATAATGATGGAGACAATATGTAAATAGTTAGATTCATAGATGATATATACACAGTAGACAGAAGTAATCTGAGAGGAAGGCACTAATAGCTGAGGAGGGGAAGGCGGAGTAGGAAAGGATTCCTGCCAAAGATAAGATTTTGTCTGAGTCTTGAAGGAAGCTAAGGAAACTAAGAAGTGAAGATGAAGGAACAAGCCTTTCGGATATGGAGACTAGCAGGGCAAAAGTAGGTCAGTGGGAGATGGAGTGTTGTGTTGGAAAAACAGCAAATAAACTAATGTAGTTGGATTATAGAGAATGTGAAGGAAATTACAAAAATACTGTAAAGGTAGGAAGGGATCAGATTATGAAGTTAAATGTCAAGCAGTGGATTTTAGATTTGATCATGGAGGTAATAGGAAGTTAAAGTATCTGGCATGGGGGGAAAGAGCAGGACAGACTGTGTTTGGTCAATAATTTATCAATCATTAAATATATATAATACACCTATTGAGTGTCAGATTCTGCACTAAGCATTAGGGATGCAAATATAAGAATATAACAATTCCTACTCACAATTAGCTTACATTCTTATGGTAAAGATGAATAATATAAAATGCCTCCATCATAAATATAAAATTAATAAATGCATATTTAAAACATATAGTCTAAGTAGTTAAATACAAGGTAGTTTGAAAAAGAAGGCACCAGCATTTAGAAATGGTGGAGGTGGTACTATGAAATCAGGAAAGGCTTCATGAAGAAGATAGTTCTTGAACAGCATCTTAGAGATAGAGGTAAGGAAAGAGTGCATCCCAGACATAGGGGATGGCCACTACAAAGGCATAGAGATGGAAGACAGAGTGCTATGAGTGAAGTAGAAAGTTAGGAAAAGGGGAAGGTAAGTAAAAAAAAAGTAAGTAAAAAAATGAGTCCTGGTTTTGGACAGGTCACATTTGAGATGTTTCTGGGACATCCAATTTGACACCTACAAAAGGTAAATAATAATGCATGACTGTGGGTCAAGATAGAGAATAGAACTGGATCTAAAGATCTGGGAATTATCTGCATAGAGATGATAATCAAACCAGTGGTTGCTTATGAGAACAGAGTATGGAGTGAAAAAAGAAGAGGGCCAAGAAGAGTCCTAGGAGACACCCATAGTTAAGTAGTCATGGCATGGATGCATAACTAGCAAAGAAGACTGGTAAGCATCCATAGGACATAAAGAATTTGGAGAGAGTGCAGTGTCAGAAAAACCTAGAGAGAAGAGAATATCCAGGAGTAGAAGGTGAATCAAATGGGCAGCTAGGTGGCACAGTGAATAGAGCACCAGCCCAGGAGTCATGAGGACCTGAGTTCAAATCCCACCTCAGGCACTTAACACAAAAACTAGCTGTGTGACCTTGGGCAAGTCACTTAACACCAATTGCCCTTCAAAAAGCCAAAAAAAAAAGAGGTGGATCAAATCTAAGAAAATAAAATAAAATAGAATAGTGCCACATGCTGCAGAGAATTCAAGAATGTTTAGGATTGAAAAAAGGCCATAAGATTTGGCAACTAGGAGATCATTAGTAACTTTGGAGAAGGCAGCTTCAGTTGATAATGAGGTTGGAAGATATTTTTCAGAGAACCTTTTGATTCCACTCTTGAATCTTAGGTCAGAGATTCCCAGACTTTCTCAGTTAATGGTGCCCTTGGTGTCTTCAGCCATTTTTTCACAGTGCCCCTAGGACAAAAGAAATAATAAATAGTTGCATTTATAAAGGAGTTAGATTGAGATAATTTTAAAAATTCAATCTTTATGTCCTAACTTAATAGTAATTTGATAAAATAATACACATGAATTGAATGAAAAATATTTTATTCCATTCTTAAACAATTCCAATTACTTAAAAAATGATATTTGCACCTATTGAATACTGCATAGCTTCTCAAATCTTGGAATCAGATCAGACACTGCTACCCACGTTTCCTGTTCCACATTGATTTCCACCCATTTTTTATTTGGGGTGTTTTTTGTTTCTTTTTATCACAGTAAGTGCTGAAAACTCTACTTTTCAAAGATATGACTTTGCATATGAGAAAAGTTACTAGTGTACATGAAAGTACAAGGGAATAAATATATCTCAAACATTCTAGAACATTATCAAAAAAGAACGTAGCATCCAATTTTGAAACTGAACTGCTTTAAGTGAGTAATGTGTGTAGTGCCTGACAGATATCAAATATTATTGCATTTTCCTCAAAATTTGAAATATCATACAGTGTCCTTGTTAGCTCATGGCGCCATCCTGGGCACCATGATGCACACTTTAGGAACTAGCCATCGGTATTTCAGAAGCACAAGCTAAAAGTAAGCCACCTTGGCTTACATTTGACATATCTAATGATACATACCTATTATTGGCCTTTACAATCTTTGGTAAAATGATGTCTACTCATTCCAAAAACATTTCTCTTAACATTTCTGACTTGTTTATCAAAATACTCTTAAAATGTCAATCAATCTTTTCTGGTTTTGTTTCTGTTGTTATTTAATTTTGATTTTGGTTTTGATGGTGATAGCCACGTGGGGGACGGAGGCAGGGAGTGATGACACTAATATTCCTAAAACTGACTCAGAGTGAGGGGCTCTCTGTTTCATTAATGTTATATGGGTTTGTTTTGTTGTTGTTTTTTTTTTTGTCACTGTTCCAAAATTCTACATGAAGACAACTTACACAGAGGTGATAATTGCTTTTAAAGCATTCTTCCCATTATACTTTGATTTAGGGATGCCAGTTCAGCCTTCAGCATATTCAGCCAAAGCTTTCTTCTTGAAATCTTTATACTCTTAGAGGAGAATGACATTTTTATAAGTATTGTCTCCATCCATTTGTTCAATTTGCCTTTCAGATTCATGCTTGAAGTCTTCCATCTTTATCTTTTTTCAGCAACACTTATCAAATTGCAATCTGCAGCAGTAGATTGTATCATGGATGTTAGTATTTAAATATGTTGCCAATATGTTAGATACTAGATAGATACACAGAAAACCCAATCATTGCTTTCTGCAGACTTAAAGAAAAAGATCTCCCCAGTCTCAGGAAGTAGAGAAACAGCAAGGTATAATGGAAATAGAACTAGACTTGAGTTCAAGTGACTTGGTCCAAATAGTGTTGTTGTTGCTGTCCTTCATTCTTGAAGAAGACCAAAATGACATCACTATTCTAGAGTCCATGTGTCTGACTGTGGCTGATCAGACCAATACGAACTCGGAATGCTCTACTACAAGTCAGGTACAAATAGTCTGTGTGAAGATCTGGGATGCACACTTTAAATTTGGGCATCCTGCTTTTCCTTTGACCTGTTTTAATTCTGCTTTGCTCATAGAGCATAGCACCCTGTCTGACAGGAGCTCACCATGCTGAGCCATCCTGTGTCAGTGTCTCCCATGACACACAATCAATTCCAAAGTTCTTGAGAGAGACCTTGAGAGTGTCCTTGTATCACTTCTTCTGACCACCATGTGAATGCTGGCGCTGTGTGAGTTCTCCATAAAACAGTCTGTTTGGCAAGTATTTGAACAATGTGGCCAATCCATCAGCATTGCGCTTTCCAAAGCAGAGTTTGAATGCTTGGCGATTTAGTTCAAGTATGGACTTTAGTGTCTGGAACCTTATCCTGCCAGGTGATCTTCAGAATCTTCCTAAGACAACTTAGATGGAAGCGATTCCGTTTCCTGGCATAGTGCTGGTATACTGTCCAGGTTTAACAGGCATACAACAATGAGGTCAGCTCCCCAGCTCTGTAGACTTTCAGTTTGGTAGTCAGTCTAATGCCTCTTCTCTCCCATACTTTCCTTGAGAGCCTCCCAAACACTGAGCTAGCTCTGGTAATGCATGCATCAACCTCATTATCAATGTGTACATCCCTGGAAGGTATACTACCAAGGTAAGTGAATTTATCTATAGCATTCAGAACTTCTCCATTTGCTGTAACCAATGCTTCCACATATGGATGGTGCTCAAATACTCAATGAATATGAACAACAATGATGATGGGGGTGGCAGTGGCAGTGGTGAGGGCTAGAATGTGTGCAGTGCTTTAAAGTTTTCAAGCATTTTACATCTATTTTCTCATTTTATCCTCAAAATGGGGTAGGAGTTCATTCATTTTCCTCATTTTATAGATGAGGCACCAAAGGCAGAGACAGGTTAAAGAACTTGCCAAGGTCACATAGCTACTGAATATCAAAGGCTGGATTGGAACTTAGTTCTTCCTGATTCTAACTCCAACCCTCTATCCACCTAGCTTCCTAATGTCAACTTTGATGCTTCTGAGTTACATTACCGTGGACAAGTCATGTAACCTCTGTAAACTTTAGTCCTTCCTCTGAAAAAGAAGTATACATAGTATTCCTCACTGGGTCATTGTGAGGGAAGTGCTTGTACTCATTGTTCTCCTGTTTCCAGAATTTTCCATCTCCAAACTATCCCTCATAGAACTGCCAAAATAATTTTCCCAAAAGACAGAATCACAGGTTTTGAAAATTGGAAGGAACCTCTGTCCCAATCCATTGCAACCCATACATGAAAGGAATTCCCACTCTAACTTATCTGACAAATAATCAATCACCCAACCTCTGTTTGAAAATCTCCAAAGAGAGGGACCCCACCACCTGGTGAGACAGCACATTTTATTTTTGGATGACTTAAATTATTAGGAAATATCTTCCTGACTTTGAATCTGAATTTTCCTCTTTGCAATTTGAACCTATTGTTACTTTTTCTGCTTTCTGGAGCCAAACAAAACAAGCCTAATACCCTTTCCACACGTCCCCTTTGAGACTTTGCTTCACCAGGCTAAACATCCCCAGTTCCTGAAACCAATCCTCTTATGAACTTGACTCAATACCCTTCACCATCTCCCTCTGGACACTTATGATCCTGTTCATCGATGTCCTACAGTTTTCATAATTGAAAACAATATTCCAGATGAGTTTTAACAAGAGCAGAGCATGGTGGGACTAAAATCTCTTATTCCTGGAAGCTCCCCATCTCTCACCATAGTTCAAGATAATTTTTACTTGTTTGGCTGCCATATTACCCTGCTGTCTCATAATGAGCTTTCAATCCACTAAAACTCCCAGGTCCCCTTCTGAACAACTGTTATCTCACTATGTCTCTCTTACATTTAGTAGAGAAGTTGGTGTTGTGCCCAAATCTAAGACTTTCACTTATCCCCATTCAATTTCTTTTTATTAGATTGAGTCCAATGCTTTGAACCTAATTGAAAATTATTTGGATCCTGGTTCTCTTCCCCCTGGACATTCACTCTCCTGGTCAACAATATCCTTCTTGCTGTGGTGTTCATATCTGAAAATAATACTCCAGATGTGTTCTAACTGTCCTGAACCTCTATGGATTATTAAGATGACATTTTTGTGCCATTTTCAAATTGAATGAGCATATCACCTGTTTCTTTGCCCAAGTTATTGATAAAAAATATATATATATATATATATATATATATATATAAAGCACTCCAGGGTCAAGTCTGGATCCCCTGGGGTATAGCTACCACACTGACACTGAACCACTAACAACTACCTTTTGAGGCCAGCCATTCAAGCACTTCAAAATATATCTGATTATATTGTCATCTAGACCATACATCATCTTCTTCATAAGAATAATATGGACTACTTTATCTATGATTCTGACCATGTTACTGCTGTACTCATAAAAATGAAAAACAAACCCTAGAAATCCTCAATGGTATTTTATTATCCATAGGATAAAATACAAACATTTCAGGATAACATGAAGACCCTCCATAATCAGACTCCAACTTACCATTATTTAATGTGATTCTTTTTGTGCTCTCCATATCCAAATCAAACTAGACTACTAACTTGCTTCTGAACCTTAACATTCCATCTCCCACCACACAAGGTATCTCTCCTGCTTAGAATGTATTCCATCTTCATCACCATCTCTTGAGATTCTTGTCTTACTTGAAGGTGCCATATCCTCAGTGAAATATAAGCAAGGATGGTCATGATGATCTCAGGGTCCTCAATATGAGACTTCCTTGTAAGGGAGATAATCAGATCCTTTGGACAGTTCCATGATTAACATGCATTACTAAGACCTTTCTGAAGTCAAATAGCATTCTCTTGTACATTTCCTCCTAGAGCTGACATATAGGAGAAGCAAGTTGGGTGCCAATCCACCAAGAAAAAAAATATGTATATATACTGAGTATACTTTAGTTTCCATTGCCAGAATCTATTTCTTCTAAATGTTAGCAATAAATGGAAAAGTCAATCATTTTTTCTTTGCTAATTATACCCATGCCTGTGATCGGATCTCTGTTGTTTCTAAACAACAACACTATATTTTTCCTTGATGTGCATTTATGAAAGGCTAAAATTTGACCTAATTTTTCCTCCCCACTCATCCATTCCAGACAGTAGCAATCATTACCATTTTGCTCTAAAAATTTCAAAGAAATCCTGCTTTTGACTACAAAATTAGTTCTCCACTCTCTAGGCTATTGGATAATTTTAATGATTTGCCTTTGATTTGGGAAGAAATTTTGAGATTTACATTTGAGTCCATTAAATTTTAAAGATCCCAAGTTACTTGCTATAATGATAGCCCATCTCTTTAACATCTATGTTCTCCTGATGAGGTTTTATGGCTACAAATTGTGGAGAATAATAATTTTATGAGTATGAATGTCAGAAAACCCAAGATGCATAGTAGAGTAAGTAATTAAAAGAACACTGAATTTAGAACCAGGCCTGGGTTCAAATGTCAGCTGTGATATTTACTATAGATAGATAGATAGATAGATAGATAGATAGATAGATAGATGGATGTTGTACAAGTTGTAACCTTTTGAGACCTAATTTTCCTTATCTATAAAATGAGAGGGTTGCACAAGTTAACCTCTAAGGCCCTAAATTCAGTCATACTTCTTCAACCCACCCATTTTCCACACTCATGCTATGTATGTACACTATTCCTCTTCCCCACTCCCACTCCCACTCCCACTTTCTACTTCTTGCTCTGGGAACTATAATCAGATCAATACTATGATTGCTTCTGACATATTGATATATTCACCATCCATGTGACTTCCTAAATCAAAACACCCTTCCCTGGTTATCACTCCCCATATATGTTGTCTATATTATTAGACTATAAGTCCGCAAGGCCAGGGGCTGTCTCACATTTGTATTTTTATCACCAATGTGATAGTACAGTACCTAGTACCATGATTTAATAATTTTCATCCATCCATTCATTCAAGCCCCAAATCTATGATCCTCTCATAATCCTATGACTTCTAAGATTCTTTCCAATTCCAATGCCTTAAATAACAACTATGATTTATGTGCAAGAAATCGCATAAAATATATCATTGTGCATGTATATGTTTGAAAAAGAAAATAAATCATGTAGTGAAATCAAGGTACATTAGACAGGCATCCAGATGATTCATTGATGTCCTCAAAATAGTAAAAAGAACTACAAATTTGGCCTTCAGAAAATTTGGGTCAATCTTCTACAGAGAATTAACAGAAAGATAGGGATAAGAATCTACCAGGATGAGGAGGTGTGCAAGAGTTAGTATATGACCTAGTGGAGGCAGCACTCACAAATGCTAAGATCATAAATTTGTTTAAATAATTAGTAAATATCTCCTGAGGGTTCACTCTGCATTCAATAGTGGGCTAAGAAATGTGGAAGATTGAGTCACTCACATGGCACCTTTCTTAAAGGGAGCTCTCATGGCCAAATGTTGGTTCACTGAAAACCTGACACACAAGTAGTCAGTGGTTTATGGTTGGATTCTTTCTCCTTTGCCTGTGCATTTTTGTGGTAGTAGTTTAATTTTTATAATCACCTCTAGTCCTGGGGTGTGGTAAATGGTGCCTCTTGCCCTAGATCTTCAGTTCTTTCCTCTAGCCAGAAAACAAAGCCAATCCTTCAGCATCCTGTAAGTGCCCACAGCCAGAGCCTTTCTGCTCCACTGCTTCTGCACTCACTGCTCATGGGCTGGTTCCTTCTCACCCCTGCAGATCTTCACAGCACAGCTGGTCTGGCATTCCTGGTCAGCAGAGGTTCCCCTGACCTTCCCAGGCTCAGACTCCCAACTCCCTCACTATTCCCGGGGGAAAAAAGTTCCAGAGAATGGGGCAGAGGCAGCCTTTCAAACCAACCAACCCCAGGGTTAACCACTTGTTGTAAAACCAAGCCTGGAGGTGTTTACTCTTCACAGGAACCAAACCTTGTCCTGGGATATTTTCTTCAGACCTTCTCAAATTATCCCAGGAGGACCCAGGTTATACCCCTTCCCCCTATTCTTATTTATCTCCACCCACACTTTGTCCACCCTAATGTGCTATATTAGTTCTTTTGGGGGGGGGGAATCTTGAAAGCTTGAAATTTTCTGACCTACTCTGCCATCTTCCCAGAATCCTCTCCCCTAGGTGGTGATTTAAAGGATGTGATTTGAGAGTTGCTAACTAGAAGAAAAAATAGCCACCACAACTTTAAACTAATGTATAAATTCCACCAACAGAGATTCATTACTTTGCCTTAATAATTTGGTCCCACTCAAGATGAAACCCATTCCTGGCAGAGAATTATTTAATCAGGCATTTGAAGTCCTTTATGAATATAAGTAGCCAATTCTTTTGTGAGACTAGGGTTTGGTTTTGTGTTTTTTTTTTTAATGGTATAGAATATGTGGACACCAAATACTTGGATGAAGTAGAAATTGAGTAAGTTTTAAAAGTCAAGAAAAGAATATCAAAGAAAAATTTAAACTACTTCATTTTTTTTTTTTTTGCATAAACCAAGCCTGCAGTGAACATAGAACTTAATCTGTTCTATTTCTTAAGCATGTGTAAAAGACAGGACTTGAATGCAGGTCTTCCTACATTTGTGGTTGTCTCCCTCTATCCACTTTCTCAAACTGTCTCCCCTGACTAACCAAAGGTGTTGAATAACTGTTTATTGATTGAATGAACAATTGAAATAAGCAGAAAATGATGTGGGTCTGTAGTCTGGACACCTGAGTTGAAATGCTGATTTACTAGTTTACTAGCCTTATAATCTCAGGCTAGTTACTTCCTTCTATGGGACTCAGTTTCCTCATCTCTAAAATGAAGATAATACATATAAACCTGTCTCACAGGGTTATTGTGAGGAAAGGGCCTGTGCCTTAGAAACATTAAAGATACATTATTAGATTAGATTTCATGGTGTGTGGGGTGAAAAACCTCATTCAAAATTTAATCAAGAACAGGGAGTTTTCTCAGAATAAAAACAGGAAATGTTTATTCTCTTCCCCTGTGGGAAGAGGGTGGTCCTCTCCATGGCAGATCAGGGAATAGAGGCATGTTATAGAAGATGGAACAAGAATTTATACCCTAACACAGTCGAGCCCCCTCCCACCACTGTCCCTTCTACCATAGGCTGGGAGGCAGGCTTAAGTCTCAGAGTAAAAATCTTCCCCAAAAGCAAATAACAAAGAAGCCCACAACTATCCCCTATTGACTGGGAGGCTGGACAGGGAACCAGGATGTTGTTCATGTCCTTATTTGGACAAAGCTAAAGCCAGGGAGGGGAAAAGGTCACCAGCAAGAGTGGAAGTAGAAAACCCCTAAAGGGCCTATGCTGATAAGGGTGTGGCAGACAAAGGTGGAGGTCAAAAGACTCCTGAAGAGGCCTAATGCTGATGTGGCAGTAGTAAAGAAGGGAGAAAGAAGGGAGAAGGGGGAAGCCGAAACTCTGGCTTGCTCCAACAAGAAAATTTATGGGCTGAGAAGTTTTAATTCAGTGATTAGACTTGAAACCAGCTCAATTCATATGATCATATAGGAAGATCTGTAAGGGACCTCAGAAATCATCTAGTTCATTTCACATCCAAATTTAATCCTGTTTGCAAACACCCCAAGATCCTAATGTGATGGTGCTTTCAGTACAGCATAGGATTAAATTCTGATGGAGGTGGCAATAGCTTTTCCCTCTTGCTTTGGTCTGCTTACTTGAAATATTCTTCTTCCATTTAGCTTGGGTGATACAGCATTGGCACTACTTGTGCTATTTGATTTTAGAAAGAAAAAGAAAAGCCTAGATTATTAATCCACATGGAAGCTGTGAAATATTTCAAAAATGATTGAAGGATAACATGCTTTATCCTGACCTAGAATTCATTAACTTCAAGTACCTTCTGAAAAAGGGATATCATGTAACCAAGTCTCCACACAGCAGTTGTTAGTCCTCCAAGCAATAAACTATGATTTCATCTTCCTTTTCAGAGAAGTCTCATTAGGGTGAGGAGGGTGCTAGATTTGTGGTTAGGTCTGCTTTGGAATCCCAGATGTGCCACTCTTGACCTTTGCAGTCTTATGTTAATCTCTCCCTCTTGCTAAACATCAATTTCATCATTTGCATAATACGGCATTAGACTAACCAATCTATTCCTTTCAGCTCCATTTCCAATGATCTTTTAGCCCAAGAATGGCCTTACCCTTATAGACTGTTTTCTCAACTACTGTTGATGGTAGAAATCACTTGACCAAATCACTAAGTAGGCACATTTATTTAGTGCCAACTATGTACTGTGGTAGGTACAAAATGAAAGAATGAATCAAACAGTTTTTAATCTCAAGGAGCATGCATTACAAAGAGAAATGCAAGTATCTATGTGTGTGTGATGTCATACCCCATCTTGAGCTTTCATCCAGCTTCCACTCACAAGGTTAGATAGAGCTTCAGAGCTCCATATTATATAGGTAACCCTGAGGGGATGAAAGGTGCTTTGTTTTGTTTTTTGTTTGTTTGTTTGTTTTGGCACTTAGAGCTCCAGAGCTATACTGGTATGACTAGGTGTCTCAGGGGATATTGCACTGGCCCTGGAATGAGGAAAACCAAGCTCAAATATGGCCCTATACACACACTAGATGTGTGACTCTAGGCATGTCACTTAACTTGTTTGCCTCAGTTTACTCAACTTTAAAATGGGGATAATAGGGGTGACTAGGTGGTGCAGTGAATAGAGCACTGGCCCTAGAGTCAGGGGGACCTGACTTCAAATTCTACCTCAGACACTTAACACTTACTAGCTGTGTGACCTTGGGCAAGTCACTTAACCCCAATAGCCCTGCCTTCCCCTCTGCAAAAAGCAATTAATCAATCAATCAATAGATAAATAAATGAATGAATAAAATGGAAAAAAAAATGAATGAATGAATGAATGAATAAAATAAAAATCCCAGAGTTGTTTGTGAGGACCAATGAGATAATACTGATATTCTGGAGGGAAAAGGAGCTAGGATTACAACCTGCGCAGAAAAACTGAATATAAGCTTTTGGGGGGGCAGGTGAGAGGAATGGACATTCATTGAAATAGAGGACTTTCAAGTATTCTTGATGAAAAGACCAGAGTTGAATAGAAAATTTGACTTTCAAATACAAGACTCAAGAGAAGCATAAAAAAGTAAACAGGAAAGAGGAATCATAAGGGATTTGATAAAGGTTAAACTGTTTCTATTACTACATGGGAAAATGATATTTATAACTCCTAAAACCTTTCTCATTATTAGGGCAGTTAGAAGGAGCATACATAGACAGAAAGCAGAGGTGTTAGTTGAATGTGATTGTGTGATTATCTAAAAAAAATTAAATTGAGAGATGAGAAAGAAGAACACGCTGGGAGAAGAGGAAAGGAAGAAGTGAAATGGGATAAATTATCTGGCATAAAAGAGGCCTGAAAGAGCTTTTCCAGTGGAGGAGAAATGGGGAAAGCGGAGAGGGGAGCACATGAACCTTACTTTCATCAGAATTGACTCAAAGAGGGCATGATATATACATTCAATTGGGTGTAGAACTCTATCTTACCATACAGGAAAGTAGTAAGGGAATGGGATAAGAGAAAGGGGTGGGAGTGGGGGGGCTAATAGATGCGAGGGCAATTTGGGGGAGGTAAGAGTCAAGAGCAAAACATTTTTGAGAATGGATAGGGTAAAAAGAATGAGCAAGTAGGATAAACAGGGGGAAAATAGAATGGAGGAAAATACATAGTTGGTAATCATTACTGTGAAATAAAATTTTATAGTGAGTTTATCTCTGATAAACACTTCATTTCTCAAACATAGAAAACTGAGTCAAATTTATAAAAATAAGCAGCATTCTTCAACTGACAAATGGTTAAAGGATATGAACAAGCAGTTTTCAGACAATGTAATCAAAACTACCTATAGTCATATAAAAAATGCTTTAAAGCACAATTGATGAGAGAAATGCAAATTAAAACAACTCTGAGGTACTACATTATGCCTGTCAGATTGGCTAATATGACAGAAAAGGAAAATGACAAATGCTTGAGGGGATATGGGAAAATTAAGACACTAATGTACTATTGGTGAAGTTGTATACTGAATCAACTATTCTGGAGAATAATTTGGAACCATGCCCAAAGGGCTATAAAATAATCCATACCCTTTGACGAAGCAATAACACTACTATGTCTGTATCCAAAAAAGAAAATAATAATAAACAACAAAAAAAAAATGAAAGAAAAGAACCTATGTGTACAAAAATTTTATGGCAGCTCTTTTAGTGGTGACAAAAAATTGAAATGGAAGGAATGTCCATCAGTTGGGGAGTGACTGAACAACTTGTTGCATATGATTATGATGGAATATTATTGTGCTTTAAGAAATTATGAGCAGACTGCTCTCAGAAAAACTTGGAAAAACTTACAAGAACTGATGCAAAGTGAAATGAGCAGAACCAGGGGAACATTATACCCAGTAGCAGCAATGTTGTATGATGATCTACTATGAATAACTTAGACATTCTCAGCAATACAACAATCCAAGACAATTCTTTAGAATTTATGATGGGGGTGGCTAGGTGGTGCAGTGAGTAGAGCGCTAGCCCTGGAGTCAGAAGGACCTGAGTTTGGATCCGGCCTCAGACACTTAACGCACACAAACAAAAACCTAGCCGTGTGACCTTGGGCAAGTTACTTAACCCCAATTGCCCTCCAAAAAGTAAAAGAAAAAAAAAATTTAAAAAAAAAATATGATGAAAGGTGCTACCCATCTCCAGAGAAGGAACTGGTAGAGCCTGAATGCAGATCAAAGATATTTTCTCTTTATTTTTCTTGAGGCTTTTTTCCCATGTTTCCTTTCACAGAATGACTTACGTGGAAACATGTTTTGCATGACTACACATGTATAACCAATGTCAAATTGCTTTCTTTCTTAATGGGGGTGTGGGAGGAGGGAGGGAAATAATTTGGAACTCAAAATTTGGAGAAAAAATCAATGTTAAATTGTTTTTACATGTAATGGGAAAAATAAAATATTAAAAAAGATTTTTTTAAATGAGGTAACATTTGTAAATCTCAGCATAGGGGCAGGTACATAGGGATTACACTCAATTGTTGTTCAATCATTTTTCAGTGGGGTCTGACTCTTCACGACACCATTTGAATTTTTCTTGGCAGAGAAACTAGAGTGGTTCACCATTTCCTTCTCCAGCTGATTTGACAGATGAGAAAATTAAGGCAAACAGGGTTCAGTGACTCTCCCAGGGCCACATAGCTAGTAAGTGTCTGAGGCCAAACTTGAGCTGGGAAGAACAGTCTTCCTGACTCCAGGCCTGGCATTCTATCTACTATGCTACCCAGTTGCCTTAGGCATATTACAATTATTATTATCATTAGGAGCCCATGTTGGGCATGCTCTCTGATATCAATCAACTAATGTATGTCAGTTAGCTTTTACTAAGGAATATCTACTGAGAAGGTAACTTTAATGATATGACTCACTTTATGAACACAAATCATCATCACCATCATCATCATCATCATCATCATCATCATCATAACAACAACAACAGGAAATTCCCCAAGTTCATAAGTTTCAAAACAAATGTTGATATTCATTGATAGAGGGAATTTCCTCACCTGCAATTCCCCACATCAATAAAATCACAAGTCATATACAAAACAACAATAGCAGCAGCAGCAAATCTTATTTCCATACTACTTTAAGGTTTAGAATCATGGAATACAATAATATCAAAAGAATTCTAATTTAAGATCACCCAAGAGCCACGAAGAGTAACATGGTAGGCATTAATAGACTGAAGCACATTACAAATGAGAAGCTAGATAAGAGAGAAGGATACTACAGATAATTATGAAAAGGAGACCATAGTAATTGGTGTGACATTCACATAGTAAGGGTGGGGAATGCTCAGTCATGTGCAATATTGGCATCCATACAATGTCAAGAGAATTTGAGAAAGGCCCCAAGCACACTGGGTGGATACTCTGTGGAAAGTTTATGAGAGGACAAGGACAAAACTCACAGAGGGACAGGCATTTATTGAGTATGATTTGCAGCATTGTTGGTAAGACCCAAATTAATGAGATCACAGATTCTTTGGCTTTCTGTACAGTTTCTGTAAGCATTTGAGGTTAACAAAGTACTTCAATCATAATAGGCCTATTAGGTACATAGAGCAAGTATCATTATGATCCCTATTCTATAAATGGGGGAACATTCTCAGACAGGTAAGAGGATATGCCCAAACCTCTCTTGGAAGATATTCAGTGTTGGGACCAGAATTCCAATCCAAATCTTCTGATTCCAGGACCTGTTTTCCTTTCACTAAATTACCTAAAAGCAACAAAAATGGCCACCATAATTTTATATTGACAAATGTAACAGCCCTTTCTAGTAAAATATCCCAGCTAATACCATTCCTGTATGACTATGACTACTTTTTTTTATTGTCATGAAATCTCCTAATTTACATAAAGGACTTCATAAAGCAAGAACGAGAAATTTTTGCCTTTAAGGAAAATTTATTCAGTGGTTCCTTTCACAAGGATTTTGACATTGTTTTCATCTTTTCCAGCTGGTGTAGGAGGAACCCAGATGATCTTTACATGTTCAGCAGAGTTGCTATTTGGTATTCTTCCCAGGAGGGCAGATTCTGAAATGAGTGTAAGGAAACTAAAGTTTGGAATACAATTTCTCACCACCCACAAGACCCTTGACCCAGGATTTAAAGAATACTTGTAAATAAACTGGATACTCTTGTGAATTTTAAATAAGTATTCAAATCATCTGAAGTCTAAAATCTGTAACTTATAGGAACATAGGATTTTAGAGCAATAAGGAATCTTAGAAATTATATGGCAACCCTCTCATTTTTCAAATGAAGAAATTGAGGAGCAGCAAGGCTAAGCAAATTGCCCAAGGTTCTAACTTGGTATATGGTAGAGCCAAGATTCAAACCCATTTCCTCTGGCTACAGACCCAGTAATCTTTACATAGTAAGTACCACATTTCTCCCAATTGACTTGCTCAATGTCATATAGGCTATACAGAGATAGAAACAAGATTCCAACCCAGGTTTTATGACTTTGGATTTAGTGCCATTTCCACTACAAAATTGTATAGGTCACTTTTGTATATATAGAAAATGAATCTTCTAGTCTAATTGCTTTAAAAAATTTATATTGTAGAAGATGGTGGAGTAAAAGCACAAATTTGGCGTGGCTTCTGGCTTCAAACATCTCCAATAGCTATAATAAAATGACTCTAAAATTTTAAAGCTACAGAACCCACAAAGAGACAGAGAGAAACAAATCTCCTGCTGAAGGCAGCCTGGAAGGCTGACAGGAAAGCTCTATCACAAGCAGGCTGGGAGCTGAATGCAGTCCCCAATGAGCCATGGTTTGGTTGGGCCCCAGGGCAGCCCTGTGCAGATGTCAGGAGAGTGAATCACAAGCAGCTGTGGCAGTTTCCAGACTTCTCAACCCATAAATGCCAAAGAGAAAATAAAAGGTCAGTCAGGAAATCTGTTGTAAGGGTGAAGGAACAGCATGGTCCAGCCCATGCTCCCAGGGTGAGAAGTGGAAGGAGGGGAGGCAGTGCCATGTGGTTGCTTTCAGAGCTGCCAGCCTGCAGATCTTAGGGGGAGCGAGCAACCATTCAGAGGGTAATCACTTTTGCAATTACCTGCCTGCATCTGGATTATGGTCTCGGGTTGTGGTCCTGCTTGTGGGGACTGTAGAGAAGGTGACCAACTAATAGGTCTGGCAGATGCAAAAACCCCAGAAACTTGGGACAAATCTCTCTCCATTCTGTAAACAGAGTTCTATCATGGCAAAGAGCTCAAAAGTTAAGTAATTTGGCAAGATGAGGAAGCACAATCAGACCATACAATCCTTTCTTGGGAACAAAAAGAATCAAAGCTTGGAACTGGAGGAAGACAATGAAGTCAGAACTCCTGCATCAAAACCTTCCAAGACAAATATGAATTGGTCACAGGCCATGTAGGAGCTCAAGAAGGATTTTGAAAATCAAGTAAGAGAAGTGGAGGAAAAAGTGGGAAGAGAAATGAGAATGATGCAAGAAAATCATGAAAAGTGAGTCAATAGCCTGCTAAAGGAGACCCAAAAAAATTCTGAAGAAAATAACACCTTAAAAAGTATACTAAATCAAATAGCAAAAGAGGTCCAAAAAGCCAATGAGGAGAAGAATGCCTTTAAAAGCATAATTTTCCAGATGGAAAAAGAATCTCAAAAGCTCAGTGAAGAGAATAATTCCTTCAAAATTAGAATGGAGCAATTGGAAGCTAATGACTTTATGAGAAATCAAGATATTATAAAACAGATGCAAACAAATGAAAAAAATAGAAGGCAATGTGAAATATCTCATGGGAAAAACCACTGACCTGGAAAAGAGATCCAGGAGAGATAATTTAAAAATTATTGGACTACCTGAAAGCCACAATCAAAAAAAGAACCTAGAAATCATTCTTCAAGAAATTCTCCAGGAAAATTGCCCTGATATTCTAGAACCAGAGGGCAAAATAGAGGTTGAAAGAATCCACTGATCACCTCTTGAAAAAGATCCCCAAAAGAAAACTCCTAGGAATATCATAGCCAAATTCCAGAGTTCCCAGGTCAAGGAGAAAATATTTCAAGCAGCAAGGAAGAAACAATTTTACTATTGTAGAAACACAATCAAGATAACACAAGAAATGGCAGCTTCTACATTAAGGGATTGAAGGGCTTGGAACATGATATTCTAGAGGTCAAAGGAGCTAGAATTAAAACCAAGAATCTCTTACCCAGCAAAACTGAGTATAATGCTTCAGGGGAAAATATGATTTTTCAATGAAATAGAGGTCTTTCAGATGTTCCTGATGAAAAAAACAGAAGTGAACAGAAAATATGACTTTCAATTACAAGAAGCAAGAGAAACATGAGAAGGTAAACAAGAAAAAAGAATCATAAGGAACTTATTAAAGTTGAACTATTTACATTCCTACATGGAAAAACAATAATTGTAACTCATGAGACTTTTCTCAGTATGAGGATAGTTGAAGGGAATATATGTGTGTGTGTGTGTATACATATATATGTATGTATAGGAGGGTGTATGTGTGTATAAATATATATGTGAGTATGTGCATATGTGTGTATATGCATACATAGACAAAGGGTACAGGATGGGTTGAATATGAAGGGATGATATAAAAAAGTAAAATTAAAAGGTGAGAGAGGAATATATTGGGAGTAGGAGAAAAGACAAGATAGATTAGGGTAAATTATCTCATATAAAAGAGGCAAGAGAGGGGGGCAGAGCCAAGATGGCGGAGTAGAAACAGCGCGTCCAAGGCACTCTCCCCCCAGATCACCTCCAAACTACGTAAAAGGGGACCCTGAACACCTGTCTGGTGGCAGAGTCCCACTGTGGCAACAAGCCCAAAAGTCAAGAAATTAAGTGGCAACATGCCAAGGCAAAGGAAACAAATTAAACAGAAAAATGCAACATTTGACTCCTATTTTGGGGGCAAAGGGATCGAAGCATAGAATGGGAGGAGGACTGTGAGGTCAGAAATCCTGCTCCAAAAGCCCCAAAGGAACATATGAGCAGGTTACAGGCCATAGAGGACCTTAAGAAAGACTTTAAAAATCAAATAAGAGAAGTGGAGGAAAAATTGGGAAGAGAAATGAGAAGGATGCAGGAAAAGTATGAAATGAGGGTCAACAGCCTGAGGAAAATAACACCTAAAAAAATAGATTAACTCAAATGGCAAAGGAGGCCCAAAAGGGCAATGAGGAGAAGAATGCCTTAAAAAGTCGAATTTGCCAGATGGAAAAAGAATCTCAAAAGCCCACTTAGGAGATTCATTCCTTCAGAGTTAGACTGGAGCAAATGGAAGCTAATGACTTTATGAGAAATCAAGATGCTGTTAAGAAAGAATAGAAGGCAATGTGAAATATTTCATGGGAAAAACCACTGACCTGGAAAATAGATCCAGGAGAGACAATTTAAAAATTATTGGACTACCTGAAAGCCATGATCAAAGAAAGAACCTAGAAATCACCCTTCAAGAAATTCTCAAGGGGCGGCTAGGTTGCGCAGTGAGTAGAGCGCCGGCCCTGGAGTCAGAAGGACCTGAGTTCAGATCCGGCCTCAGACACTTAACCCACACAAACAAAAACCTAGCCGTGTGACCTTGGGCAAGTTACTTAACCCCAATTGCCCTAAAAGGGGCGGCTAGGCGGTGTAGTGAGTAAGAGCGCCGGCCTCGGAGTTGGGATGACCTGAGATCAAATCCAGCCCCAGAAAATGAGCACCCACACATAAATAATGACTAGCCATGTAACCTTGAGCAAGTTACTTAACCCCAATTGCTTAAAAAAAAAAAAAAAAAAGAAATTCTCAAGGAAAATTGCAAAATAGAGGTTGAAAGAATCCACTGATCACCTCCTGAAAAAGATCCCCAAAAGAAAACTCCCAGGAATATTATAGCCAGGTTCCAGAATTCCCAGATCAAGGAGAAACTACTCCAAGCAGCCAGGAAGAAACAATTTCAATATTGTGGAAACACAATCAGAATAGCACAGGACCTGGCAGCTTCTACATTGAGGGATCGAAGGGCATGGAATACGATATTCCAGAGGACAAAAGAGCTGGGGAGAAAAATGTGTAACTCAAAATCTTGTGGAAATGAATGTTGAAAACTAAAAAATAAATAAATTATATATATATCTATATATCTATATATAGATATATATATTATATATATCTATATATACACACATATAGTACCCAAGCAAGTTCCATCATTAATTAACTGATTGATTATAATCAATCGATAAGCACTTATTAAGCATTTACTGTATTATAGCCAAGAATTATAGCACTGAGTTTACAAAGAAAAAAGCAAAAATAGCCCCTGGTTTCAAGGAGTTTGTCTTCTAATTGAGAGGACAACATAAATAAGTCAGAATACGCACTACAGATATATAATGGATGGAAAGTAATGTTAGGGGGGATGGTACTAGCAGTTGACTAGACCAGCTAAAGAATCCTGGAGGAAGCAGCACTTCACTTGTCTTAAAGGCAGCCAATAACTCAAATGTAGCACAGAACAGTTTTCCAAGTGTTTTCCTCATAACAGCCCTATGAGGTAAGTGGTAGAAAAACATCATTATCCCTAAAGTACAGTGAAGAAAGTAGAGCTCAGAAAAGCAAAATGCCCAAGGTCAGGTTGTGAAATGGGAAAGCCAAGTGAGAAAGTGAAGACTCCTAGGAGGATCTTCTGATTGCAAATTCATTGTTCTTTGTACAAGGTCTCACTGAGATGAGACATCTCAGAACAATCAAGCTACAAGTGTCATCTTCAACAGTACTGAGTCATTTCCTACTATGTATAGGTAACAATGATAATTGCCTACCATTTATATAGCACTTGAAGGTTTAGAAAACCCAAATATTATCCCATTTGATCCTCACAACAACTCTGGGATATAGGTGCTATTATAATCTCCATTTTATAGATGAGGAAAAGACAGCTGTTAAATAATTTGCCTAGGGTCACACAAATAGCAAGTTTCAGGATGGATTTGAAATCAGATTGTTCTTACTCCAGATCCACTGATTTATCTACTGTGTCCCCTGAGGGGGAAATGCGTATAAATTGTAATCTCTGCTCCTGAGATTGCAATCTCTTCTAGTTTCAGCTCCCTTTATGCACTGTCTTCCCTCATTAGAATGTAAGCTTCTTGAGGGCAAGACAATCTTTTTTTTTCTTCTTGAATTTGTCTCTCCCCAGTGCTTAGCACAGTGCCAGGCACATAGTAAGCATTTAATAAATTAATCCTCCTTTCCTCCCTTTATCCCTCTCTCTCTTTCTCCTTTCTTTTTTTCTTTCCTCCCTCCATCCCTTCCTTTTTTCTTTCTTGCCTAGTTGAAAAGACAGTAAGATAGAATTTCATAAAGCTAATATTATAGTACTTATCCTTATCCAGCCCATTCCTGTACAGATGTGAAAAACCTAACCAAAAAGTGAGAAAGAGGAGGGAGGGAGAGAGAGAGAGAGAGAGAGAGAGAGAGAGAGAGAGAGAGAGAGAGAGAGAGAGAGAGAGAGGACTTTCCCAAGGTTCTGCAACTCACAATGTGAAGAGCTGAAAGTTTAAACCAGGTTCTCTGACTCTCAATCCAATATTATCCAGAGCTCTTTTATCCAGCTTGTCAATGATCTTCATAAAACATAGCACTGAGAATTAGATACAATGCTCCAGATGTTTCCTGACCAGTTCAGAAGGCAGTGAGAATATCAATAATTTTATGAACCTCGGGGTTTAGCAGTGTATAGTGCACTGAGCCTGGAATCAGGAAAACTGAGTTTGAATCTGGTCTCAGCCACTTCCTGGGTGTATGGCCTTAAATGAGCCACTTCTCTGTTTGCCTCAGTTTCTTGAGTTAATCACCATAAAGTGCTTAGCACAGGGCCTGGAATGTGGTAACCACTATATTTATGTAAGTTATAATGATAATAATTATTATTATTTTATTATTCTCTTCTGCCACTCTTTGCTATCTATGAGACATTACTTTTTTTGTCTTTCAGAGTAAATCTTACTCACCTATTATTATTGCTTCTGGAGGTTTTTCCTCCTTTTATTTTTTCTCAACCACAAATAGGTCAGAAACACTGATGTGAGGAAGCTTTTGATGTCACTATGAATACAATTTATACTTACTTATCTGAAAGAAAATCACTCACTAAGCCCATGTTAGCAGCAAACAGCACCCCAAAATGTTCTTGTTAATCAAAACCAACTCTGTAGGTTGTGCTTCCTTTACAGAGACTCAGACCTCAATTATTCCAGAAAGAGATGCAAAAAAGGACTGCTACAGCAGCAGAGAGACCTTTAAGAACACAAAGCTGAGAGTTCCATGACAGGATTATGGCCATGGAAATCAAGGATATTTTATAGGCAAACCCCTGATGGGATTGCTTGGGTTAGGCCAGGATTGGTCATTAAAGGTCTTAATTAATTTATTGAAAGTGACTGAGAAAACTCATAGAATGGATGCTCTTTTTTCTTTTTTTTTTAGGCAATCAAGATTAAGTGACTTGCCCAAGGTCACACAGCTAGTAAGTGTCTGAGGGCAGCTTCAAATGCACTGCACTGCCCATGGAATGTATTGTACCCAAGTTCAATATCACTTCTTTGACAGGACTGTGGATTGGGGAAGGAGGGAATGAGAAAACCCTTTGGAAGCATGTCAGGGAGATTTATGGGGACAGTGGACTTAAGGGAGGACAGTATGCTCAACAAAATTTGACTATATATGACCACTAAATTCCGCCAAGCTCCAGTGCTCCATACATCAAAGAGAAACATTATAGCTTCTAAAAGAGCTCAGAATTCAGCCCTTGTTCTTACATGTCACCAATGCATGCCTGTCAACATCTAAAGGCAGAATGAGGCCGAGAAGATAATGCCAGATCTGGAGTCAAAAATACTAGGTTTTAAATCCCATTACTGTTGCTTACTACCTGTATGACTTTCAGCCTTCTGGGCCTCACTGTTTTCTAAACTTTAAAAATGAGAGAACTGAATGAGAAGACCTCTAAGGTTCCTTTCCACCCCAGACTTATTATCTCTGAGATCCCTTTTGGGTCTAAAGTTGTGATCTTTTTATCATTTGGACCAACTTCTCCTGAGAGCAGGTCTATGACTTGTGATGAGGTGCACAGTTCTTTCACCTTATGTTAAAACATCGAAGGATGTTGAATCCCAATGTTGAATCCCAATTTAAGGCTAGAAACTCTTGACCTTTTTGGGCCCTAAACTAATGTGGGTTCCCTAAGTTCAGTAATCTGATTCTTCTGAAGTCTTACTACCTTCTCCCTTCCTCTGCCACTTTCAAGATCTCTAGATGTCCTTTCCTAGCACCCATTTCTTTTTCTTTTCTATTTTCTCTTACATGCTAGGACCACAAGCGGCTGTTTTATAGGGCTAATATGGAAGGGAAAGGATATACATACAAATTCAGAAATGATACACTGGAGGAAAGTAACTAGAAATATGAGCGTTAGAACTTCTTGAATCATACTTTACTAAAATTGTCTTGGTTGACATGCAAACAGAATTCCCCTTTGGCCTGCTGTGGCACCACCTGCATCTGCTTTCTTTGCAAACCCAGATGAGAATGGCCTTCCTTTCTCCACAAGCCCAAGCTGGAAATGGGAATTGCCTACCTGGGTTTTCTGAACTGAATCCACTGAGCTATTCTTCCAATGTCAGTCTTAGTTTCAAGAATCAAGAAGCATCCTCATGGGCTGAGGACTGGTGGTTCAACATCCATGGTATTATGGAACTCTATAGCTTACTGGATGGATATAGTTAAATCCACCTCCTCCCACAATGGAACAAACAGCTACATTTGACCTAGTACATTCACCTCACAATCAGAATGATTCAATATAAGACACAGTTCACTCCAGAATTTACTTCCAAATGTTTCCCACTTGAAGTTTCCTTTTCCATAGGATTCCTCCATAATGAGAATAGGGTCATTCACAGGAAGAGAATATCAATTTGGACAAATATCTCAGTAGCTTAAGGGCCTAGAAACACCCTTTCCTCCCCACCCCCAGAGGTTGTATTCAGAAGTAGTTTTATTTTGGTAAATAGCAAGATAGTTTCTGAGCCTATGGACAATTTTGTCACTGCTTTAAGGAGAGTGTCTCGAAGCTCCTTTTACTATGGGAGGTGGTGGTAGGAACAGGGCTCAGAAGCTCTTACCTGGGGAAATATATTCCAGAGCTTAATATGTATGGGTGGAGGGGATGGCCCTGGTTTTCCCCTACACACAGACATCAGGTTTTTTAGAGTATTTGTTGTTGTTGTTCAATAGTTTCAGTTGTGCCAGACTTTCCATGACTCCATTTGGGGTTTTCTTGGAGGATACTGGAGTGGTTTGCTGTTTCCTTCTCTGGCTCATCTTACATATAAGAAAACTGAGGAAAATGAAGTTAAATGAGTTGCCCAGTTGGTAAGTGTCTGAGGCCAGATTTGAACTCAGGAAGATGAATCTTCCTGATTTCATGCGTGGTGCTCTATCCATTGTATCACCTAGCTGCCCTTCTCAGAGTATAGCATGCCCATTTTCGTGGTAGATAATGGTATCATAAAAGAGCCCTCATGTCAAGGATAGGAAATAGGACTTGGTCTTTGTGTTCTCTTTAATCTCTCCTTCCTAGGAACTCTCATAGCACTGTGGCTTCTCCTATGCACTTAGCACATTCTCCCCTGTATTGTGGCTGCTTGTGTAAATTTTATTTACTCCTACTAGATCATCAGTTCCATAAGGTCAAGGAATTAAAGAGAATGGCTTGACATGAGACTGGATGCTGTCTCTATGGAGTGCTCTGGGGATCCATCCCTTTTTCCTATATTGTTCAATATTCTCATTAAATGCTTCAATCAAAGGCATAAATGGCTTGCTCATTAGATTTGCAGATGACTCAGAAGTAATAACAAAAGTTAATATTCTGAAGAATAAAATAGGATCCAAAAAATAAAATGTCATCAGACTAAAACTATGGACCAAATCTAATGAAAGTCTCATAGTGGTACATGTAGAGTTCTGACTTGGGCTCCCAAAGATTAGCTGCACAAGTACAGAATGACATGGTTAAGATATAGTGGGGCTGAGTGGGATTGAAGTTAAACATGAAAAGCTGATGTGACTCTTTCTTGTTTTGGGTTTTTTGCTTTTTTTTTTTTTTTTTGAGGAGGAAAGTCAGAGCAATTGGGGTTAAGTGATTTCCCCAAGGTCACATGGTTAGTAAGTGTTAAGTGTCTGAGGTCACATTTGAACTCAGGTCCTCCTGATTCCAGGGCTGATGCTCTATTCACCGCACCATCTAGCCGCCCAACTCTTGATACATTAATAGAATCGTAGTGTCCAGAAACCTCAGTTAATGTCCTCCCTGATGCTTTATCATAAGGTGAATTTGGCCCAGAGTCTCAAAGACCATACCAATGGAACACAAGCACTAGCAGCTTCTACAAGATTGAAAAGAATTCAATTAAACCTGGGGATTAACTATAGGTCTGTGATCCAAAAACCAATCTAGAAAAGTTCTTCAAGTTAGCTGCTGGGTGGTAGACTATAGTTGGAACAATTGGAATCAGGAGGCTTGGGTTAAAATCCCCTCTCTGACACTCACTGGCTGTTATGCCTCTGGGTTTAATCTCTTAGAACTTCAGAATCCTCATATGCAAAATAGTGACAATATTAACTCATAGGACTATTGTCAGGAAAGTCGGTAAGTTAGGCAAAAAGAATTAAATAAGATCTTTTCAT
Source organism: Gymnobelideus leadbeateri (assembly GCA_011680675.1). Lineage (NCBI taxonomy): Eukaryota > Metazoa > Chordata > Mammalia > Diprotodontia > Petauridae > Gymnobelideus > Gymnobelideus leadbeateri. Next base: position 86,603 of record WOXC01002509.1, read on the forward strand.
GTTCATAAACAATGCCAGACAACCCCTATCTCTTCTTTTCCTTCTCTTTTCCCTTTCTTTCTTTTCCTCTCTACTCCTCTTCTCTCCTTTTTCTCTTCCTCTCCTTTCTTTCCCTTCCCTCTCCTTTTTCCTCTTCTCCTTTTTCCTTCCCTAACCCTAACCCTCTCATTCTTCCTTCCCTCCTCTCCCCTACCATTCCCTTCCCTTTCTCAAGTTTGCTTACTTGACTAAGCTATAACTCTCCAATTGAGTGTATTTGAGTGTTTCCTTGACTAGCATTTTTCTGGCAAGTCAAAAACCTAGCCTGGATGCCAGTGTACCCTTTCCAGTGTTTTTACATCTTACTCCCCACCACATACTCTTCAACTCATTAATAGTGGCTCCCAGCTGGTCCCTAAATATGACACTCCATCCCAGTTCCTGGCCTTTTCTCTGGTTGTCCCCCATTCACGCTTGGAATGCTCATCTTTTTCTTCTCTGCTTCCTAGTTTCCTTCAAGTCCCAATTAAAACCCCATTTTCTGAAAGAAGTCTTTCCCTACCCCTCTTAATTCCAGCACCTTTCCTTCACTAATTATTTGTGATTTATTCTGCATATAGCTTGTTTGTACATACTTATTTGCTTTTTGTCACCCCTATTAGGTTGTGAGAGTAGGGACTGTATTTTGCCTCTTTTTTTATCCTTAGCACTTAGCACAATGCCTGGCACATACTAGATCTTTAATAAATGCATATTGACTGACTAATGTACTGAAGTAGAGCAATGGATAGCTGAGCACTGAACCTGAAGTCAGGAAGGCACAAATTCAAATTCTTCCTCAGGCACTTAATAGCTATGTGACCTTGAGCAAGTCACTTAAAATTATCTGTCTCAGTTTCCTGATGTGTGAAATGGGGATAATAATCGTGCCTACCTCTGATGGTTGTTGTGAGGATAAAATGAGATAATATTAATAAAGCACTTTGCAAACCTTAGATCGCTATATAAATGTCAGCTATCATGCCATTTAAGGCAGAGGACCAAAGAAAAGTAGAATTGTTTTTTTTAACTGGACTTAGAATTTCATTGAATTGCACATAAGAAAACTCCCTCTATCAATACAGATTTTCTCCTACTCTGCAACTTAGAGTTTTGGAAAATTATCCTTCTATTCTTTTTTGTCATTATTAGAAGTAATATAAATCCTTGTGTAATATGGTTTATAAAGCACTTTACATCTATTATGACATTTGATTCTCACAAAAACACTGGTTTACACAATAGATGAGTGTACTACCCTCTTCACAATTACCAAATAGTCATGATTTGCATGTGGACACTCACCCTGCTCTCACCAATAGTAGTCTTCCTGTGCCTTAATTGATGATTTTCATAAGATATTTAGTTGTAAGGCTTTAAAATATTCATTGCATGGTGACCAACATTCTGGGGCCAATCATTTCTAGATATAGCTAGGCTGGTCCTTGAATTACAGAAAAAAAGATGATTGTTGGACCTGTGCTCAAAGCCATGACCATCTGGTGTCTCTCTTTCCATCCCCTGGCCTCAGCACAGTGCCTTACACAAAGAAGGGGCTTAATAAACATTTGCTGAATTAATAGGATTTAGAATAGAAGGGACCATAAGGATCACCTTCCATCCACCTTACTTTATAGGGGAGGAATCTGGGGCCCAGGCAAGTGCCTAAGGTCCAAGTAATAGAGTCAAGATCCAGTCCTAGATAATGGGACCATAGGTTTAAGACCAGAAGAGACATTGGAAACCTGTTAGTACAACCATGTATTTTACAGATAGGGATTTACAGAGAGATTCAATGACTTGTCTAATATCACATAGTCTATAGTGGTGGTAGAAGGATTGAAATCCAAACACATAGCCAGGCACCTCTACTATATATCACACTTCCTCTTCTCATTCTAGGTCTTACCCCTTTTCCAGTACCCAGAACTGGGCTGCCAGAACTGACATGTTTGTACATACATACACACAAAGCCCTATATATATTCTGCCGTTTTTAAGTACTCAGTCACCTACACACACCAATTGGGCATGAGAGAAGGTGCAGGTGATGAATTAAATGGTATATAAATCACAGGAATAATTGTAATAAATAATGTGGTATTTTTAGTAATCTCTCTCAGTAGTCTTTTGCAAATATTTGTAAAAGGATAACTTTCCCAGGACTAAATATGACTTTCATGCTTCCTGTGGCATTTAATCTCTCTCTATTTGTTTGTTAATTATGCAAAAAGGGTGCTTGTCTGGGCCCTACTTTGGGGGGTTCTTGAGAAGAGAAATGCAGGAGAAAGAAATAGATTATCTAATTGCTAGGACTACCGCCGTGGGGTAGTAAGGATTGAGATGAACAGAGCTTTTATTGATACATGTTACTATGGGTTTTCAAGAACAGTGAATAAGTGAATCTAGATCATTGGGCACATACAACAATCCAATACTATTTTGGTGGGAGGAGGTTTGGTAAGTGAATAGGAGTTAGCCCTGTACAAAGCAGTGTTCTTATATATATATATATATAAACCTTCCCTTGCTATTGCTTCACTTGTGGCAGGTTAGAAAGAATACCATTCTTCCGAGGCATAGAGTGAGGGCACTGAATAAAAAAAATAGTGATGCTTCCTGGGATGTTAGGAAAGAGTCCTATCACTTATGTGAGAGTGAAGGTGAGAAAGAAGAGAGGGGCAGGGTGGGGAGACAGAGAGACAGAGACAGGGAGACAGAGAGAGACAGAGGCTAGATCTCCTCAGCCCAGTAACTTTTATTGCTAACCACTGCTAGATTAAAAATAAGGTTTATTGTTGATTTGCTTTATATCCCAATCATTTTGAGAAATACTTCCCCCTTTTTTCCTCCTCTCCTTGAAATTGAACTTAAACTCTCCCCGGTAATAAAAATCACACACACACACACACACACACACACACACACACACACACACACACAATCCAATGTAGATAGTTCACCTCACAGTGTATACAATATTCTACTCTGACAGTATCTCTGCTGATATGAGAGACATTTTACCCAACCACCTGGACTTTTATTAGTTTTCAGTTACTCATTGTTTGACTTCCTTTCAATGATCTTTCCAAGTGCATTGTGTTGGCAGAATATGCTATTATATGGGTGTGATTATTTCACATTATATCAGTTCATATACATTTTCTCATGGTTTTTTTTTCTGAATTCCTTATGGTCATTATTTGTTAATGCACAATAATGTTATTTTATATTTGTATGACTTAATATAATCAATCGTTCCTTATTAATGGGCATCCACTTTGTTTCAACACCTTTGCTACTACAAAGAAAGTGGTGTTATACATATTTTGGTATATATTGTATCTTTCACTTCTCATTCTAGGTCTTACCCTTTTCCAGTGCCCAGAACTGGACTGCCAGAACTGACATATTTGTATACACACACACACACACACACACACACACACACACACACAGACCTATATATATATTTGGAATTATAGGTCCAGTAATGAGGTTACTAGGTCAAAGGATAGGAAAAATTTAGTTCCTTTTCTTGCACAATTCCTCAATTTGTTTTTTGATGAATAAATTAATTTGATTTTCTTGCAAATGGTTGGGGATATTAAAGTTGTCAGAGGTAGTACAGAGCATTGAACTTTGAGTCAGAAAGCTTGAGTTCAAATCTTGCCTCACTTACTAGATTGTGACAATGGCCAAGTCATTCTTCCTCTTTCAAGCTCAGTTTCCTCTTCTATAAAATGGGGGTGATAATAATAGCACCCATCTCACAGGGTTAACCTAAGGACTAAATGATATAGCATATGTAAAGTAGTTTATGGACATTATAATGCTATATTAATTCCAGCTATAATTATTATATTTATCTGTAGTTCAGATGAACATTGGTAAAGACTTAGGAGTCTCTATAATAAAAGTATCACCTGAAGTTCTGGAATTCAGGGATTGTGTTATGCCAGAGCTCATATTCATCACCCAGAGATGATGGGAAGGTGGACAATAAAGAAAGCTGTGACTAGAACAAATTTGCCAGCTGTTTACTGTTTCTCTCTCCTAAAAAAAAGATACTGGGCAAACATAACAAAGAGGCAAGTGGGGAACTAAAAGAGTTTAGAGTCTCAGAATCTAAAGGAGAAAAAAAAATGTGCCTAGGAGGAGGAAATAGACAATAGTGTCGATTGCTGCAGAGAGGTCAAAAAAGATAAGGACTGAGGAAAGGTCATTGGATTTAGTGACTGAGGACCCTGGAGAGCTCCATTTCCTCAGAGCGGTAATTACACTGACTGATCAAGTTCATTGACAAGTCAATTCAATCATGGTCCATCTATCCATTTGACTGTTTATTTCCTTTCTCATTGAATTGACTGGTGATTTGATTGAGCTGACTGAATCAACCCTTTCCTGGCTATAGTACAGATAGCTTTAGGCAGACACTGAGAAGCCAACCCACATATGTAGAGTACAGCAGCTTGGAACCATAGACACTGTCTCTGATGAGAGCAGATGCCCATAGTTAATAGCTGAATGATCGATGAATCTGTATTCACCATGCCTTCCCCCAACCTTCTCATGAGCTGCTGAGGTGTCTTGCTTTAATGAGCATGGAAACAGCTGGCATGGCCTCCAGCAGATCGCAGCAGTCATTTCCAGCCTTTCTGCACCTAACTATTCTATTAAAAAAATCTGGCATATGATGTAGTTTTCCACCCTTTGGAGCAATTATTCCATTTCCATGAAAATAACTGATGGGAATTATCATTATACTGGCATCTAGGCTAGGTGTTTGACTTGCCAGAAGAAATGCTAGTCAAGGAAACACTCAAATACACTCAATCAGAGAATTATGGCTTAGTCAAGTAAGCAAACTTGAGAAAGGAAAGGGAATGGTAGGGGAGGGAAGGGGAGGAGGAGGAAGAGAAGGAAAAAGGAGAGAGGAGGAAAGGGGAGGAAAAAGGAGAGGTAAAGAAAGGAAGAGAAAAAGGAGAGAAGAGGAACAGAGAGGAAAAGAAAGGGAAAAAAGAGGGAAAAGAAAAGAAGATAGAAGGATTTTCTGTCATTGCTTATGAACATGAAAAGATCTTATTAAGTTGTAAATTAAATAATCTTAGAGGTATTATAGGCCTTATTGTTCTTCTAGACCAATTCACACCTGACCATCCCCTGTGAGTGGCCATTGATTCTCCAATTCAAGGCCCCACGGGGAGTTCTGTACTAAGCAGATCAAGTCTTATCCTTCCATCTAACAGACCTTCAAATACTTTAGGCCAGCAATCATGGCCCCTGTCAGTCTTCTCTTCGCCTTGTTAAACATCCCTAGTTCCACCAGTTTATCCCCATATGGCAGGGTCTTTCATCTCTTCACTATGCTAGTTACTCAGAAACCATGGAAGGTTCCTCATTTGCTGCCTCTTCCTCTCCCCAGCTGCCACACAGCATCATAGTTTTAATTAAAGTTACACGACATTCCAGAGATTGCTTGACAGGCTTATCACTGCGAAGTACATTTGCATGTCCAGTTGAGCATTTCCCTTTTCTATTAATCACCAGCTCCACTCTATGTCCTCAGACACAGGCAGCCCTACTGGCAAATGTAATCATTCAAAGAGACCTTTTAATTTGAAGCTTGACAATTGCAAGGACACTGAGCAGTTGATGTCCTTTCCTTAACCTGAGCTGCAGCTTAATGGGAATAATGTTGCAGTGAGTCCTCATTGCTGTCCAGTGCTTAGTTCCCAAATGCACTGGGGGGAAAAGGAGATAAAACTCATTGTTATTCAGGGGCATGTTATGAAAAGAGTAATTAACAAATCACTCAAACTGTGTTCTTTAAGACTATACTATGTGCCTAGCCCTGTGTTAAATGCTATAGAATTCATACTGAACCAGAATTTCTGAGCCTCTCTCCCCTCTTTACAGAGGTTGGAGATCATCTATGTGAAACACAACATACACCACCATATTAGACTGTTGATACATTTGTTAGTTTTACTGAACTATTTTGAGGGGTTCCATCTGGACACCAGAAGGCAGGTAAGGGTTCATGTTCACCTCTCTCTTAGGTCACACTTGGCTTGGCAATATAGCAAGTTACCACTTTGTCACTTCTGCCACCATATAAGTTGTGGAGATGAGACTTCTGATCCTCCTGGGTCATCTCTGCTAAAAGCCTCCACTCTAACAACCTTCTTGTCTCAGTCAGGTTCCTGGCTGTGCCTGGGGACATAACTGGACCACCATGAGATCCATGAAGAAAAGTTGGGTGTCTGTGTGCATATGGGGATGGTGGTGATCAAGGGGAGAGATGGATGGGGAAAAGCAGGTATTGGGTTCTCATTCTCTGGGGCCCTTGTACCATCTATGGATGGCCTAATGAGCACCTCATAAAGAAGCATCATGAATTAAAATAGGAAGCTGCAAAGTGATCTTTAGGCATGAGTTCCTCCTCTCCTCTACCAAATCTCATGCCAGTATTAAAAAATCTCTTTCTCTCTCCAGGAAAAAAAAATGTAAACTAAATATACCTTTCCTGCTTCTTGCTCCAAGTACAAAGATTCCTAGATAGAACTCTGGTGGAAAGGGATAGAAAGACTAGTACAGCCACATGCCAGGTAGGGTATGGAAGATAACCAATCCTGACCAAGCTAGCTAAAATGGGAAATCAATGAAACCTGAGCTAAAACAAGATAAGTAGCCAGGCAGGATCTGATATATTGGAGTTTCATGATACAAAGAGTTTATCAGAGACAAGGTCAAGGCTGTGCAAATAAGGAAGAGTCCTGATCTAAGGAAACAGAGCAAGGTATGGTCATCAAATGCTAGAATCAGAAAAAATTTCCCGAAGGGCATTTTTTGAGTAAGAATGCCTTCTCTAATATACCAGCAGACGGGTATTCAGCCTCTATTTGAAAAGATGTGTACTACAGCGAGAGAACCCATTACCTCCCAAAGCATCTTATTTGATGCACTATTTATTGGATATAAAGTTTCTTCTCTTGTCTGCCTCTCTGTCACTTCTCCTATTATCCCAGTACTATCCTCTGAGGTCAAATAAAATACACATAATCACTTTTACACATTGAAATCTTCAAATATTTGAAGTCAATAATCATGACCCCCTCAGGCAGGAGGGGTTCTTTATCTCAAGTCTATGTATCACTAAATATAAATACATACATACATGTGTGTATTATGTATGTCTATATGTATTTTTGTATGTGTATATATATACTCAGACACACATATGGGATGATATCGGGGCAGCTAAGTGGCACAGTGGATAGAGTGCTGGGCCTAGGGTCAGAAAGACTCTTCTTCCTGAGTTCATATCTGAACTCTGATATTTACAAACTGTGAGAACCTGGGAAAGTCACTTTACCCTGTTTGCCTTCATTTCCTCATCTGTAAAATGAACTGGAGAAGGAAATGGCAAATTACCGCCAGTATCTTTGCCATGAAAACCCCCAAAAGTGTCTTAGAGAAACTGAAATGACTGAACAATAACACACATATATTTATACACATATATACATGTATATATATATATATATGTAGACAACTGTATTTCAACATAATTAGTTTCCTTTATAACCCTATGTATTTTATTTTCTGTATTTAAAAACATCATTCTGAGGAGTCCTTAGGCTTCACCAGACTGACAAAGTCTGCAACACAACAAAAGATTAAGAACCCCTGCCCTAATGCTGAAGGCAATCATATCCTTCAACCACTTCTCAAGCTCCGTGATTTTCATAGCTAATTAGATTAGGAAGCTGGGTATTAGAATATCAGAACTCTTAGGTGCAAACAAACTCTCTGGATGGATGGAGGAAAGGGGGTGGAAGGAGATAGTTGACAAAATGGCTCTCTTGGTGACTCTACTTCTGGGGATCCATCCACTACCCATTAGAGTGCTGTCATACCCCCTCACTGAAGAGGGATAAATGTGGGCTTTCTCTGAGGCAAAATTACCACTCTACATCTTCAGGGTCTTAGATGACAGACTTTTGCCCCAGTGGGGCCCCAGAAATGGATTGGGAATCCCAAGACCTGAGGATAATTCCTTTTGACAATAATATATACATTTCAAACCTTGGTAGTAGCATTATTGCTGGAGAAAATGTATTCTTCTTACTGGATTTAGTCTGAAATAATATGGTGTGAGACAATCCCACCCCTACTGTTGACTATCTGTTTGCCTTTGGATAAGTTGCTTAACCTCTCTGGTCCTTAGTTGCATCATCTGTGAAATAGGAGTATTGGTTTAGAATATCTTCAAAGCCCCTTTTAAATCTGGGGTATATAAGGTATTCAAAAAGGACAGCAGCTCTGCTCATCCACCTTCGGTGTCTACCTGGGACTCATCTCTCACCTGAGGCTCCAAGAAGCTGTAGCATATACAGTGGTCACCATCTCAGCACACAGGGTAAACCAGGTTGAGAGTAACCTAGGGGCCTCAAACCCGTTGGTGAGTTAGGAGAGTGTATACCCCAAGCATGGGAAGATTTCCCCAGTAGAATGGGAAGATAAGAACAATTGGATCCAATGGTCATGAAGACGCTGAAGCAGGCAGTGTGGAGACTTAGAGCTCCATCAGACACTGAAGACACCAAGGTTATCTGCTGCATTCCAGGCTATTGTTAGTCAGCTTGACTTCTGTCTTGCCCCTGGACTTTGATGATTCTGGAAGAGAGAATGAGACTGACAGCTTTGGGAAACTCTGACTCACTTAAATCCAGTTCACAGGCATGTGATGTCATTGGTCCTCTTCAACAATAAGGACCAACAACAGCTCTAGATCATGTGCTCCTATGGGTTTTTATCCTTTTTGTCTTTGCTTATTGAATTTACAGTTATTAGACTTATTTTACAGATGAGGAAACTGAGACTGAGAGAATTTATGTTGTGTTGTTCAGGATCAGGAAGGTAAATCTGTTTGATGTAGGATTTGAACTCAGGTCTCCCTATCCCTAAGCCCAGCACTCTATCTTATATATGCCACCTAATTACCTTTGTTTATTGAATGCATAGTCACCTATTAATTAATTAATTAATTTTTGCTTTTTGGAGGGGGAAAGGCAGGGCAATTGGGGTTAAGTGACTTGTCCAAGGTTACATGGCTAGTAAGTGTTAAGTGTCTGAGGCCACATTTGAACTCAGGTCCTCCTGACTCCAGGGCTGGTGCTCTATTCACTCATAGCCATCTTTTAAAGTATAATCCATAGACTGAGAATTAGAAGAAACCTTAGCGCTTTATCTAGAGCCATTCCCTCACTTTACAAATAAGGAATCTGAGGCCTAGGGATGTTGGTTAAATGTCATGCCCAAGGTCACACAAATAACAGGTTTTGAATTCATATCCTTTGACTCTAGACCCCATGTGCTATATATCCATTGTATCCCAATACTTCCTGTAATGTTATACTTTTCTGTATTTTTTTTATGCCCTTTCTAGTCTGGGAGCTTCATGAAGGATCATGAAGGGATCATTAGAGTCTCTTTACTTGGTATCTTGACCCTGACAAGCATAGAAATCTGTACACAGATTCTTAATATTATTTGGCGAATGAATGAACAAATAAATAGATAAATAAATATTTGTCCACTCTCTTGGTTATGTAATCCTTGATCTAACTTCCGTTTAGCTCTTGAACTGTACTGAAGCTGTTTTGAATGTTTTTTTTCAGGATTAGGACATCAAGTTGCTGTATCTAGAACATAAAAAGTAGTTAAGAACCTCAGAATGACCATCCACCTTTCATTGAACTTGGGATCTTTTCTCAGGGCATAGTTAGGGACTAAGAAAAGTTGAAGAAAAAGGAAACCTAAATTTAAGCTGAAGCTCAATGAATTTAGCCCTTAGAATTACACTATGGGAGGACTCCTGAGAGCCATAATTTAGATTCATGTATCTCCTAATTATAAGATGTATGTTCAACACAGCCCACATCGAGCAGTGATAAAAAAGAAGCAATGGTGAGTGACCATCTGTTCACAGGATTTGCAATAAGCCTTGTTAAACAAGTCAGGGGGTGGGAATGGGATGGGCAGAGTACTTTTTTTCTCCTCATGCTTTTAAAAACCATAGCAACCATGGCTTTCATGCTGGTGAGGATTTGGGGCACAGTTCCTTACAGAAATCTAGATTTGCTTTGATGACAAAATAAAGAATGTGGCACTATAAGGAATCCTTTTTATGCTGTGCTATTATGGGATTAGGGCTGGCCTGGAAGTCAACAGACCTGAGTGCAGATCCCACCTCTGATGTTAATTGCCATTTGGGCATATCATCTCTCCAGCTGCCACTTTTCCATCTGAAAATGAGGGCAGCCATATGTACACTGAGGACTTCACTGAGTTATTGTGAGGAAGGCATTTTATCTCCTTTCAAAATGTCTTTTTCCAGGAGTCAGTTGATATTTTCTTTGATCTAGAGTTCTCGACCTGAGGTCTGTGAACTTGTTTGTTTTAATATTTTGAGAACTGTATTTGCATATTATTTGGAGTTTTTTTGCAAATTTATTTTCTTTTATGCATTGAAAAATATTATGCTGAGAAGGGGTCTAGAGGCTTCAACAAACTGCCAAAGGAAGTTCAAATCACCTAGTGTGCATACTTTGTATATTTTAAAGCACTGTATCAAAATTATATGAATACAAGGTTATTATATATAAGCATCCATAGTGTGCAAGGTGCCGTGTTAGGCACTGACTGAGATACACAATTTAGATTGTATTATATCCTTAAAAAGGAGTTTGAACTTTGTAAGATGGAAAATAGGGAGCCATTGAACATTTTTGAGTAGAAGAGCATAAGAATTAGTCTGGCAAAAATGTAAAATATTCATAAGACAAAAACTCTTGCCCTCATGGAGCTTACCACACATATATAATTAGCTATCACAAAAACACAGAATAGAATTAGCAGCATGAGAAGTATGCAGTAATATAGGAGCAAAAGATCAAATCTTCTGGTGAAGATAAGAGGAAATTCATTGGATGGGGAAGAAAAAAAAAGGCAACATTAGGAGCTCTGCCCTGCATACTGTAAGCATATAATAAAGAGATATTGAGCTGAATTTAACTGAACTTTGCCTAATGTCTGACCAGGAACTACAATGGGTCCAGAAGCTTACCTCATGTTTCCACTGTCAATACTTTTACTCCTGGTAGGTAACTCTGGTCAATATTGTCTAATGTTGGAAATTTCAGACTTTGTGACATATTATTAGTTCAGTTATTTGGGGGTGAGGGAGGAAGATCGTTCAATACCTTTCGAATCATATCATTCAATTGAATTTTTTCAGCTGCCTATTCTGTTTATTTATAGAACCAAATCTGATCCCATGAGAGAAGGCTAGGTAACTCGAGCATAAACACTGTCAGCTTTATAATACACCCCATCGTAACATTACACAGATACATTGTAATGAAACTATTTTATTTTAAGATGTAAAATCCATACAATTTCTGTTAAAGTGCCTCTTTTTAAAGCTGTGTTCTAATAAGTTTATTTTGTCTCTTTAAGCTATTACAGGAAGCAGTCTTGTTTCTGTCCCTAGGATGTAATAGCAAGCACCCTAGCACACCCAGGATGTACTAGCACAGGTTCTTTGATCTGCTTTAAAAAGAAAGACAGATCAAAAAGGGGTTAGTAATCCTACTTTTAATTACATTCACTAGTTCAAGGAAAACATCAGCACCCTGAATTGGAGAAAATACAAACAGAGAAAATATAAGCAGAGAAATTAGTACAAAGACCAATAGACAGGGCTCCAGCTGTCTGAATATAGCAATATTGCTACATACTTTACATACATCACAAGATTGAAGGAGCACATCTAAGCAGTCAGGGGGCTCTGAACATATGGCTACTCAGAGTCTTGACCGGGAAATCAAAAGATCTTTCTCATGAGTGAATCCTCAAAGCAAAATGCCACCCTCCCATAATATATGACAAAGACTCAGTCCCTGGTTGACTTAGAGCCAAAAAGCATGAAACCTACTTGACTTAGTACAACTGTGAATTATCAAGGTTCAAAGGAGATTAATCCTTCAGATGTTTACAATTTAGCTTGAATTTGGGAAACTGAACCCCAACAGTAAGAAGGAAAAAACAACAACAACAACAAAAATCCCATCTTGCTTGTGCTTACATAGGCTTGGGATAGTCTAGCTTCTAGGCATCATTCAGGGAAGGGGAGGAAAGGAATAAGCATTTTTTTTTTTGCTTTTTGGAGGGGGAAAGGTAGGGCAATTGGGGTTAAGTGATTTGCCCAAGGTCACATGGCTAGTTTTTGTGTTAGGCATCTGAGGCGGAATTTGAACTCAGGTCCTTCTGACTCCAGGGCCAGGGCTCTATTCACTGGGCTAACTAGCCACCCCAGGGATAAGCATTTACATAGAGCCTACTGTATACTAGATAGTATGCTAAATGCCTTTTTACAAATAACTCCTTTGATACTCACAACAACCCTCTGGGGTAGATGCTATTATTATACTCATCTTATAATTGAGGAAACTGAGCCAAACAGAACTTAAATGACTTGCTCAGTGTCACACAACTAGTAAAGGTGTGAAGCTGGGTTTGAACTCAGATCTTCCTGTGTCCAGGCCCAGTGCTCTATCCTCTTGACCACCAATGGCCTCATTCAGTGCAAAGCAGAAAGAATGGTTTCTAGTGGCAAAGGATGAAGAGTTATGGTTGAGAGTGGCTTGCTCAATATCACACAACAAAGCTGAGACTATAAGCATAAAACCCTGGAGACCTTAGAGATCATTATTATCAGAGATTATAAGGTCATCCATACCATCAACTCCTTTATAAAGTTCACCTTCATAAATGAGAAAATAGTGGTCCTAAAAGAATAAAGTGGCTAATCCCAGGGCACACAGGAACATGATATAGACCTGATCCAAATATAGCTATCATAGATTTGGAACTGGAAGGAACTTTAGTGGTCACCTAGACCAACCTTCTTACTTTATAGATAAGGAATTGGGACCTAGAGAAGTGAAATGTCTTGGCCAGTGTCACCAGATGTAAATAATAGACAGGATTTAAACCTAGGTTCTATAACTCCAAAACCAATGACTTTTTCCACTGTACCATGGATTTTGTTTCCACTACCCTGTGATTGTTCTCTCTAGAGATGTCAAATGTACAGCTGCCCACAACAATCCCAAATGCCAACTGAACCAAGTTAAAATGTAATTAGGAAATATTTAACACAATAAATAGAAATGTAATGCAACAGAAGCAATATTAATTTGTAGTTTTGAAGTCAAAATGTGACCTGCAAAGATCCTGGTTCTATTTGAGTTTGGTACCACTGGCTCTGGCCCAATTCATACCTAAAGTATGTATTTCCTCTACAATAGCAATGATAAATAATCACCTAGTCTCTTGTTGAAAACTCTCAGTGAAAGGAAAGAGATGGCCTTGATGTGCCTGACCTTGCTCTGTGGTGTTAAATAACCTTATCAGAGAAACTGTAAGCAGCAACTGCAGGGGAAACAGCTGGGTGGTTCAGCACTGAAGTGGGGACAGCAGCACTGTGTTTCTGAGATGTACAGTATTCAAGCCCAGATACTTTAAAGAGGCAGAAGGTCTGTAACCAGTGTGTGGTAAATTTAGTTAGGTTGGTTAGCCTACATGCCTTTAGCTAGTCTGAACTATTCAGAGAGAAAGAGTTAGACACAGGAAACCACCAGGGCTTGGGAAGAATATTGATAATTGTCTTGATTTCTAGAGGAGAAACTCTCAAGCATGAGCATGTCACTGTGTCTCTTCCCTTGTGTATCAATTAGTCAGAAAGCAGTCAAGGGAAAATATGTCTCTCTGTATGCCCCTTTTCTAGGGGTCTAATGTTATGAAGCAGTGGTTGGTACCATTCCCAGGAAGCAAAGGGTTAGTGTTCCAATATGAACTCAGGCCAGGATTATTTATTATGATTTTAAAATAAATTATATATTTTTCAGCTTACAAGCTTTTATTTCCTCTCCCTCACTTCTACTTCCCCCCTCCACAAAGCTAGAAAAACAAGCAAAACAAAAGCCTTTTGACAAATGTTCAGTCAAGCAAAACAAAATCCCACATTGGCCATGTCCAAAAATTTGTGTCTCATTCTGCAGATTTAGTGCATTGTTTCTCTGTCAGGAGGTAGGTAGCTCTATTCATTAAAGAACTCCACCCCCTTGCATTTCTTATTCTTATTGTGAAATTTCACATTTTAAGCAGAATTTTGAGAGCCTAGCTATGACGGCAAGAGGCATTGAAAGTCACTGACAAGGGGAGAAATGCAACAAAAGTGATGTTTAGTAGGAATTAACCTGCTAACTGTCCATAGGATAGCTAACACAGGCAAGAGATTGGCAGCAGAGCACCCAACTGGGAGGTTGTCATAGTGACCAAGGCAGGAAGTGATGAGGACTTAGACCAGACAGAAGCAGTGGAAGTGGAGAGGGAAAAATGCATGTGAGAGACTGCAAAGGTAAAAGTGCAAGGCTCCAGAACTATTTAGGTATTCATCTCATACCAACCAGTCTAGGGCATGAATGAACAGATGGACTTTGAAAGCTGTGCCCAGGAGACCAGCAGGCTGCAGTTTTGTTGGGCTGGGAAGGACCATCATTCCTCAGACATGCTTAAGTCCAGAAAATCAAATGTTGGCAATGCAAAAGGTTTTACTATTCTTTGGGGCTCCACTTTTGGATCACGACTCTGTGATGCAAGTTAGAATTCGATAGGAGCAAAGGAAAAAGCCCAGTAAAATGCCCTAGGAAAGTTGGAGGAGGGAGAGGGCATGTTCAGCTGGTAACACAGTAGACATAAGAAAAGATCTCATGGAGAAAGAAGTATCTGATTCTGACTGGCAGAGATGAAGAGGAAGGGCATTCCAGAAAAAAAGGGGAACCTAACAAATGATCTGGGGCAGCATATCACAGAAGATCAAGAGATAAATACATAGTGCCTCAGTATGTGATGGAGCCCACACTGAAAAAGCCATGAATTCAGCCTCTACATGTAAATCTCCCTCAAGAAGAGCATCACAGAATCACAGAATTTCCAAACTGGAGATTATCTAGTGTCTAGTCTATCCATCATTTTATAAGTAAGAAAAACTAAAGCCCAGGGAGAAATGACTTGTCCAAGATCATATAAACATTTAGTAGAAAAATAGATATAGAATCCAGACCTGAGAATCAGCTCCTGGTTCAATATACTTTCCACTCAGAACTGAAATGCATGTGTTTGAGGTTTTTAGAACTGGGGCAGCAATACAAAGCACTCCTAATGAAGGAACTCTCTCTAAAAATGCAGATTGGCATCTACTCTAATTCTTAGAATCTTAGAGGGTTTCCTGAGGGCACTGGGAGATTAAGTAATTTGTCCAGGGTCACAGGATTTTAATTCACTTCTTCCAAGGCTGCCGAGTTCTACATTCTCTACCATACCATGTTGTTTCTCAATTGTTTATATTCATATCTTTTTTGACCAGACCTATGATTTCATAATGTCAAGGAGAAACTCCCTCTACCAAAGCATATGAGCACCTTCTCTGCAAATTATAGATGGATGTGTGTGTGTGTGTGTGTGTGTGTGTGTTACAGGGTACAAAAGGAAGAGACCTTAGAAACCATCTAGTCCAACCTTCTAATTTAAGTATAAAAATGCCATTCTTAGGATTTCTCATAAGCATTTTAACATGACTCACTTTACAAAAGTTTGATTTATAGAGCTTTTCAAGAACATTTCTATTAGATAAAATGAGGTGCATCTGGGCATCCATAATGTTTAGTGCAGCCTATATTTAACTTGTAGTTAATATAGGCTGTTCTCTAGATCATCTAAAGTAGGTGAGAAACTGGTTCATCACCTCTGGTGCCCAACTTGGGTTTGCAGAGTTTGCATTTCTATCCAGATGGCAGCTGCCAGTAAGAAACCCCCACATGCCAGGTTGCACCCCAAATTATATTTTCCAGTGTAATTGACATGTCTTAGTTTATGAAACATGATTCTGCTCAACATGGGAGCCTTCTGTTCACTCACTGTGAAATGGCCTCTATCTCTCTCTTTTTCTATTTCTCTAGTTCTCTGTTTCTCCATGTGTCTTTCTGACTCTTTCTCTGTCTCTGAATGTCTCTGTCTCTATTTCTCTGCATCTACATATCTCAGAATGTCTTTCTGGCTCTCTCTCTCTCTGTCTGTCTCTCTCTCTCTCTCTCTCTCTCTCTCTCTCTCTCTCTCTCTCTCTTCCTCCAAGTGGAAATAGTATAATGGTACAAAATTAGGTTGTTAGTTTTGGTTTTTTAAGTCATTTTTCAATCCTATCAGAATCTTCTTGACCTCATTTTTAGGGTTTTCTTAGCAAAGATACTGGAATTGTTTGCCATTTCCTTCTCTAGCTCATTTTGCAGATGAGGAAACTAAGGCAAACAGGGTTAAGTGACTTGCCCAGGGTCACACAGCTAGTAAGTATCTGAGGCTGGATTTGAACTCAGGAAGACCAGTCTTTCTGACTCTAGGCCCAGTGCTCTAGCCACCGTACCACCTAGCTGCCCTGGAAGAAAATTAAAGCCGTACCCTTTGGAAAAATTGGTCCAGAGGAGTCACAGTCTGGTGGAAAGATTAGATTTTAAGTCAGGAGATGTGTGTTTGACCTAAATCCCAACTCTGAGCCCTTGTTATACTTGTGACCCTGCAGAGCCTCTCTGAGCTACCATTTGCTCAGCTGGAAAATGGGGACAATTTTTGTCCTGCAGGTAGTATAGTTGGGCAAATACTGGAGTGGGGATATTCTGCCATCAATTTCTATGTGACCTTTATCAAGTTGCTAACTTCTCTGTGTATCAGTTTATCCATCTGTTAAATGAGGGGTTAAGATGAGTGATCTCTAAAGTCCTTTCCAATTCTGATTGTATAAATCCATCCTAAAGGTTTTAGGAGATAATCAAATGGAATAATGGCTATGAAAGTACCTTGTGAACTGTAAGAACACAAGTTGGCATTTCAACAGTGCTGGCCTTTGTATCCTCACCTCCTAGCAAAATACCTAGCACATAATAGACACTTAACGAGTGTTTGCTGATTGACTGATTGAGGAGGAAGAAAAACTCTTTCAGGTTAGTATTCCATTGTTGAACAGTTTCATGGACTATCAAATTGTTTCTGGAACCAAAGGGAAGAACAACCAGCATTTCACAGTTCATAATAATACACTCCCACACCTTGCTAATAGCACATTACAGTTTAGAAAATGCTTTCCTTTCAATAACTCAGTGAGACAGCTGATGCAAGTATAATCCCCATTGAGCAGAGGAGAAGCCTGAGGCTCAGAGAACAGAAATGGGACAAGGTAATTGTCTAAATGACTTTTTTTGACTGACCTTGGGTAAAATCAGTCTGACTTATTTCCGATTCAATGTGATTCATTGTTTTAACAAATATTTTTTAACATGATAACTTTATTATATATTTAAAAGAATAGCAAGTTATACATAATAGATTTGCAATTTCATATGCAATCATCTTTTTTTTACTATACAATTTTATGGAATTGATTTATTCCATAAATTAAAAATTAAATATAGTTTTTAAATTTAAAAAATAAAAAAGAAGAGTATAATATTGCAGCCAAAAGTAATTCAGTCTTTGCCTGAAATAAGAGAGGTCAAGAAGTATTCCTTGATCACATACTAACTACTGTGGGCCTCAGTTTCCTAATCTGTAAGATAAGGGGATTGGACTAGATCACAAACCCCTTAAAGATCTAAACTTGATGATCCTGTGTCTTGGATATCAGAAGAGCTGCCATGTGCAAAAGGAATTAGATTTGTTCTCCTTGGATCCAAAAGGCAAAACTAAAAACAAAAGTTAAAATCCCTCCCACAGAGACCAATTTTGTCCTGACATCAGGAAGAATTTCCCAATATTTAGAGCTATTCTAGAATTTAATGGACTGAAAAGTAAAGCGTTCCATAACATTTCAAGATCTTCAAGAAGAAGCTGAATGGTCAAGATATTACAAAACAGTGGTATCAAACTTAAATAAAAATAGGCTCCTAGGGGCTGTATGTTGACTTACAAAACCACAAATTAACTTTATCTATGTTGTATTGTACTTTTTATTTACTTTGTTGCATAATTCCCAATTATGTTTTTGCAGTGGATTATGAATTTGACACCTCTGTTGAAGAAGATTTTTCTTTTCTTTTCTTTCTTCCTTCCTTTCTTTCTTTCTTTCTTTCTTTCTTTCTTTCTTTCTTTCTTTCTTTCTTTCTTTTTTCTTTTCTTTTTTTTTTTTTTGCTTATTTGGAGGGGGTAAGGTAGGACAATTGGGGTTAAGTGACTTGCCCAAAGTCACATGGCTAGTTTTTTGTGTTAAGTGTCTGAGGCTGAATTTGAACTCAGGTCCTCCTGACTCCAGAGCTAGTGTTCTATTCACTGCACCACCTAGCTGCCCCCAGAAGACTTTTCTTTACTGTTAACAGGATTTTTAATGAGCCAGTCTCTAACCTAGGAATGATGAACCAGCAGGTCAGAGACAGAGTGCCAGTAATTGGGCAGCCATTCAATTAATTAGTTTTATTATGAGAAACAGATTTGCAAATAGGGAATTCTCCTGATCAGAATTCCACCTTGCTGAAGTGAAAACAGAGATTATATACATAAATCACAAGTGGGAAGGGAGGAGGGAAGGTGGATTACAAACAATGTTATCCAGGGTTTGAGTGGTTTCCCACAACAAAGCCACAAACGGAAGACAACACAACAATTCTGGAGCCCTGTGGGAGCAATATTGCTCAAGTCCTTCAGAGTCATTTCTTGGTGGGTCACAGGACCAGAGTTCTATGATAGGAACAGGTTCTACAGTCTCTGATTCATTTCAGTTTAGGTACACAAATAGAAGTAAGCCAGGAATTTGGAACTATGCCCAAAGGGCTATAAAACTGTGTGCATACCCTTTGACCCAGCAATTCTAGCTCTGCATCCCAAAGAGATAATAAAAATGGGAAAAGGACTCACATGTCCAAAAATATTTATAGCAGTTCTCTTTGTGGTGGCAAAGAATTGGACATTGAGGGGATGCCCATCAAATGGGGAATGGCTGAACAAGCTGTGAATGGAATGGAATACTATTGTTCCATAAGAAAATGATGAGCAGGCAGACTTCAGAAAAATCTGGAAAGTCTTACATGAACTGATGCTAAGTGAAATGAGCAGAACCAGGAGAACACTCTATACCGTAATGAACATTATATGATGACTAACTTTGATAGACTCAGCTCTTCTAAGGAATGCAATGATCTAAGATAACTCCAAAGGACTCATGATGAAAAATACTATCCACATCCAGAAAGAGAACTATGGAGTCTGAATGCAGATCAATCATATTTGCTCTCTCCTTGTTTGTCTGTTTCTTCTTTCTTGTGGTTTCTCCCATTGGTTCTAATTCTTCTTTACAACATGACTAATGTGAAAATATGTTTAATATGAATGTATATGTAGAGCCTATATCTGGTTGCATGCCATCTTGGGGAGGAGGAAGGAGAGGGAGGCAGAGAAAATTTAGCAACCAAAATCTTATGGAAATAAATGTTGAAAAGTAAAAATCAATCAGTCAATTAACTCTTTACAAAAAAAGGATACCAGTGATTGTGAGCCTTGTCAAAAGTTTGATTTGTCCATTTCAAGCTGCATTCTAAGTCTGACTCACAGGACAGGCAATTCTAAAAATATAATCTATTAGTATATTCATTTTATAAATATACATATCATATTGATTATTATAAAATCATAATTCCTTTCACACTACTGACAGGTCAATTTTGAATCATTGCCATCTCAAATCCCTTTCAGCTCTTAAATTCTATGATGCTATGATGCTAAGGTTCAACTGTTTTGGTCTGAGAATAAGGTTATTTCTTTTTCAAATATTCTTTGGTTTTTAATTTATCTATTTATTCCTCTTTTTTGATCTTATCATTACTTTTTCCTTCATTAGTTAGACATATGGTTTTAAATCTTCCCTCCTCCCATCCTCACTACAGCCTCTGAGTTTAACATTTCTTCAGTCATAAGGTTTTCAAGAAGTTTTACTTTATTGTGTCCTCCACCTTTTGCTCTCCTCCTCTAATCTATTTTAAATTCTATTTTCATTAACCATCCCTTTACTCATACCTTCTCTCCCTGTCCCTTATGAATATACAATTTCCATATTATTAAATATGATCTCCTTCCCTTATGTCATTTCTATATTACTATATGTGTAAGTCTTAACTACCTTATTCTAATGTGTCTCACCATTAGAAAATCAAAATAATTTCAAAAAGAAGCAGTATTGTATAATGAGAGTTATTGTGATATGAGACTCAGTCCTGCCCTCTGCACTCAGAATGATCACTTTTTTTTTTTTTTTTTGCTTTTTGGAGGGGGAAGGAAGGGCAATTGGGGTTAAGTGACTTGCCCAAGGTCACACAGCTAGGTTTTTGTGTGTGTGTGTTAAGTGTCTGAGGCCTGATTTAAACTCAGGTCCTCCTGACTCCAGGGCTGGTGCTCTATTTTCGGGATCACATAGCTGCCCACCCTGCTTATTATTCTTAATGCCGGTTAATCCTATCTCTTGTTCTATGTCCTCTATTACCCTAGGTAACTGCCTGTAGGGACTCATATATCCTCTTTCCTTTGGTGGGATGTATCACTGGGAGGTACAACACTTGTTCAAAGAAGGTGATCTCCTAGTGCACGATTCCTTACAGAAGAAACCCTTTCTTGGATCTTGTCTCTTAGTCCTAGTTCTAAGAGGAGGGATTCCTAAACAAATACATGTTGCATTAGAATGACCTCTGGTGGGGAAAAGAATGACCTTTTAGCACTGAAATTGGGTAGTTCTTCTAATAATAGCTATATAATGTGCATCTTTATGGCTTGCGATTTGCTCTATAACTCAAGCCTACATGTCACAAGATGTCCATCCCATCAACATTCCAAAGCAAAGGTTTAGGCCATAACCTTGATTTTTCTTGGTGGAAGAGACAGGAAAGTGTGTGTTTCTAGAGTGACTAGTCCCAAAATATTCTTGAAAGGCTAGAGCCATGAGCTGGTTAAATAGTATGAAATTTAATCAAAATAAATATAAATCTCTACACTTGGATATTAAAAAAATAAACTTTACAAGCATAGAATGAAAATTAAGAAACAAAAGAATATCCAGAGGAAGGAGATTAGGACAGTGAAGGATTTCCAATTCATGTTAAGACAAAGATGCTTGAAAGACCTGAGAATGACTAGTCTATAAGAGTCATAGGCCACAAGATAGCTGTCTTCACAGGTCCAATCATCTAACAATTAGAGCTATCCAAAAGCAGAATGTACAGCCTTGGGAGATCATCCTCAGACAAAAACTTCTTAGAAGGCATATTGTGCAATCTTTTTTATTATACTATTTTATGGAAATGCTTTTTAATTCCATACATTAAAAATAAAATAAATATCTTTTGAAAAGAAAGGATATTGTGGAAAGAGTCATTGTTAAAGTTTCTGTTGGACTAGACCCTTGGGGTTTCTTCCAACTCTGAAATTTTGTGAAATGAGAAGGAATCAGACATAAAGGAAAGAATGTAAGAATGTAGGATTGGGGTGCAATTAGACCCAGACTCCTAACTCTGTTTCATAGAATGCCTTAGTATTTATATAGTACTTTTCTCACACTAATCCTCTAAGGTAAAGAGTAGAGGTATTATGATCCTCCTTTTATAGATGTGAGAATGAAGGTAGAAAATGGTTATGTGGTTTGCCAAAGGTCATCCAGCTAGTAAATGTCAATTCTGGGATTCAGACTCATGTCTTCTGGCTACAAGCCCAACATTCTTTCCCAAAGAACCAGTCATAATTTCTTTAACCAGCCATTTTAACCACCTATTCCCCTCTTTTTCTCCCACAGTCTTATCCTGAGTGAGGCTAGAGAAAAGTAAAACATTCTATATGTTGTGCCCTTTTCTCTACCTGTGCTCAACCACTTGGAAAAACAAGAAACATAAGGTGGTTAATTTGGGGTTGTTTAGAATGTTGACTGCTCCTTCGCTCAATACCCTGGGAGATCTGGACAGTGAATTTACAAAGTTTGATATAAAATTTTGTATTTCTAGCCAAAAATTACAGCATGGGGGAGTGGGGGAGGGTGTCAAAGGCCAATAGTCACAATAACAATAATCATATTATTTTCACAAATAATTATACATATATGTATACATGTGCATATGTGTATATACGCATACACTTATGTGTATATCACAATACACATATGCATAAACATAGCTACATGTGTATATCACACATATACATATATATTTATATATGTCCTCTCCATTATTTACTACTGGTAGTTTAGGCCTCTTTTAAAGGTATAGAATTTAACTGATCCAGCCTTAGAATAAGAGGCAGGGTAGGGCAGAAAAAGAATCCTGGATTAAATACCTAGAGACCTCAATTCAGTTACTCATATGACCATGGGCAAACCACATAGGATCACAGAATTTTGAGAGAGAGAAGAAACCTTTGAGATAATCTCATATAATTTATTTATTATACAGATGAGGAAACTGAAGCACAAAAAAGTGAGTTACTTGCCAAGGCCACACGGGTGGTAAAGGGCAGAACCAGGATTCCTGCCCAGTTCTTCTGACTCCAAATTCAACACTTTGTCCACTTTTATCCACTACATTGTGCTGTTTAATTTAGATTAGAAAAGGATCATAGAGAGCATCTTAAGCAACCAACCCATATAGGTAAAGAATCAGAGGACAAGGGAAAGGAAGCAACTTACCCCAGTTCACATAGGTGGTCAGTGGCAGAGCTAAAGTTCAAGTTTAGGTCTTCTGACTCTCCGATCCAGGGATCTTAATATTAAATCAAGCTGTTGTATTTAGAGCTAAAAGGTATTTTATTGCTCTCATAGTCTGACTTCTTTATTTTGTGTCTTCAATTTCTGTGACCCCATTGGGGGTTTTCTTGGCAAGGATCCCAGAGTGGTTTTGCCATTTCCTTCTCCAGCTCATTTTACAGATGAGGAAACTGAAGCAAACAGGGTTAAGTGACTTGCCCAGGGTCACACAGCTAGTAAGTGTCCGAGGACGGATTTGAACTCAGTTCCTCAATGACTCCAGGGCCATTGTCTTAAGGGGTACAGTGGGAGAGAGGAACTTGCCTAAGGTTTCACACATAGTAAGTTACAGAACAAAGACTCAAACGTAGGTTCTCTGGTTCCAAATTCAGGGCTCATTCCAGTGAAATAAACACTACAGGAGGCTTTGGATCAAGCTTTCATAAAAACAAAATTATCTCCACTCCTCACAGAAAGAATGTGACCCAGCTTTACAATAAATACAATCAGAATATTCATTAGCAAGAAGCAAGGCTATTGCCCTCAAGACAACCCATTTCTGTAAGGTTTGAGTTATTTTTAAAATGGGAACCAGTGGGAATAGTTAACTAACTCCTAAAAGCTGCTGCATTTTTTTTTTACCCTGGGTAAGATGAGTCAGTAATTTTCTTCTGAGACCATCTAAAATGTTGGAAGTTACCACTCTTCTGCAAAATATTAGTCCCTCTTCCTGATCCCCTACACTGCTATACTCCCCCTGAACTAAAATTCCATTTCTGATGCATTCTAACTGTTTTCCCACTCTCTCCAATGTTATCTGTGTAGCATTAGTGTTGCAGAACATAAACTGATACTGACTTTCAGTCTGAAGAAAGGCAGGAGTAAAAATCTAGTAAAGAGTCCCCTATGTGGTGTCAGAGGAGCTGGGTCTGTAGATCACAGATTTTCAACTGAAAGGGACCTTAGAGGTCATTGAATCAATGGAGAGTTTAAGTATTAGAAGTTAAGTGACTTGCCCAAGGTTGTATAGCTAGTGAAATGTCCAAGGCAGGACTTCAAACCAGGGCTTCCTGACTCTATGTATTATACCAAATTATAAACTCTTTTACCTCCTAGCTGAATCGTCCTGGACAAATCACTTACTTCTTTGGAGTTTAATTTCTCCCTCTATAAAATGAGGAGATTCGTTGGGGAGTAGCTGAACAAATTGTGGTAAACGAATGTAATAGAATTTCATTGTACTGCAAGAAGCAATGGCTATGAGGAATTCAGAGAAACTTGGGAAGCTGTGGATGAACTGATGCAAGATGAGGGAAGTGGAACCATTATACTATAAGCACAATAATGTAAAGCAAAATAATGCTGAAAGACTTCAGGACTGTCATCAACACAGTGACCAACCTTGACTCAAAGGACAGAGAGTAAATTCTGTTTCCTTCTTCACAATGCAAAGGGGGTGGACCAAGGCTACAAAATGAGGCATATATTGTTTGCCTAAAGTGTACTTCTTTGCCATAAAGGAGAGTTTGGGAACAGGGAAAATTGCTTCATGAAATGACAACAGAGTAAGAAAAAAAGCATCCATTTAAAAAAAAAAAGATGAAATGTTTCAAGTAGATAATCTTGTGATAAATTCTATGATTTTATGAAATACAACAGTATTTCTACCTCCAGTTCAGGGTATCATCAGGGGATGGAGCTTGAAAGTAAACATCAACTATTTATTCCCTTTCACCCAGAAGTCAAAACCTTTCACTTTTCAAATGGTAAATATTTCTGAGTCTATGATAACGTTTGGCTATGACAATGTATAGATACCAATTCTGTCTCTGTCTCTCCCCATCCCTTCATAATATTGTTATTGTTGATGTCCAACTCTTTCTGGCCCCATTTGGGGTTTTCTTGGTAAAGATACTGGAGTGGTTTGCTACTTCCTTCTCTAGATCATTTTACAGAAGAGGAAACTGAGGCAAACAGAATTAAGTGACTTGCCCAGGGTCACACAGCTAGTAATTATCTGAGACCAGATTTGAAATCAGGAAGAGGAGTCTTCCTAACTACAGGCACAGTGTTCTGTGCACTGCACCACCTAGGTCACTAAGTACTTGCTTACTATTGCTCCAAATTTAAATTCTGGAGTAAATTTTATACTTAGGCTTCCAAGAAACCCTTTCCCCAGGGAATGTCTGTAAGCTCAGTTCCCTCCCTGGAACAGTTTTAGAACATCACCTGGGTAGTGCTGGGCCTTAATAATCACCTAATCTAGTCCCCTCTGTAATACCACTGTAATAATAGGTAACACATGTAGCTGCACAATTTGCACATTCTCTTATGTCAATGATCTCGTTCTGATACTCACAACAATCTTCACTGCTAGACATTTCTATAACAGCCATTTTAGAAATGAAGAAACTGAGGCTTAGGTCAGTTAAGTGACTCAGCCAAGGTCATTCAACTAGTATCAGAGACAGAATGTGAACAGAGGTCTTCTGGACTCCAAGTTCAAAACTACCACACTACAGTCTCTACCTACAACTAAGAAATCAGGGACTGTCTCTTACCTCCTTTTGTATCACCCACACTTAGCACAGTGCCTGGCATATAGAAGGCCCTTGATTGACTGAACTAAGGCCCAGAAAGTATAAGTGATTTGTCCAAAGTTATGACATACAGGCAGGACTCCTGACTCCTAGTTCAATGACCTTTGTACCAGAGCTTTCTCTTTGAGGATTCACTTCTAATTCAATGCTCCTGTAAAAACTTTCACTGAGTTAGAGATTCTATGTTATTCAGAGGGATATGACTCATCGTTCCAAATCACTGAAGTTGTGGGAGGGTGAAAAGTCCCTATGCTGTTAGCTCAGTCCCCTACTGTCTTTCCAATTACAAGCTACTGCAAGAATTGACGATGCTGGTAATAACTGGGAGGATTTTTGTTGCTGTTGTTGACAGGTTTTTTTCCTTACAATAAAATCTGGTGTCACATTAAGTGGACCATAAGATATTAATATTAATGGTATATTTAGTGCTTATCATGAATGAGATACAGAGTACAGAACATAGGCAGGAATGAACCCTGCCTTGGGGACTTAAAACAGTCTGCTTTGAATATTTCTAGCTAGATTTCCATATAAATTTCAAATAAAAAACCTTGATGTTTTCTTTAGTTTAAATGTCTAATTTTCTGTATTGTGTGAACTCCTTTCCCTTTAACAATAAAACAATTCTCTTTGCAATCTGGCTCTGGGATTTCACTTGTATAATACAACTACACACAAAAACACTTATTAAGTGCCAATTATGTATAGGGCACTATGCTAGGCAGGCACCATAGAAGATACAAAGCTAAGGAAAGACAGTCTGCACTACTATGAAGTTTATCATCTTGAAGAGAGATATCCTGGACACCAAAAGCTATAACACACAATATCACGTGACAAGCCTATTAGAGAGTAACAAAACAAAGCATTATATGAGATCCACAGAAGAAAGTTAGAATTAACTGGTGTCTGGCAGGGATCATCCCTTCCCAGAAAAGGTAGCATTTAAGTTGGATTTTAAAGCCTGAGCAAGAGTACAGCAAGTAGAGGGGGGAAGGGAAGGTGTTTCAGATTTAACCATCCTGGGACATTGATGGCCACTAACGGCCCAGTTGAACAAGAGAGATCAGGAAATGGGCAAAATATGTACCATTGGACAGAAGTGCTGATTATATGCCGATTTCTTTATGAGTCTCCCACCCTAGATTACCTTCTATCCCTCAGCTCCATGTCTCTCTGTATGGCCACATCTACTCTCTATGTAGGGCAACAGTTCTTAACCTCATTCATGTCATGGACTCCATAGGCAGTCTAGGAAACTTAGGCATTTGCTCGCAGAACAATGCTTTTAAGTGCAAAAAATAAAATAAAATACAAAGAATTACAAAGGAAAACAATTCCATGGCAATACAGTTATTGAAATATTTGTTAAAAGTTCACAGACTACAGATTAAGAACTCCTGATCTAGGGATATGGATTAGTGTTGAATTTTTCTATTGAGAATTGGTTTTCCATTATCCCTCACCTCTGGAAAACCATGCCTCTTCCTATTATACTGAGCCCTGGTCACTAAATCTTAGCAGAATCGTCATCATCACCACCATCACCAGTTAACATTTATATATCACTTAAAGGTTTGCAAAGTGTTTTACATAATCTTTCTTGTTTGATCCTTGGAACAGCCCTGGGAGGTAAGTGCTATACTTATATTTATTTTACAGCGGAAGAATCTAAGCCTGACAGAGGTTAAGTGACTTGCCCAAGCTCACACAGTTACTAAGGGTCTGAGGAAGGATTCAAAAGCAACTCTTCCTAACTCCAAGTCCATCCCAAGTACATTAAGCTGCCTAGTGGAAGTTGACTCCCCATGGTAATCAGGAATGCTTAGACCCTGCATATAATGCTTTATTCTTAGTATGGGATCAACAAAAGCAACTAAATAATATCCAATAATAAATCTACTACTTGCCTGTGCTCCCATAGCCTCTCCTAAACCAAGGCAGTTTCCGGTCAGCACACAAGCTGCTCCCAAACCAGGAGTTCTAAGAAACACATAGTTCAGTTTTCTTGGTCCTCACACTTGCTTATACAAGTAAGTAAAACAGTGTAGATAATACAACAGTGAACAACTAACATTCAATTTGTGTGTTCATTGTAGAGCTGGTCTTCAAATGAAGACTCAGGAATTCAGGATCTGGTTCTCTTTCAGCACAGCATGTGGACTCAGGATCCAGCATAAACTGAGACTTGTGAAAGTCAGTCCTATTTCCTATCATGTCCTTTCATAAGCAGGAAGATCTAATTACTTCTCCCTGCAGCTAGCCCATCTCAGAGTAGAGAGGAGGAGATTCAGCAACTGACTTCATCAAGGAGAATCTCCCAACCTTCCACCCTAACATCTCTCTCATCTTTCTCATCTTCAGACCTTTATTCTAAGGAATCCCTCTCCTGCTTTCTCTTGATGTCACTTCCCTTTACTATCTTTCTTTTGCTCTATAGACTTACCACCAAAGGACCAGTCCTTGCTCCACACAGCTGGAGAAGGGTCAGGCAGAGTGAGAGTGGCATCACACATGTATAAAGAACCATGCCACCTGCATTGGCTTTGCAGAAATTGGTCTTGTTGCCTTGAGTGAAGAAAGAATAATAGACAATAACATAACACATATAAAAAGTTAGAAAACCTCTAGGTTATGGAAAGTCTTGTGTACCAAATAGAAGAGTTTGAACTTTTACTCGGTAAAAAAAAAAATAGAACAGCAGGAATTTATTTTTATGATGGTTTACATAAAATAAACAACTTGGATAGACTTGCATGTTTCCCCCAACCTTGGGCTTCATTTCCTAAAATGCTCTCAGAACAGAAAATAGCTGTAGTTTGAAGTAATTTTCCCAACAGCCAGTACACAAGGCACAGATATTTCTTGACATGGGACCATGAAGGAGAAAAGCAGAAGAATAGTGATTATGGGGAGAATTTTACACCATGCTATGGTCTGATTCTGTACCTGGTGAAGAATTCCTATGACATCAATAGAGAAACAAGAGAGTGTGGGCAATAATCAGATCAGGTTCTTTCCAACAAAGCCATGAGAAGACTGAGGAAGGCTATTGGAACACTAATCAAGAACTTCAGCACCCAACAGTTTAGGTGAAGTCAATGGTTCAAAGCCCACTCCCTTCCCAAGTTCTGAGTCTGGAGGTTTCCTTAGATAACTAAATGTTCTGTTTGTTTGCTCATGTTTATCAAGAACTAGGAAGAGTATGGATCCACCTTAATGATGAAAAGAACAAAGATAGTAGACCCTTCTGAGATACTGTTTTTGTGTTTACTTTTTTAAAATCCTTTTATCTAATCTGATTAAACTGTTAGCTACAGTAATGATACTAGCCAGAGACTTTTGATTAATAGCTATGAATTTTTTTAAAACGGGAATGAGAAGACCAAACCAATTTGATTTGTGGGTACACACACATGCCTCTAAGCTTACATCAACACCCAGGATAACCCATACAGAGGGCAAAGATAATAGATGAATGACAATCAGCTGTCCAAAGAGGAAAAGGCAGATGTGGATGAAACCCACAGTGCTTCCTGATGGGAGTTGCATATAAATTAGTTTAGTCTATTTTTAAAATGTGTTAGCAAAATTCAAAAGACAAGAAAAGTTACAAAATTGTCTCCAAAAGCTTGACAATCTGCAATTTTATGATGTCCAATCCAATCCAATAAACATTTAGTTGCTAGCTACTATGTGCCATATTGTTCCTTGCCATCAAGGAGTTTACTATCTAAAGGAAGAGAATACATACAAAAGGAGGCAGGAAAGTAGTAAGGAGGAGTCATGGGGAGGTGGGGCAGAACTTGTTCCATGAAGTTAAAACCAGGCAGAGGGCAGACACATATTGGAGGAAACTGAGACCAGTTTCTATCCTTATTTATAAAGGAAGACATTGAGAAGAGTTTGGTATTTTGCCCTCCAAAGGGGAGAGTAGACTGAGGGAGTTGTGTCAATTAAGGCTTGAGTTAGCAGCTCTGCACTTTTGGAAGTGAGGAGCTTTTCCTGGGAGGGGCATCTCATCCCACAGAATTAAAACATGCCAAGTAGACCACTCCCTCAATCAACACAGATCTCAAATTCTTTTAGGGCTCTTAGGAGTGAAAGGACTTCTTGACTTGCTATAACCAAAAACAAACAAAAACATTATCTACTGGTCAGTTCTTTGATGTTGAACTTTCTGACAGTTCACTAGGCTGGTTCTTAAAGAAGAGATTTGCTGTCTTTTCCTGGACATGTATCAGAAAACTTTCCACTAGGGCAGGATTTGCCAAAGCATGCATTCCACTGCCATCTCTTTTGAAAGTGATCAGAAGTATAAATAAAATACTAGCAAGGAAATTTCAGCAATATAGCACAAAGATCTTGTGTTATGACCAGGTGGGATTTATGTCAGGAATGCAGGTCTAGTTCAGGAAAACAAGGAAAACTATCAGCATAACTGACTATATCCATAACGAAAAAAATCCTATGATTATCTCAATAGATTCAAGAAAAGGTTTTGACAAAATACAACACTCATTCCTACTAAAAATACTAGAAAACATAAGAATAAATGGAGCTTTCCTTAAAATAATAAGTAATGTCTACCTAAAACCAGAGAGCATTATTTGTAGTGGTGATAAGCTAGAAGCCTTCCCAGTCAGATCATGAACGAAGCAAGGATGTCCATTATCACTATTATTATGAAATATTGTACTAGACATGTTAGCTATAGCAATGACACGAAAAAGAAATTGAAGGAATTAGAACAGGCAATTTGAAAACAAAACTATCGCTCTTTGCAGACATTATAATGGTATATTAAAGAATCCTAGAGAATCAATTAAAAAACCAGTTGAAACAATGAACAACTTTAGCAAAGTTGTGGAATATAAAATAAACCCATATTAGCATTTTTATATATTACCAACAAAGACTAGCAGGAAGAGATAGAAAAAGAAATCCCATTTGAAATAACTGCAGACAATATGCAGACAGTTTGCCTGTAAAAGAAAGAGCAGATGAGAGGTTAGAACTCCTCTCGCCCACATGTTTGCTTATTAGCCTGATGGGACAGGAAGAGGAGGGAGGAGGAAAGAGAGAGGGGAGGTGAGAAGAGTTTGGGAGAAGGGAGAAGGGAGACCAACTGGCCAGACTACAATTTCTGCCAGATCAGCTCGCAGGACTGAAAGGACAGCTCCTGAAAGGAAAGATTCCAGAGGTGTGTGTGTGTGTGTGTGTGATAGAAAGGGAGAGAGAGAATAGACTTTATTATAATAAAATGGTTTTTTAAACAATTGCACACACACACACACACACACACACACACACACACACACACACACACACCCGAGTTATCCCTTACTGTGGCTGAGGTACAGTGTGGGTTAGTGGAGACCAGCATGGTGGTGATTAGTTGGCCAACCTCCCAAAAGATGTGAGGAAGCATGCAGGGAGGCCCACCTGGTTGTCTGGGGTCAAATTGAAGAATGGATGGAACACTATGGGGTTGGAGGGATGGTTGGAATGGGCATATATGGGCATGTATGAAAATAAGTACAGAATTCTGTCTTTGCACCACCCCCATACCCAAACCACTGACCTGGAGAGGTTAGAGATGGTGCAGAAGAGAAATCAAATTTAATGATGCAAAGAAGGCGAACTCAACCCCTGGCTTCTAACCCCCAACCCTTGGCCTACTGCGGGAGGGACAGACTGGCAGGTTGCAAGGGGAACTGAAGTGGCCCTCTTTGGAGAGTTGAGGTGGGGAGCATGCATTAGCATGACTTTCTCTTTGGGTGGGAGGCAAGGAAAGGGTTGGTCTATGGAGAGGAAGCAAAATGGAGCTGGAGAGTTGCTGCAGAGGTATGACAGTTTATGTACAAGTATACAAAAATTCCACACAGACTCTGAGAGGGTCATGGGGGTTGAGTGTGAGGGAGATTCCAGTGGAAACTTTTTCCTTTCGGGGAGAAAAGACATGGGACCTGGGGGAATATAAGGGTGTTAACAGGAAGCCTAGAGAGCTGCTTGTCCCTACCACACACACAAACACCCAGAGTCCCAGATCTTGGTGGGTAGAGGTAAGGGAGATTACTATACTTAATTTTCATCCAGGTATCATAGAGCCAGTGATATCCAGAAAGCAGTTCAAAGACTTGGAATACTTGGGATTCTACCCACCAAGACAAATACAGGAACAAACAAACAAAAACCCCCACAATTACAAAATGTTTTTCACACAAATAAATACATATCTCAACAACTAGAGAAATGTTCATTGCTCATGGGTATAGTGAAACAATATGATAATTTTAACTAAATTAATTTATTTATTCAGTGACATACTAATCAAACCACCAAAAATTATTTTATAGAGCTAAGGAAAAGTAATAACAAGCATCTGGAAGAACAAAGGTCAAGACTATCAAGGGAATTAATGAGGAAAAATATGTGAAGGAAGGTGGCCTAGCAGTACCAGATTTAAAACTATGTTACAAAAAGGTAATCATGAAAATAATCTGGTACTGGCTAAGAAATAGAGTGGCAGATCAGTGGAATAGATTAAGTACACAATATACAACAGTAAATGGCCACCATAATCTAGTGTTAGATAAACCCAAATATTGAAACTTTTTGGATGAGAATTCACTATTTGACAAAAATTGCTGGGAAAACAAGAAAGCAATATGGCAGAAACTAGATATAGACCAACCTCTCACAATGCTTACCAAGATAAAGTTAAAATGAGTAAATGATTTCAATATAAAGGTTGATATCATAAGTAAATTAGGGGCGCCTGAGAAGTTTTACCTGTCAGATCAATGGATAAGAGAAGAATTTATGACCAAATAAGAGATAGAGAGAATTACAGGTGATAAAATGGATAATTTTGATTATATTAAAGTTGAAAAGTATAAAAAACCAATGAAGTCAAGATCAGAAGAAAAGCAGAAAACTGGGGGGGGGGGGGTAAATTTTCTCTAAAAATGTCCTCATTTCTCAAATATATAAAGAACTGAACCAAATTTATAAAAATAGGAGTCATTTCCCAATTGATAAATGGTCAAAGGATATGGATAGGAAATTTTCAGAAGAAGAAATCAAAGCTATCTATAGTCATATGAAAAAAATGTTCTTACTATTAATTAGAGAAATGCAAATTAAACTAACTCTCAGATACCACCTCACACCTATCAAATTGACTAACATGACAAAAGAAAAATGACAAATGTTGAATGGAATATGGAAAAATTGAGATATTAATCTGCCTTTGGTGGAGTTCTGGTCCAACCATCCTGGAGAAGTTTTTGGATACCCCAAAGGGCTATCAAACTGTGTATACCCTTTGACCCAGCAATACCACTATGGAATAGTAATGAAATTTGAAGATCCCTTTGTATTGCTAAGCTAAGAGGTACTTAGCACCTAGTTTCAAATTAAGCCTATTTGAAAGAAACAGAAGGTATGATCCCCTGTTGCTGACATAACAGGAAGGGGCTGAACAGGGAGCCCCTGCTGCTGATGTAACAAGAAGGGGCTAAACAGGGAGGAATTATACCATATTTAAGGAAAAGCACAAGCTGGACAGTCAGAATTTCCTGGGGTAAGCATAGTGGAGGCAGGGCAGCTGCTGCTGGACTGAAGACTGAACTGAGAATTGAGAATTGAGAAGAAGAATGAGAATGGAGAACTGAGACAAAATTTCTTGGAGCAAGCCACATGGAGACTGGATAAAGTGATTTTGATTTTGAGAATGGAACTTTTGGTACTGAAGACTTCTGAGGGCCAGCTGGAGCTGCTGAGGATTTCTGAAGGCCAGCCAGAGCTGTAGAAGACTGAAGAAGCATGACTGTGCTTTTTGGTACTTTGTACAAATATTGTTGTGACTTTGTTAATGTGTATGGCTTTGTTCTTGTGGCTTTGTGGCTTTTTTAAGGCCTTGTCTTCCCATAGACAGAGACTGTGAAGGATTTAAGATGGACTGAACACTGTGAGCCCCAAAGTGGAGCAGGAACTGCGTGGGAGAGCTGGACAAGGAGCTGGGAGCTGTCTTCCTTTGAACTCAGGTGGCAGTTGGTTAGATTCGGGTGGGAGCTGGTTCCATGGAAAAGGAATCATGGGAGCTGAGAGCCTGCCCTGAGTCAAGATGAAAAGACCTCTCCATGAATACTGAATAGTGACTGATTAATTTAACTGAGTAGTGACAGATGAAATTGACTGAGTAGTGACTGATGAAATTGCAATTTACTTGTGACCTAGGGGTGGATGGTTTTTGTATTTTCTACTATCCCTTAAGAGAGTAGGGAGTAGTGACTATTGAAGTTGTAACTTAATTGCACCCCATGGGTGGAGAACTTTGACTTTTGTACTTTGTGATCCTTAAGGAGATTCCATTACTAAATGATTGTACTTTGTTTAAGCTATGTGACCACTTGGGTGAAAACTATGTGGCCATTTTAGCAATAAGTTGTTGAGTTGTGACATGGTGAATGCTGTATTTTGATTTTCTGTGATAAGTTATAATATTGTGAATGCTGTACCTTGATTTTCAGTGAATGTTTTGCTCTGCTTTGTTATTGAATAAATAGAGATTTCACTATACCATATAATCAGAATCTTGAAAAGCTGTTCACAGCAGCAGTCCTCTGGAAAGCTGCTCATACTTGGCTTTACACATTACTGTCCCAAAGAGATCAACAGAAAATGGAAAAGTACCTATTTCTACAAAAATATGTATAGCAGCGTAAAGCCAAGCATGAGCAGCTCTCCAGAGAACTGCAGCTCTACTAAGGTTCTGATCACATAGTATAGTGAGCTCTTATTTATTAAGCAGTAAACTAAAGCAAAACATTCACAGAAAAAAAAAACAATGCTGTGATTGTGAATAACAGCATTCACATAGCAACTTATCACTAAAGTGGCTACATAGCTTTAAACAAAAGATATTATTCAGGATACAAAGTACACAGGTCTCCCATCCCTAGGTCACATTGTCTTAATCTCTCAGTCATAAAGTCTTTCTTCTTGATTGGAGACCAGCTTCCAATCATCCTTAACTCAATCATTTTTAAGGGCTACAAGGTACAAAGTACAAAGTTCTCCTACCCCTAGGTCACAGTAAATCATGATCTTGTCAGTCAGCACTAAGTATCCAAGGAGAGGTCTTTTCATCTTGGCTTGAAGCTGGCTCCCAAATTCCATGTTTTTTCTTCCATGGTCTCAGCTTTTGCATGAATTGACCCAACCGTCACCTGGATTCATAGGCAGGCAGCTCTCATCTCCTTATCCAGCTCCTCGTCCAGTTCCTCGTCCAGTTCCTGTTCTATATTGAAGCTCACAGTGTCCAGTCCATCTCAAGTCCTTCACAGTTTCTGTTTCTGGGGAAACAAAGCTTAACAGAGTCAAAACAACATTTATGCACATTGCCAGCACCATCATCAATTCACTACCTGCCTCTGAAATCAACACAGACCCACGAACAAGGTCTGACAACTCAACACAGACCCACAAACAAGGTCTGAGAAATCAACACAAATCATCAGTATAGCCTCAGGACCTCTGAAACCCTCCTTCAGGACTTCTGTAAACAGACAACAAGAAATCCTGTTTCGGGACTTCTGAACAAGCAGTAAGGTCCCAAGTTTTCTGTACAAAGTATCACAAACACAAATCAACACAGACAGAACAGAGTGCTGGATAACGCAAGATTTCTCCTTTTCAGCTCTGCTCAGTCCCACCTTGTGCTCCTCCTTTTATATGTTGGTTCTCCTTCTTGTCCCACCCTTCCTGTTGTTAGCAAGTTCCTCCCACCTTCAACTCACAAGGGGCTCAAACAAGGTGCTAAGTACTTCTTTGCTTGCCATTACAAGCAGCTCTTTTTGTGGTGGCAAAGAATTGGAAATTGAGCAGATGTCCATCAATTGGAGAATGGCTAAACAAGTTGTGGCATATGGTTGTGATGGAATACTATTTTGCTACAAAATAATATTATTGTTACATAAGAAATGATGAGCAGAATAGTTTCAAAAAAGCTTGGGAAGACTTATGTGAACTGGTGCAAAGTGAAGTGAGGAGAACCAGAAGAACATTGTACATAGTAACAGCAATATTGTACAATGATCAACTATGAATAGTGACTTAACAATTCTGATCAATATAATGATACAAACTCATAATAAAAAATGTTATTCACCCAAGAGAGAACTGATGAAGTCTGAGTGTTGATTGAAGAATGATTGGTTTACTTTATTTTTCTCATTTTATAAAAATTTCCCAACATGGCTAATATGGAAATCTGCTTTTCATGATTTCACATGATATCACATTTCTTGCCTACTCAATGGGTGGGGGAAGAGTCGGAGGGAAATAATTTAGATAATTTAGAACTCCAACTTTTAAAATTAATGTTAAAATAAGTAAATAATAAACTTATTAAATAAACAAAATAAATAAAATGATCAGAAGGTCACTTTCATATTTGAGTCTCCTCGGGCATTAGAAAATACACTGCTTTGCCCAGTGGTCTATTATAAAATCCACTGGTCTAGAATTTGGCACTGGGACACTCTCCATCCTCAGCTTTTGCAGTTAATGGGAGAGAACTTCACCATCTAAGCCTTTGAAGTGTAGTTGGGAATGATGAATTTATCTCAGGGTGATTTTTCAGTGGTAAATAATCTTTAATTAATATTTTATAGCTCTCATTCTAATTCAACATGCTACTAACCACAGACTCTCAGACTTTGAAAGGATTTCAGAATCTAGCTGTCTACTCCACATCTGAACAATTCCTTCTACAACATCCCAGTAAATGGTCACCCAGCCTTTGCTGGATAAAGGGAATCTCTCCCTGGCCTCCCCCTCCCCCAGAAAACTCTGTCTATATTGAAATTATTTTCCCCTGAATTCCCTGCCCCACTCCTTCCTGAACTCTGCAACTTCTACTCATTGTTCCTAGTTCTGTTCTCAGGGGCCAAACATAACTGGTCAAATTCTTCTTTCCCAGGCAGCCTTTCAAACAGTTGGTACCTAGTAGGACACTGGATAAATACTAATTCCTCTCCTTCCTCTTTTACCATTCTGGATGCCATCCTCCTGACACTCTCCAGCTCATCAATTCCTGTTGTTAAAGTATGGCTCCCAGAACCACACACACTACTACTTAATCTGATCAGAGCATAGATTAGTAGGACCATCCTACATTTCTAAACCCAGACCATGCATCCTTTAATATAAAATTATATTGCTCAGAGGTAGCATGGTATAGTCATTAGAAAACTAAACTCTGATATCAGAAAGACCAGAGTTTAAGTCCTGCCTCTGATATTCTGTCTCTGTGAAATTGGGTAAGTCATGTAATTTTTTTGGTCTCAAACAACTCTCTGAGACTTAATAAAGAAATTGTGAACAACTCTCAAAAATTGCAAAGTGGGTAGGTAAACTGCATAGGTAACAATAGGTAGCATTTATATAGCAATTTAGGATTTACAAAGTGTTTTATAAATATTTTCTTTCTTGATCCTCACAATAAGGCTATTGTATTCCCTATTTTAATGATGAGGAAACTGAGGCAGGTAGTGGTTAAATGATTTGCCCAGAGTCCCATAACTGGTACCTATCTGAGACTTGATTTGAACTCAGGTCTTCCTGACTCCAAATCTGGCATTCTTACCCTTTGTACCATCGGCTGCCTTTAATAGATAGAGATGGATTTCTTTTTTTAAACAAATGCTTTATTAACTTCTGTTTTACATCATTCATTTCCACCAAATTTTGAGTTACAATCATTCCCCCCCCCTGTTTTCCCCTACCCACCCTCCCAGAATAGCAGTCCTGCAAGATATCGTTTCCTCTAATCTGCTCTCTCCCATACCTTCTCCCATACACCCTTCGATTTTTCCATTAGAGGAAGGTGAATCTTTGTGTCCCAATGCCTGCACATCTTATCTCCCAATTACAAGCAAAAGAGTATTAATAATAGTATTTATATATATTTGAGACATTTAATGTTAAGACCTCGAATTTCGGATCCATTTCCTTCCTCCCTTGTCACCCATTCCCTCTTGGGAGATAAGTAATTCAGTATATGTTGTACATGTCTAGCTTTGCAAAACATTATCATAGTAGATATATTGTACAAGGCCGCTTATAATTCCCTCCCACTCATCCCACCCCCCACCTGGTCCATTCCCTACATGATCCTGTCCCACTTCTATAGTGGGTACTTCCAACCTCCCCTCCCCCCAAGGATGCCCTCCCATCCATCATCCCACCTCTCATCCCCCTTCCCCCTATTCTGCTGTAGGTTGAGATATCCCATTTAGTATGTATGTCATTCTCTCCCTGAACCAAATTCAATGAGAATGTAGTTTTGCCTTCCTATTCCCCCCTTCCCTTGCAACCACTTCCCCTTGCTTCTTCTACATGAGATAGTTTACCCTACCCTGACTCTCCCCATCTCCTCTTGCCTCTCTCACCTCATAATTTCACCCCTTGAGTATCCTCCCTTCCAACCAAATTCAACCTATGCCATCTATCCATATATAACTGTAACCATATACACACAAATTCACATATGTATTCATATGACCACACACCCTTCTTCCATTATTTTCATAGTGAGAAAGATTTCATCAGTCACAGTTATTGTTTTTCCATATGGGAATGTAAATAGTTCAACTTTGATAAGTTCCTTTTGATTTCTTTTCCCTGATTACCTTCTCAGGCATCTCTTCCTTCTTGTGTCTGGATGTCAAATTTTCTATTCAATTCTGGTTTTTTCCTCAAGAATGCTTGAAAGTCCTCTATTCCACTGAATGACCATATTTTCCCCTGAAACAAAATACTCAGTTTTGCTGGGTAGGTGACCCTTGGGTTCATTCCCAGTTCTTTTGCCCTCTGGAATATCATATTCCATGCCCTTCGATCCCTCAGTGTAGAAGCTGCCAGGTCCTGGGCTATTCTGATTGTGTTTCCACAATATTGAAATTGTTTCTTCCTGGCTGCTTGTAGTATTTTCTCCTTGATCTGGGGATTCTGGAACCTGGCTATAATATTCCTGGAGTTTTCTTTTTGGGATCTTTTTCAGGAGGTGATCGGTGGATTCTTTCAACCTCTATTTTGCCCTCTGGATCTAAAACATCAGGGCAATTTTCCTTGAGAATTTCTTGAGGGGTGATTTCTAGGTTCTTTCTTTGATCATGGCTTTCAGGTAGTCCAATAATTTTTAAATTGTCTCTCCTGGATCTATTTTCCAGGTCAGTGGTTTTTCCCATGAGATATTTCACATTGCCTTCTACTCTTTCATTTGTTTGGATCTGCTTAACAGCATCTTGGTTTCTCATGAAGTCACTAGCTTCCATTTGCTCCAGTCTAACTCTGAAGGAATGAATCTCCTCAGTGAACTTTTGAGATTCTTTTTCCATCTGGCAAATTCGACTTTTTAAGGCATTCTCCTCATTGCCCTTTTGGGCCTCCTTTGCCATTTGAGTTAGTCTATTTTTTAAGGTGTTATTTTCCTCAGTCAGGCTGTTGACCCTCATTTCATACTTTTCCTGCATCCTTCTCATTTCTCTTTCTAATTTTTCCTCCACTTCTCTTATTTGATTTTAAAGTCCTTCTTAAGGTCCTCTATGGCCTGTAACCAGCTCATGTTTTCCCCTAGGACTTTTGGAGCAGGACTTCTGACCTCACAGTCCTTTTCCCACTCTATGCCCCCAAAATAGGAGTCTAGGGTTGCATTTTTCTGTTTCCTTTGCCTTGGCATGTTGCCACTTAATTACTTGACTTTTGGGCTTGTTGCCACACTATGGCTTTGCTGACAGATAGGGGAATTTTCATCCCCAACGTGTGGAGGGCAACTTCCGTTTCTGGCAAGCTGTAAACCCACCCATGACTTCCACCCCAGATCACAATACAGATCCAGGGAGGTTATAGCAAGAGCGATTACCCCCCAAGACTGATCACTGGATCTCCCTACAATTTGCAGGCCGGAAGCTGGAGCTGCCTCTGAAAACTACAAAGTGGCGTGTCTCCTCAGTGGCTTCTAGCCCTCAGGGGAGGAAGCCGACACATTCCCCAAATGCTGGTCCCAAAGTCCATAGGTCACTAACCTCTTACTTTGTCCTAGGCATGTCTATGTTGATAATTCTGGAATCGCCACAGCTGCTGGTGTTCTGGGGTCTCTCCAGCCGGCTGCTGGCCCTGCCACCCTGGGGCTAAAACCTTGGCTCACGTGGACCTGGGCTCAGCTCGGCTCGGCTACTTGCGCTCTGCGCTCTGCATGCTGCCGGCTCCCAGAGCACTGCGCTTGTCCTTCCTGAAGGGCTGCTGGGCTGTCCTCAGCGGGAGGTTAGCTTCTCTGTGTTGTTCTGTGGGTTCTGGGGCTCCAGAAGTTGTTCAGAGTCCCCTTTTACATGGTTTGGGGGGAATCTGGGGGCCGAGTGGCTTGGATGAGCTGTTTCTACTCCGCCATCTTGGTTCTGCCCCCCCCAGAGATAAATTTCTTACCAGGAGTTTGCTATACCCTTGCAGTCACAGATCAAGTTTGCTGGTTTGTTTGTTTTTTAATCTCATTAGCATTCTTGGCAGTCATGCTGGATGATATCACACATTTCATATAACACCAAATCACTTATCACCCATACAGCATGATATCACATGATGTTACATATCACACAGACTCATCTTGGGTCTGCTGTCCAACAAAACCCCAAGATTTTAGCAATTAATTAGGATAGTCGGTTGACCGCCAATTAACTGAAACATCAATGTTTACTTTAATTTAGCCTTCATAAAAGATAGATCTGACTGTATGTGTTAATAACTAATTTCTATAGGATTTCATGGCTTATCAAGTACTTTCCTCACCACAGCTCTTTAAGGTAGGTAGTGGAAACTGAGGCACAAAGAATTGAAGTTAGCAAGTAACTGAACTGGTATTTATTTCCAAACCCAGAGATCTCCCTCTTTACTTCTTTTGTCCTGACTTCCTTCTGATGGAAAGAGCCCATCTTGGGCAACTGTAAAAACAAAACAAAACAAAACAAAAAAACTTTGGGATTTAATTCCTGCTTGGGAACCTTAGACTTGTCTATATTTTTAAACTACCTCTGACTAAGAACATAGGTTACCATTGTGACTAGGAGCATAGGTTACCCATTTCCAAATTTTCATTTGTTTGGCATGATTATAAAGCAGTGATCAAGAGACCACCAGCTGTCCTAAAAAATCTATCACACTACTTTACAGTCATGCTTTAGAAAATGTGCCTTTAAAAAAAATCAATAACTTCCCCATCTACTTATTGTAGTGGAAAGAGCTTGTTCTTAAAAGCCATTGCTCTGACACAGAATTTGGGGTACCCACTGAATCCCAGCCTTCCCAAAAAGAATTGTAAAGTCTTTTTAGCAATGGTTAAAGAGATGATTGGGTGAATAATTCTCATTATATAAACAGAGATTATTTTGCTTTAGAATGCAGAAGATTGATATTTGGTGAGGACTAGAAACATGGATTTTCATGAAAATTTTTCTCAGTACAAATAGAGAAATCTATCCAAACTATTTCTACAAATCAAGGATAGCATTCTTAATAATAATGCTAAGACAAACAATCATGTCTATAAAGCAGGCTGAATTTTATTACCTCTTTTGAGCTTGGTTGGGGCTACTCTGACACAATGCCATGCAGATTACCCAAGTGAGAGAGACAAACCTAGACAGAGGGACAGAAAAAGAGAGACAGAGAGAGGCAGAGACAGGATAAAGACAGAAAAACAGAGACCAGTACAGAGAGAGTGAAAGAAAGGCAGAGAGAGATAGAAAGGCAGGGAGAGTACATGGATAGATAGAGATTTTCCATACACATAACAGAACACAAATGGAAAATTCAGTTGTGGGAATTTATCTCTACTGCAAACTGATTGCTTTTTTAAAGTATATAATAAATTTCACACAATACTTTCAAAACAGTCCTGCTTTTCTGTGCTTCCTTCTAACATTCCTTTTGCTCTCTCCTTTGTCTCTTGAATAATGTTTCAATGGCCCTCTTTTTGGGTGGAGGTGAGAGGGGAAGCTTTTTTGGCACCATTGCTAATCCTTCCTCAATCTTCTCAAAGAAAGAAGGGAAAAAGGAGGAAGGAAGGAAGGAAGGAAGGAAGGAAGGAAGGAAGGAAGGAAGGAAGGAAGGAAAGAAGGAAAGAAGGTAGGAAGGAAGGAAGAAAAAAAAAGAAAAAAATTATTGCACCAAATAAACACAGTCAAGCAAAATGAATGCACACAATGGCCATGTCCAAAATTATGTCTCCTTCTGTGCCTTGTGTTCATCACTTCTCTATCAGAAGGCCAGCAATATGCTTCATCATTGGTCCTCTTAAGACATGGTTGGCCTTGGCATTGATCAGAGTTCTTAAGTATTTCAAAGTTGTTTGTCTTTACAAAATTTCTGTCTTTGCATAAATTCTTCTGGTTTGGCTCAGTTCAATCAGTATCAGTTTAAACTACCCATGATTCTTTGAAGTCATCTCTTTTGACCTTTCAAATGGGATAATAGATGTTAAACACTTTGTAAATTGTAAAGCATTATATAGTTGCTGTCTGTTATTTCTTATGGTACAAGAAAATTCCATCACATTCACATACCACAATTTGTTCAGCTATTCCCCATATAGCACCTCACTTTTTAATCAAGCAAGTCCAATCAGGCTAACAACAGAAAACTACCTTCTCAATCCAGTCACATCTAATTTGAGCCCACTTTTCTATTGTTTCTGGAAGCTATTGTTCTACCCTAGCTACACAGACAAATGAGTTATTATGCCACCCTTTCTAAATAATTAAAAGGTGATGAGGTGTCAGAGGATAATTATATTAGCAAGAGCAGCTAAGCAGGATGGTTCTGAACAACTCTGAGTTTCAGAATCATGGAATGCTACCATCCCATAACTTACCCCCCATGTACCCTGAACTCTGGGTTTATTTGTTTCCTTTACCCTTACATTAAACAGTCTATGTTCAAAACAGAAATAGAAGAGTTCAGAAGATTCCTGAGGTAGATAACTAGTATAAGAACAAATCTAGTTAGAAACCCCTCATCATTTCTTTTTGTCCTGGCATGTATCACTGTTTGTGGGAGAGTTTGGGCAGTAAGACCTAGAAGCCTAGTTTCAATCACAACCAAGTCAAGACACAGTTTCCAAACTATGAATGACAAGAGCACTCACCATTTAAATTAACTTCCCATTTTTCTCCTGTACTGCTCCTTTCCATGAGTCACATTGACTAAACTCTCTGGAATCTTTCCACACAATCATTTGGTCTCCATCATTTGTAATTTTCTAAATCTAAAATGACTATCATCCCTTAAATAAGCCCAAGGCACATAGTTTTTTACTTAGCCTTTGCCATCTTAAGTGACTCAGAGAGAAGACTTTTTGCTTCTTTTTTATATCCCCAGCACTTAGCACAGTGTTTGGTGCATGGCAGGTGCTTAGTAAATATTTATTGATTGATCAGTTGATTGATTTCAGGAGTGTATTGAAACCAGCTCAAACTGACTCCAAAGAACTGATTGTTAAATTTTCAATGTGAACAAATATGCCCCAGAAATCAAATCAGGATTACCTGCTACAATTCAAATCTTGATTTTTTTTGTTGTTGTTGTTGATTGTCTTGACTCACGAAACTGATGGGGAAAATGTTAATAAATGAAGTTTAAATTTAAAAGTGTATCATCATTTTTAGAGAGCTGGTTATTAAACATTTACAGCCCGGTTAGATATTATCTACTCCAACAACTCAATTTTGTAAATAAGAAGACTAAAACTCACAATAAGAGAAATGACTATCTACACTGCCCAAATTCATTACTGTCAGAACTGGGACTTGAGCACAGGTCCTCTGCTTCCAAGCCAGTCCTTTTCCAACTACCCAGATTCTAGTCCAAGCTCTGCCATTTGGTAGCTTTTTGACATTGGCAAAAACCCTTTAACCCCTGTGAGCCTTTATTTCAGTATGGTATA
Source organism: Gymnobelideus leadbeateri (assembly GCA_011680675.1). Lineage (NCBI taxonomy): Eukaryota > Metazoa > Chordata > Mammalia > Diprotodontia > Petauridae > Gymnobelideus > Gymnobelideus leadbeateri. The sequence goes on from WOXC01002509.1 coordinate 130,107, forward strand.
GACTGTAGAGGAAGACTGTTGACCTCAAAACCCAGGCTCCTGACCTTGAATCATGGTTCTAACACATACTACCTGACTGACTTTGGGCAAGGCACTTAATTTTCTTTCTTTTTCTTTTTTTTTTTGAGGGCAACTGGGGTTAAGTAACTTGCCCAAGGTTACATGGCTAGGTTTTTGTTTGTGTGTTAAGTGTCTGAGGCTGGATCCGACCTCAGGTCCTTCTGACTCCAGGGCCGATGCTCTACTTACTGCACCACCTAGCCGCCCCAGCACTTAACTTTCATAAGCCTTAGTTTCCCTATCTGTAAAAGGGGAAGTTTCACAAGATGATCTCTAGGGTCCCTTAAATTCTAAGTCTGTGACCCTGTTAGGGTCTATGAGTCTCCAAACCAATAACACTTACATTACCTATTCCACTGGGTTGTTGTGTGACAGATGAAATAATAAATGTGAAACACTTTGTAAACTGTAAAGCATAATAGAGTTGTGAGATGTTTTTATTATTCCTTTTGTATTTGGTATGTGTCAGTTTCAGACTTGAGAAAATTCTGTCTAGTGTCAGGGTCTGGCAGCTACTGTGAAGGAACCAAATCCTTTGATCCAGGGATTCCTGGTAGAATAAAGAGGGGCTCAAAAGGTTTGGTGGAGGAGGCAACCGTTACTGACCTCCTGACACAGAATCACCATTACCCAGACATCTGAGAGATTCTGTCCTCAAGAACTACAGAAGTCACTAGTCTGGCATAACGAGTAATGCTTTGCCCAGGGACAAACACATACACACACACACACACACACACACACACACACACACACACACCATAGCATGGATGTTCCACCGGAGAAGCCATGGAAGTCCCGAGACTTCCAAGAGCCCTGGCATATACATCCTGCCTGGTCCCAATGCTCTCTCTCCCATCACCATTCTCAGTTTTGTACTCAGTTCAATCTGACAAACATTTACTTCATTCCTGTTAGGTGCACAGCAAGATACTATGCACTGGGATGTAAAGCTAAAAATGGGGCAGTGTCTTCTCTCAAGGCATTTTCATTATAGTAGGAGTACGTACACAAGAGAACAAGAACACTTTCAGTCTGGGAGAATAAGGGAAGCTTCATGATGGAGGCTGTGTCTACAGTGACCTTAAAGGAAAGAATTCTGAAAGGTAGAAATGAGAAGAGAGTGCATTCCAGTAACAGAACACAGGCGGCAAGAATGCTTAGAGGTGGAAGTGACACCATGAATTCAGGTCATAAGTACTCCAGCTTGGCTAGAATATAGAATGGGAGTAAAATGAGATCAGAATGGAAAGAGATCGTCAAGGGCTGTAAGTGCCAGACTTAGCGATAGGGCAGTAGAGAGCCACTGTTGGCGCTGGTTTGTTGTTGTTATTGGGTTTTTTAATGAGATCAATGGACAGAGCCCAGGTCTTGGAGTTAGGAAAGTGTGAGTTCAAATACTTCCTCCAGCACATCCAGCTGTGTGACCTTCACCAAGTCAACTTCTATCTGTCTCAGTTTCCCCATTTGTAGAATTAGGATAATAGGGGCAGCTAGGTGACACAGTGAAAAGAGCACTGGCCCTGGAGTCAGGAGGACTTAAGTTCAAATCCGGCCTCAGACACTTAACACTTACTAGCTGTGTGACCTTGGGCAAGTCACTTAACCCCAATTGCCCTGCCTTCCCCACTCCAAAAAGCAACAAAATAAATGAGGATAATAATAGTGTTTATCTCATAGGATTGTTGTGAGAATCAAATAAATAAGATATAAAGTACTTAGCAAAACTTAAAGTATTATATAAATGCTAGCTGTTAGTATCATTGTTATTCTTAGTATCATGTTATTTTGACGACTGGAAGAATGAACTTTGCAAACCTTAAAATGCCATATAAATTCTAGTTGTTGTTGTTATCATTATCGATTATTATTATGTTGTCGTTGTTGTTTTGGTAACTGTGAGAAAAATGAACTAAAGACAGAAAAGACTAGTAGAGTAGACCCCAAAAGTTAGGAAGCTTATTGTAATACTATAGATAAAAAGTTAATGAGAGGGGCAGCTAGGTGGCACAGTGATTAGAGCACTGGCCCTGGAGCCAGGAGGACTTGAGTTCAAATTTGACCTCTGACACTTAACACTTACTAGCCGTGTGACCTTGGGCAAGTCACTTAACCTCAATTGCACTGCCTCCTCACCTCCAAAAAGCAAAAACAAAAAAAAATGAGGGTTTGAGCTGAGGTGGTGGCAAATTCGAGTGGAAATTCTAGGGTCCTAGTCAGAGTCCCAGTCTCAGTCTGTCAGTAAGGGAGACACAAGCCCAGAGACCCAGATTTTTCTCACGCTTGGGCAAAGATGAGCTCTGTTTTGGACAAGCTGAGCTTGAGATGCTTATGGGATAACTGTTACGTGCCACAGTGGTTCAAGTGTTGGGCCTGGAGTCAGTAAGACATCTTCCTGAATTCAAATCTGGTCTCAGACATTTACTAGCTGCATGACCCTGGGCTAGCCACCTAACCCTGTTTGCCTCAATTTCCTCATCTATAAAGTGAGCTGGAAAAGGAAATGGAAAACTACTCCAGTATCTTTGCCAAGAAAATCCCAAATGGGATCACAAAAAGTTGGACACAACTGAAAAATGCCAGAACATCTGAACATGGGATATCAAGCTTGAAATGTCCAGCAAGTAATTGGAGATGAGACCACCTTAGAGTTGAAGAGAGACTGGTGCCCTCACTGGAGCTATTGGCATCACTTGCTATCTTCTTGTCCTCACAGTTCAACTGCCCTGAAATCCTAGTTTTAGTAAAAATAGGTACCAATAAGATACAGAATAGGTGCCAAAAGCAACTTGAGATTTTCTTTTTCTTTTTTCAGGATATTGGGTCTATTCACTTTATAATGGGCTATTAATTCCCTTAATAACTTAAGTGAGCATGATACTGAGTAATTTCTTGTTATTTTTTATATATTTTCCAGTGTGCAAAAATAATTTAATTTATTAAATGCATAAAGCTATTTTTTTGTGAACTTTACTTATAGAACACTTCCTGAAAAACTTTGTGTAAGGCAAGCTTTTACATAAGTAATTTTTTTATTTTTATTATAAAAGTATAGGTTTGCCTCTTTCCTGAGACCCAATTTCATATCTCTAGTTACTTGTTGGACATTTTGAGCTCGATATCTCCCATGTTCAGTTGTTCAGTCATTTTCAGTCATGTCTGACTCTTCATAGTCCCATTTGGGGTTTTCTTGGCAAAGATACTGGAGTGGTTTGCCATTTCCTTTCTCCAGCTCATTTTACAGATAAGGAAACTGAGGTAAACAGGGTTAAGTGACTTGCCCAGGGTCACACATCTAGGAACTGTCTGAGGCTAGAACTGAACTCAAGAAGATGAGTCGTCATGACTCTAGGCCCAGTACTTTATTCACTGTGCCACCTCAAATCTATTCAATAGGCATGTCAAACTCAGCTTGTCCAAAACAGAACTCAGTATTTTTCCAAAAGAAACCTAACTCTTCCAAACTTCCCTATTTCTATCATTAATATCATCATCTTTCCCTAACTCCTCACTCCCCCTTTACCCAAATATAAGTTGCCACATCTTTCAATTTCTACATCTGTCCTCTTCTTCTCTCTACTCATAATGCCACCGACCAATGTATTTCAGTCTCTCATCACCCTTCGATTATTGCAACAGCTTTGCAATTGTCCTCTGGCTTCAGACCTTTCCCCATACCAGCTGCCAAAGGGATGTTCCTAAAGAGCAGGTCTGATCATGTCACTCCCCTGCTGAAGAAACTCTAATGGCTCTCTATTACCCTGAAAATCAAATAGGAATTCCTCTTTTTGGTTTTTAACTCTCTACAGAGTCTGACTGCAACCTACCTTACGATGCTCCCCCACAAATTCTGTCCTACACCCCCAAATGCTCATTTAGACTTAGAGTCTATTGACAATTGCTATGTGCCATTTTGATCAGTTCTTGATAAATCTTGGTTACATGTAGGAGGAAAGCTTGTCTGAGAAGGGTAGTTTGTCTTCTGTGTCTCTCCCCACCCTTTATTCTAATACTCAAGGTCACCATAGCTATACTGCATTCAGTCCTGGACAAGGCTTCATAATCTCTCTTCCTTCGGTCTCAACATCCCTCAAAACTTGTTGATTAAAGAATAGCTTGCTCTTTCTTAATAATGAGTGGTAACACCTTAAATGACCTTCATTGCAATAGCCTATTATCTAATCCTGCAATACCCATACCCACTTATATACTCACCACTCTATTGAAATTGCCTTCTGCAAGACTACTAAGGACTTCCTCATAACCAAATTCAAGTCTTTTTTTTTCTTTCCTCATCTTTACTGATCTATCTATAGCTTAGTACATTGCACCTTGATGATGATGATGATGATGACATACCGCTACTCTAACCTCATGTACCTGACACCATATTCTAAAAAGTTTTCATCCTACTCCTCTGACCTTTCTTTCCTCCCTCCCTTCTTTTCTTCCATTCTCCCTTCCTTCTTCCATTCCCCTTCCTTTTATCCTTTCTTGCCTCCCTCCTCCCTTCCTTCCTCCCTTCCTTCCTTCCATCCTTTCTTCTTTCCTTTCTTTTCTTTCTCCCCCAAGTCAATGCCCTTTTTACTTTCTTTTCTCTCCATCCTTTGATACCCTCCACTCTCATAGCTTCAATTATCATCTGGATGCAGATGACTCCACAATCTAAGTCCCTTTTCAGAGCATTAGTCTGTGATTTCCAACTGACAGTCACGCAGACTGTAAAAACTCAGGTCCATCTTTGGTTCTTTTCTTTTTTTCTCTAGATTTTGCCACTCTGCCTCAGCTGCCTCCTCCCCAGATGACTCATCCTTCATTCTGCAGACTTCACCACAATTCCCTGTCCCCCAGCACCCTTCTATACATTGCCTTCTGCATTAGAATGTAAGTTCCTTGAGGGCAGAGACTGTATTTCTTTTTGCTTCTATTTGTATCCCCAGAGCTTAGCATAGTACCTAACACATAGGGAATGCTTAATAAGTCCTCGTAGACTTGACTCTCCTTCCTCTACTTCAGTCAAATGATTTATCAAAATTTGACAAATCTACCTATGAATCCATCTCCTCCTCTCCATTGCATGGCCACCACCTTGTTTTATGCCCTTATCACTTTTCATCTGGACAACTATAATAGCCTACTAATTAATGTCTCTGCTGCTTGTCTCTTCCTCTCCAATCCATCTGCTACCCAGCTGCCGAAATAACCTCCTGAATAAAAAGGTCTGATCACACCACTCCCCTTCTCCCTGAGTGATTCAAAAATAAAAGAAAACTCCTTATCTTGACATTTATGGACTTTTACAATATGCCCCCAAACTTCCTTTCCATCTTTATTTCATTCTATTCTCCTTTAGACACTCTATGCCCCAACTATTCCCTGCCCTCTCCCACCTCTGTGCAGACTATTCATCAAGCTGAAATGCCTCTCTGCCTGTTGTTATCTCTCTCCCTCTTTCTTCCATGCTCACCTCAGATAGAAATGAAGAGATTGGATGAGACGACCTTGAGGTCCCTCCTAAATCTAAATCTATGATCCCATGAAAATGGCAAAGAAGACAAACTGGCAGAAACATTCAAGGAAAACTCGAACATGGAGAGATCATGTTCATTTGGGCAGATTAGGAAAGATTTCATGGAGAAGGCGCACCTGACACCCAGAAAGGTTAAGTGATTTGTCCACAGCCACAAGGTAGTAAGTGGCAAAGCACAGATTTAACCCTTGGTGGTCTAAATCCTCTAGTTCTAAACTCTGTACTCTTTCCGCTCTATGGTGTTAGTTTCATAGTCTATCCTGTATCATATTATTGGTTTATTTTCTTTTTTAATTTGTGGAGTAAATCAAATACTTCTATAACATAGCATAATAAAAAGCGCATGAAACTGCAAATTTATTATGTATAACTTGCTGTTTCTTTTTTTTTGGCTTTTTGGAGGGCAATTGGGGGTAAGTGACTTGCCTAAGGTCACACAGGTAGCTTTTGTGTTAAGTTATGAGCTCAGATTTGAACTTAGGTCCTCTTGACTCCAGGGCAGGTGCCTTATTCACTGCACTACCCCGTCGCACCTATTTCTTTTAAATATATAATAAAGCTATCCTGTACATTTCTTTTTTTCCCTTTTTTCTTCCCTTCTCTGCCCCACCATAGAGATGGCTACCACTAGAGGTAAGTATGTGTATATACATATGTACATATAGAATGTATATGTAAAATCGTTCCATACATACTTCTATTAGTTCTTTCTCCAGATGCAGATAGTGTCTTCCTCCACAAGTTCTTTGTAGTTAATTTGGGTATTGAGAATAGTCAAAATGGCTTATTGGCTCACAATTGTTCTTAAAAAAAAAAACATTGCTATTACTATATACACCTATCTCTTGATTCTGATCACTCTTCCTTATTTCACACAAGTCTACCCACATTTTTCTCAGATCAACTATTTGTTTACGTTGCATTATCCAAGTTAGATTGTAACTTCTTTGAGGGAGGGGACTATGCAGGTTTTCATCTTTAAGGTTCTAGTGCCTTGTACACAATAGGTGCTTAATAAAAATAGCTGACTGGAGTTAAATTTTGGGTAACCTTCAGTGCAGGATCTGGCCAAAGCCAATTCTATTTTTTAGCATCTCTATCAAATCCCTTGGGACAGCTAGATGGCACAGTTGATAGAATGCTGAGCCACGAGTCAAGAGGACTCATCATCTTCCTGAATGAAAATCTCAGACACTTGCTAGCAGTATGACCCCGGACAAGTCACTAACCTTGTTTGTCTTAGTTTCCTCACCTGCAAAAAAATGAGCTAGAGATAAAAATGGCAAACTACAACAGTACCTTTGCCCAGAAAACCCCAAAAGGGGTAACAAAGAGCCAGATAGAACTTAAACAACTGAACAACAACATCCCATGCCCCACCTTCCAGGTACCTCAGTGCCCCCTCTATTATAGCCCATAGGATGCCAAACAATGCACTTTTTCTGACCCTGCCCCCTCTAAAACATATGCATTTTACCACCGTTTCCCCTCAGGCCTGTGCTTCTCTCTGTGTTGCCAAGGGGAATTAATCAGGTAAATAAATAGATTACTGTGTAATGGTCCATTATCTTCTGGCCCCTCCAATTCCAAGACTTGTCTTGAATGATTGAACAAATGAATGATTGGTCAATTCAGACCAATCAAATGAGTTTGCACGTGTAGACAAATTATTCTGTCATGTCTTTTTTGTACTGTAGCATGGATGAGATTGCTGGATTTTATGAGCTATTGAGGAAACTGGCAATAATAATAAATCATATTTCCCTAGCACTGCAAGGTTTATAAAGCACTAATCTTGCAATTGTTCTCCAAAGTCTGTGATGTAAATAGCACTATTCCCATTTTACGGATGAAGAAACTGAAGCAAACAGGGTTAAGTGACTTATCTAGGGTCACAAGCTAGTAAGTGTCCAAGGTTGGTTTTGAACTCATGAAGATGATTCCAAGCCCAGTATTCTATGCACTGCACCACCTAGCTACCCCATCATATAAATAGAAAGTGTCAAAATTAAGACTTGAACTTGTTATCTTCTGACCCCAGAGTCAGTGCTCTTTCTGCTACAACAGGTTGCCTCCTTGTGTTAAAATTGTATCTTATTCTGGTCCTCTTGACCACCACCACCCCTTTCTAGTCAGTACAGTAAGTTTATAAGTATAAGGGGCAATAATAGGAAGGAAGATTGGAAGTCGTGAACAAACTGTCCCAAAGATCAAAGGGATCCAATTTATAAACTGTATCAGATATTAACGGCAGTTCACATCCTGGTAATATGTGATGAATCAGCAGAAGCCATCTAGGCACCGCTTTCAGGGCCTTCTCATTCTATGATATGTAAATTCCTGACAAATTCCAGACCAGAGGATCATGAAATGGTGCTGATAATTTTGAGATTCTGACTTTGAAGTTTTACTGATAACCTTGAGATCATTTGGAGATGTTAATGAACTAAGCCCAAGGTGGCCCAGATAGGAGTTGGCCTGCTTCCAAAAAAAAGAGAACAACCTATCAAAATGAGACTTCAAACTCGTGCCCTTTGATCACTATTCCATCTCCTGAGGGTCCATGCTTTCTAACACTCCCAACTCTAATCTATGGTTATATGCTACATTCTCTGCCTCTCTCCTTCCCCATCTTCTTCCTCACATTGCCTGCCTTCACCATCCCACTCCCCCGTTCCCCCATCTCTAAGTCGTACAGTCTGCCTCTGTAACCCTGTCACCACTTGTCCCTGTGCCTAATTAAAGTGTGATTGCCGCCCCACTTTCTGCTGCCAATCATGGTCTTTCCTGGCAAGGTCCCAAAGAAAGCAGGAATGTCTATCTCCATTTCATAAATGTATAAATTAATTATCAATTCATTCTGAACAGCCAGAGCAGTAAATAAGAACTAGATATGCCTAGTAAATATATGTGTAAACTAGACTCTTTCAATGTCAACTTTGATCATTCAAACATGAGTCCAGCAAAAACAATGGTAAGGTGAACCTTGAGCTAATTTTGAATCCAACATCAGTGGCTTTGAGATCTTGCCAGTTCTGTCTCTTAGAGAAGAAAAAGAAAAAAAGAAAGAAGGTGGATAGAACCATGAGAGTTGGATAATCACCCAAAGTTCTCAACCAATTAACAGCATTGTGAAAAATTGTGGGTGTTTTAGGAGCTACTGTGAGTATGAATGCTGGGTTTTTGTTGTGTTTTTTTTTTTTAAGGAAAAAAATGGGTGTGGGAAACATCCATTTGTATGGAATTTTGTGTGACTGATGAAATTGACCCACAATTATGATACCTGCAGAACCCTAGATATGAGGTAAGCACAAAAGGAAGAGGAGGGCAGAGTTTTGTCTTCTTCTGCAACACTGTAATTTGGAAATAATTCCAGTTTCAGAGAGCTACAAAAGATTTCTAAGCATTAACTGCAGAATAAAACAGAAATCATGGAAACATCAAGCTACAAGAGACCATAGAAATTTTCTAGTCTTATTCCTTCATTTTATAGATGGGGAAACTGAAACCTATGGAGAAGTGACACATCTAAAGTCATACAGTTTGCTAGTATTAAAACTGGCACTTGAACCCAAGTTTTCTATCTCTCAATCCAGATCACATATCATATATCACGAGAGACACTCTAACAAACATATATTTAGCAACAAGCTCTCTGAAGGGGTCAGGAAGAATGTACATGTAACACATTTTAAATTTTATTTTACATCATTAACATTTTCTCCATCACTTTTTCAAGTCTAGACAATCAATAAAACAATAAATCAAGTACTAATTTGTATTATTTACCAATGTCCAAGACATAAATGCTCACACTGAACATTTAACAATCAGCTTTTTGTTAAAGTTGTCCCCAGTACACCAGTTTATAGATTGTGAGAATAAGAGGGGGTCTTAGATATTGGTTAGCTCATGGGTAACATAGAATAGTAAAAAATAGCTGAGTCTGCTATGAGGAAAAGGTCTAGGTTCAAATCTTCCAATAAGCATTGTCTAGGTAGCAAGATGATACAGTAGACAGAGTGCTGGAATTGGAGTCAGGAAGATTCCTCTTCCTGAGTTCAAATCTGGCCTTGGTCACATATTAGCTGTGTGACTCTGGACAAGTCACAATCCTGTTTGCCTCAGGTGTTGGACTAGCTGAGTTCAAAAGTACTTTTCAGCCCTAAATCCTATGAGCTCCTATTTTTCAGAGGAGGATGCTAAGAGTTGAAAAGTAGGGTCATGGAGCCAGTGAGTCACCAAGCCAATGAGTGGCCCAGCCAGGCGCAGAACCTGAGTTTCCTAAGTCTTTCCCCCAGTCCATTGATTGTTCTGTTACCCTGCTGTCTTTCAGAAGGGTCCTTTTCATTGTTGCTTCAGAGGTGACTCATTCATCAGGGTGGGAGTTTGCTTCCTAATGCTGCTCATAAAATAGAGCAAGGAGAATCGAGTTTGTTCTTTATGAGCACAGCACAAGTTTAATAGCTTAAGTCCAGAGATGGGTCAATGAACAGCTAATTAAAAACATCATTTCTCCTGGTGAGGAAAACACAATAAGGTTTGTTTGTTTTTTAAGGGTTTTCTTTTCAAATGCAATTAAGTCCCTCCTCTACTGATTTTAGAACCAAATTACTGAAGCTTCTTGGCATTCCTACCATCCTGACAAGCAGAAGTTTGGGAGCCCTGAGCTTACACTTAGACTAAGAACTTTGCTTTTCAATTTATAACCACTGGCTTAGCATTTCTAGTGCTCTTTATGATTTACAGTAAAGACATGACACTCCTATGTAATATGGAGTGTATGGTTTACAACCTCATTTTACAAATGAGAAGACCAAGGCCCAGAAAAGCAATTTATTCCAGATCACACCACTAATAGTAGCTAATATTTATGTAATGCTTTCAAGTTTACAAAAATCACACACATAAATACGCATGTGTGCATAAATATGTATACACATGTGTGTATGTGCATATATGCATATCCATATATATTTAAAATATGTTTATCTACATATACATATGTCATTGTTGTTGTTCAGTCCTTTTGGTCATGTTTGACTCTTAACGACCCCATTTGGGGTTTTCTTGGCAAATTGTAGTGGTTTGTCATTTCCTTCTCCAGCTCATTTTACAGATGAGGAAACTAAGGCAAACAGGATTAAGTGACTTGCCCAGGGTCACACAACTAGTAAATGTCTTGAAGTTAGATTTTAATTCAGATCCTCTTGACTCCAGGGATGGCACTCTATCCACTGCACCATCTAGCTGTCCTACACACACACACACACACACACACACACACACACATAAAATACATATACACATATATGTATATATTTATATAAAATTTTGTGTGTGTATATATAGATATATGTGTATATCTAGAGAGAGATATCTATATTATATCTACATATAATATATATCTATAGGTATATTTAAATGTTCTGAGCATAAAATGAGATTTTATATATGTATATAAATGTTTTGTGTGTTTATATAATCTCATCTTATCCATCACAACCTTCCTGTGATGAGGTGTTTCTGTTATACTAACTAATTCTCCACAGTTAACTCTCCACTTGTCATCTGCAGCTCTGCTTGGAACATGATGCCCCCCTGGCTCAGTAGCTCCCAGTATTCCACTCCCATTTCCAGCTTCCTTCTGTATGACTGTAGAGCCAATGCAATATTCACAGTGCTGACATCAACTGTGAATATGCTGGCATAGTACTCAATCACAAAATATAACAGACTCTCCATATAGAAGACAAAAGCAAAAACATTTATTCAGACACCAGAAAACCAAATCCCAAAACCAGAAAGCCAAATCCATCATAGTAGCAAAGAAGTAAATAAGCTGTAACACAGCATGAAGCCACACCATCCTTTTAGCCTTCCCATAAACTAAACTCACAAGCCTCACTGTCTCTTTGACTGCAACCTCTCCTCCATCTAACTCTAACTGCTTGTGACTTACAGCTTCTTATGGGTTCTGCTCCACCCTTCAGCAAACTCCACCCTCCACCAAACTCCACCACAGGCTCCATGTGATTACATTCAACCTATCAAGGGACACGGAAGATCTTCAAATTCCCATTACCATTACAATGATTTCTCCTTGAGAACTGGGGCTGTCTTTCTTTTTTCTTTTTTGTATCTCCAACACTTAGCATAATGTCTGGTATCTAGTAGGAACTTAATAAATGTTTCTTGATTTGAATTGAGTGTCCTAATTTTACAGACAAGGAAACTAAGACTAAGAGTGGCTAAGTGACTTACCCAGGGTCACATACTGAGGAAGTGTCTAAGGAGCAAGGAAAACCCATTCTGGCTCCAAGTTGAAAGTGCCTGACTCCAAGACACTCCTTTGCATTGACTTTATGGCCCTTTTTTTTTTTTAAAAACAAATGCTTTATTAACTTCTGTTTTACATCATTCATTTCCGCCAGATTTTGAGTTACAGTCATTTCCCCCGATTATTCCCCTACCCAACCTCCCAGAATAGTAGTCCCACAAGATATCGCTTACTCCAATCTGCTCTCTCCCATACCTTCTCCCATACCCCCTTCGATTTTTCCATTAGAGGAAGGTGAATCTTTGTGTCCCAATGGCTGCACATCTTATCTCCCTATTACAAGCAAAAGAGTATTAATAATAGTATTTATATATATTTGAAACATTTAATGTTACGACCTCGAATTTCAGATCCATTTCCTTCCTCCCTTGTCACCCATTCCCTCTGGGGAGATAAGTAATTCAGTATATGTTGTACATGTCTAGCTATGCAAAACATTATCATAGTAGATATATTGTACAAGGCTGCTTATAATTCCCTCCCACTCATCCCCACCCCCCACCTGGTCCATTCCCTACATGATCCTGTCCCTCTTCTATAGTGGGTACTTCCAACCTCCCCTCACCCACAAGAGATTCCCTCCCATCCAACATCCCTCCTCCATACCCCCTTCCCCTATCCCCTGCTGCAGGTTGAGATATCCCATTAGTATGTATGTCATTTTCTCCCTAAACCAAATCTCACATGTGAATGGTTTCTACTTTTTAGCCTTCCTTTTCTCCCCCTTTTGCAACCACTTCCCCTGCCCATGAGATAGTTTACCCTACCCTGTCTCTCCCCATCTCCCCTTGCCACTTTCCTCTCTCACCTCATAATTTCATCCCTTGAGTATCCTCCCTTCCCAACAAATTCAACCTATGCCCTCTATCCAATATAACTGTAACCATATACACACACATTCACATATGTATTCATATGACCACACCCCTTCTTCCATTATTTTCATAGTGAGAAAGATATCATCAGTCACAGTTATTGCTTTTCCATATAGGAATGTAAATAGTTCAACTTTGATAAGTTCCCCTTGATCTCTCTTCCCCGATTACTTTCTCAGGCATCTCTTCCTTCCTGTGCCTGTGTCTGGATGTCAAATTTTCTATTCAATTCTGGTTTTTTCCTCAAGAATGCTTGAAAGTCCTCTATTCCACTGAATGACCATATTTTCCCCTGAAACAAAATACTCAGTTTTGCTGGGTAGGTGACCCTTGGGTTCATTCCCAGCTCTTTTGCCCTCTGGAATATCATATTCCATGCCCTTCGATCCCTCAGTGTAGAAGCTGCCAGGTCCTGTGCTATTCTGATTGTGTTTCCACAATATTGAAATTGTTTCTTCCTGGCTGCTGTAGTATTTTCTCCTTGATCTGGGGATTCTGGAACCTGGCTATAATATTCCTGGGAGTTTTCTTTTTGGGATCTTTTTCAGGAGGTGATCTGTGGATTCTTTCAACCTCTATTTTGCCCTCTGGATCTAAAACATCAGGGCAATTTTCCTTGAGAATTTCTTGAAGGGTGATTTCTAGGTTCTTTCCTTGATCATGGCTTTCAGGTAGTCCAATAATTTTTAAATTGTCTCTCCTGGATCTATTCTCCAGGTCAGTGGTTTTTCCCATGAGATATTTCACATTGCCTTCCAATCTTTCGTTTGTTTGGATCTGCTTAACAGCATCTCAATTTCTCACAAAGTCACTAGCTTCCATTTGCTCCAGTCTAACTCTGAAGGAATGAATCTCCTCAGTGAACTTTTGAGATTCTTTTTCCATCTGGCAAATTCGACTTTTTAAGGCATTCTTCTCCTCATTGCCCTTTTGGGCCTCCTTTGCCATTTGAGCTAGTCTATTTTTTAAGATGTTGTTTTCCTCAGTCAGGCTGTTGACCCTCATTTCATACTTTTCCTGCATCCTTCTCATTTCTCTTTCTAATTTTTCCTCCACTTCTCTTATTTGATTTTTAAAGTCCTTCTTAAGGTCCTCTATGGCCTGCAACTCGCTCATGTTTTCCCCTGGGGCTTTTGGAGCAGGACTTCTGACCTCACAGTCCTTTTCCCGCTCTATGCCCCCAAAATAGGAGTCTAGGGTTGCATTTTTCTGTTTCCTTTGCCTTGGCATGTTGCCACTTAATTGCTTGACTTTTGGGCTTGTTGCCACACTATGGCTTTAAGGCCAGCTAGAGGAATTTTCGTCCCGAACGTGTGGGGGGCAACTTCCGTTTCTGGCAAGCTGTAAACCCACCCACAACTTCCACCCTAGATCACAATCCAGATCCAGGGAGGTTAAAGCAAGAGCGATTACCCCCCAAGACTGATCGCTGGATCTCCCCATGATTTGTAGGCTGGGAGCCGGATCTGCCTCTGAAAACTACAAAATGGCATGTCTCCTCAGCAGCTTCTAGCCCCCAGGGGAGGGAGCTGACGCATTCCCCAAATACAGGTCCCAAAGTCCATAGGACACTAACCTCTTACTTTGTCCTAGGCATGTCTATGTTGATAATTCTGGAGTCGCCACAGCTCCTGGTGTTCTGGGGTTCCTCCAGCCGGCTGCTGGCCCGCCGCCCTGGGGCTAAAACCTCGGCTCACGGGGACCTGGGCTCGGCTCCGCTTCCTGCGCTCTGCGCGCTGCCTGCTCCCAGACCACTGAGCTGGTCCTTCCTGCAGGGCTGCTGGGCTGTCCTCAGCGGGAGGTTAGCTTCTCTGTGTCGTTCTGTGGGTGCTGGGGCTCCAGAAGTTGTTCAGAGTCCCCTTTTACATAGTTTGGGGGGAATCTGGGGGCAGAGAGGCTTGGACCAGCTGTTTCTACTCCTTAGGGTCCTTTTTTCTGTGCCATTGTTCTGTGCATTTAAATGAATTCCTTCCTCTCTCCCCCATCCCCAGCCTCAACAATCCAATATCATTATTTTAAAATGGAAAGAAAATATGCTAATTTGACAGAGTTTCAAAGATGATAAACTGGAGTATTCTTTTAGGTGCCCTGAGGATATATTTTAGATGTAAATCTCCAAGGTATAGTCCTTTGATGTGGCACCTACATACATATGATATTGTTCTGTGGTTATATAGCTGGTGTATATTCTTAATTTCATATTTTTTCAAGCTATTATTTCTCAGAATGCTAAATTACCTATTTTTTTTTTTGCAGAAGTTCCTTTATCTAAGGAGTTCAAAGACTTAAATAGTTTGCTGGGAGGAGTGAATGAGATAATCCCTGATCAGTTGATGAGGTGAAGGGAGAGGTAAGGGAATCAACCAGACTAGTTGGTGTCCCAGAAGGTAAGGGAAAGGAAAGAAACAAGGAAATGTTAAGGTTTTAAAGGAAGTGTTAAGAAGAGCTTTCACTTTATGTATGGGAGATGGGGTAAAATTCCTAATGGAATCAGAGGGCAGCTAGTTATTGTTGGGGGAGTGTGTGAGGGGTGCCAGAAAGGTGGCCCTTTAAAAATTAAGACATAGTCTTTAAGCAGTAGGGCAAGTCAAGGATGTAACTCTGAGGAATGTGACCTCTGGCAGCAGAGAAGAGAGCCAGTTATTGAAGCAGACCACAACCTTCACCTTTCAGGGGCCAAGAGATTTCTCTCTCCTGTTCCACCAGCCATGACTTCTTGCAGCAGAAATATTGCAGCTAAGTCAGAGATGCTTGACCCAGTAAAGAGTATACTTACTTGAGGCAGGAGATAACTCTGAAGGATCATTCAAAAAAGAAAAGAATATCAGGGTCCAGCAATGCTCGAAGTAGGAATTGCCTAAAATGTCTATGCTGCCTATGTTTATAGCTCTAAAATAATGAATTTTATTTGTGTGTCCATTCTTCTCACTTCCATTGTGTACATCTACAGGACAGCATGCCTCAAGTTTATGGGGGAAATGGTTTGTCACTTTTGTTCTTCAATGCCATCCCAATAAATGTCTTTGACTGACTATTAAAGGTCAGCACATCAGTGGGGGTGGGGGAGAAGTCATAAGCCATATTTAGTATTAGGAGCCAAGATTCACATAGTGCTTTTTGCCTGGGATGGTAGTTGGTCCCTCGTGGGTTGGGATTTGAGTTGTATGAAAAGATGGAACTATGGGGACATGAAATTTAAAAGATTCTCAGCTTTACCCTTTGCTCTGAATACTGGATGCTGAGTTGATGCAGTGAGTCATAGGCTCACAGATTTAGAGTTGATGCTAGAGTCTGTCTACTCCAACCTCTTCATTCTATAGATGGGAAACTGAGGATGAGATGAGTATGAAGGATTGGCCCAAATTCACATATTTAATAAGTAGCAAAGCTAGAGATTTAACCCACATCTTCTGATTCTCAATCCAGTATTGTTTCCACTGCACCATGATGACTCCATGGGATAAACTGTACTGGCATAGGATGAGTCAACAGTGTATAGTAGAAAGAGCATTTGTCTAGGAGTAAGAAAACTTGAGTCCAAGGATCTACCCATCAACTATCTATATGACTTTGGGTAAGTCATTTAACCTCTTTGGAGATCAACTGTTCATCTTTAAATTGAATATAATAATATATTTTCAAGGAAATAACATGGCATAGCACAGAAAGGGCTAGCCTTTGCATTAGAAAGACCTGGACTCAAGTTCTGCCTATGACCATATACCATCTATGTGATCCTTAGCAAGTCATTTAACTTTTTAGTGCCCTGGGAAACTCTCTAAGACTATAAATACAGTCAAGTTGTTCATATGCAGTGATAGAAAAAGTTTTCATATGAGGGAGCTCCTTGAACTGATGAAATCACAAGTCTGGACTCCCCAAAATACTGGTGCTGTTTCGTAGAGGTTTTCTATAAGAAAAATACTTTGGACACTGCAAAGCTGTGAACTCAGAAATACAATTGAGAAGGTTTATAGACCAGTAGGTATACATGGAAGCTTATGCTTTCAAATGAATAGAAGTTTGGGGCAGAATGTTTAAGTCACTGACCATTACAGATTTCAATGTGTTCATCTGTAAAGTGGAATAGATCTTTGAGTTGTAAGGTCCATTCAGCCTCTGAGATCCTATGAATCCCTATGCAATAAACCCAATCAATTATTGAAGTCCTAGGGAAGAGTCTATAGCTACTTTTCCAAGCTGGCCCCTTAAAAGGAAAACTGAGGTCCAAAAGGAATGTAGCTACCAGATCTCTCACAGGTTAAATGCCACCATGATGCTTAAGGAGCAAAACAGGCCTCCATGTAAAATGAATGGGTTGGAGAGCAGAAGTCAGAGTGACAGAGGTTGCAGACAATTCCTCTCCACATAAGAAAAAAGTTGCTGATAATCAGTGCTCTCTCAAAGTGGCATGAGCTGCCTTGAGAGACTGTGGGTTTCCCCTCACATGTAGTTCATAAGCTAATATTAGGTTAGCACTTATTGGGAAGGTTATAGAAGGGATTCTCTGTTAAGCATTTGTTGGCCTAGATGGTCCTTTCATACGCTAATGTTCTTATTCTGGAAATAAATCATCTCTAAAATCTGGTCAATCTATGTTCTGTGTCTAAGTTCTCTTCCAGGGCTAACGTTCTATATCTCAAACTCCCTTTTTGCCCAAAGCTCTATGTTGTAAAATTCAATGAGACTGTTTTTCCTGTACTTTTTTTGGCAACTTAATTTGAAGAAACAATATCAATTTGCCAGCAATTTCTTTGTTTTCTCTTCCAAGAGTTAACCTTTCTGAATTCTGCAGCTGAGTTTCTTTTTTTAAAGGAAATAGTGTGGTTGGAAACTGCATAGAAGGGAATATGTTGCCAGCCCAAAGCTAACACATCCTTCTCGTCAAATGTGCTTGTTTAAGTCAGGAATCCAGCATCACGAAGCTTGAGTCCAAGTGTGATTTCGTTAGTTTAGGGAATGGTACTTGAGAATGAAGCTGATGCTCCTTGCACCCAGAAGCAAATTGCAGGGAGTGAAGAAGAAAGGAGAAAGGAAATGGAGATCAAGAAGGAAAAAAAAACTGATTTCAGAGCTTATGCTGCCAATTCAGGTACGAAATGATGGAATCGTTGTGGATAATAATAGTAAAAAAAAAAAAATAGCTCCTATTTCCATAGCATTCTATGGCTTCCAAAGAGCTTGCCTTACAATAGCCGTTTAGGTAATTAATGTAACTCATTTTACCTCCTTTGGAGGAGGGGAGGAAGGAGGATATAACCTATCATTTCATGGGTGTTTGGAGCTTCCTGCAAGGAATTCCCTCTACCACTGCAGATTAGTATCTTAGCTCCCCAGAGCACTTCGCGGTTGGGTGATTTACCCAGTGTCACACAGTCATCATATGGCAAAGGCAAGACTTGAATGCAGGGCTTCTTTGTTTGAGGCTGATTCAAAGGACCTCTCTATTTCCTTTCTACAGAGGAGGAAACTGAGGCTCAGAGAGACTAATTAACTCTCCCTCAGTCACATTGCCCAGATATTTCAGAGTCAGGATTTCTGGTAAGACACTGTGATAAAAACAAAATTCAACTGATAAGTCAATTGAATTTTAATTATGTAGCTGAATTTTACAAAATACAATTAATTGATGTCAGTGTTCCTAAATAAAAAGCCATCTAATGGCATAGTGGAAAGAGAACTAGGTGAAGTCAGGAGAGATATTGGATCAGATCTCACCCTGGAAACTGACCAGCTGCTGGCAATAAGAAAGTCACTTAACTACACTGAGGCTCAATTTCCCTAAACTGTAAAATAGGGATTAAGAATGCCTTTTGTCCCTCCCCTGTAAGGTTGTTGGAGAGATCAAATAAGATCATCTATATAAAGCACTTTGCAAACATGAAAATACATTACATCAGCTTTTATTATACATATTTTATTATATATAGAAAGAGATCTGTATATATAATATATATATATCCCTATTTATTTATAACACACACACTATCTATCTATCTATCTATCTATCTATTCCCTTGAAAGATGACCACTAGGTGATACAGTGGATAGACAACTCGACCTGGAGTGAGGACAGCTTGGGTTCAAATCCAGCATAAACACTGATTCATCCCAGGTCATGTTCAGTTGTCCTGATCTACATCTCACCCAGATGGCTGTGGAGGAGACAGGGAGGCTGATGGCTTTGCACAGCCCTGCCTCACTTAAATCCAATACACTTTCAAGTGATGGCATCATGTCAGAGTCCTCTCTGAGAATGAAGGGCAAACAGCAAGCATTTCCTAGCTGGATAGCCATAAGCAATACACTAAAGCTCTGTCTGCCTTAAGTTCCTCGTCTGTAAAATGAGAAAATAATATCATCTACCTCCAGATGTTGTGAGGATAAAATGAGATGATACCTACTTGTGAGGCATGCTGCAAACCTTCGAGTGCTCTGGTTGTTTGGCCTTCAGTTTTGAAGAGGACCAATAACATTACCCAGTGATGTCTTGACTTGCCTATGAATTGGATTTAAGTGAGGCAGAATTGCACCAAGTCAGCCTCACTCTCTCTTCCAGAGTCATCAAAGTCCAATGGCAGGACAGAAGTTGGGGTAACTGGCAATGACCTGGGATACAGTGGAACACCTCGGCATCTTCTATGTCTGGCCAAGCTCTAAGCACTTCACAGGTGCCTGCTTCAGTCACCTTCATGGCCCTTGGAACAAATGGTTCTCATCTGCCCATTGTGCTAGAAGTAGTCTTCACATACTTGAAGCAGACACTCACCTGATTCCCCAACAGGGTTGGAGGCCCATAGGTTACCCTCAATCTGGCTTAGTCTGTCTGCTGAGACACTTTACCAGGATGTGGCCACTGCACATGCTCCAGCTTCTTGAAGCTTCAGGTAAAAGTTGGGTGCAAGGTGGATACCAAAGATAGATAGCAGTCCTGAAAAAGGGCCAATAGGCCCTCACAGATGAGCTGCTAATCCTTCTTAAATAATCCATACACCCCCATTTGTAAGGCATGTTGCAAATCTTAAAGTGCTCTAAAAATTCTGGATGTCATCACCATCCTCATCATCAACAACAACACAACCATCACTACCACCATCATTATCATCATTATTTGAGGGGTAAATCATTTCCCTATTTCTTTGGCACCTTTAGAGTTCATCATTGATGATTTATCATGTCATGGAAGTGACCTGAGTATTCATAGCCTATGTCAGAAGAGCATAAGCCTCTAGCAGGTCTGTCCAATATGGAAATAATGCAGAGCAAGTGATGTCTTGTATGTCAACAATAAAAAGAAGTTAAATGCCAGAGGAATTACTAGCCAGAAGGATTTTCCACTCATAGTAATGCACAAGATCATTTGCTAAGATCTGCTTCAGCAGAAGAGCCTACACTGAAGATATTTTGGATCCTTGAAATATTAAAATATACAGCAGCATCACAAAATATTTGTGCCAGAAAGGAGCCATGGGTAAATCTATTTTTAAACTATTATTGACATCTCTTCTTTTTATATCATATACATTTGCCAGTATATTCCTCCTGCAAAAAAAGGCAAAAGACAGTACCTGCCCTCAAAATTTAATGGAAGAGACAACATGCAACCAAATATGTGCAAACAAGTTATATAAAGGATAAATATGAAATAAAAAAAAAACAGAAGAAAAGCACTAGAATAAAGAGTGCTAAGGAAAGGCTTCCTTTAAAAGATGGGACTTTAGTTGGGATGTAAAGAAAGCCAGGGAAGTCAGTAATGATCAATAAAGGTCAGAGATCCCATCCCTTAACACAAATAACAAAAGAAAGAAAAAACTAACCAACCAAGAATCAAATCTGAAATTACATTTAATATTCTACACCTAAAGTTTCATCCCCTGCCCCCAATCCCAGCAAAGAAAGGAAAAACATTCTCATATCTCTCCTTTAAAGCCAAGACATTATAATTTACAGCATTCAGTTTTGATTACAATTGTTCTTTCCATTTTCCTGGTGTAGTCATGGTTTTTCTATTTTATTTACTTAGTTTTGCATCTGTTCATAGAAGTTTTCCCATGTATCTCTATCCACCATTTCATACAATGTAATAAGATTGCATTACATTGATGTACCACAACTCACTGCAATATTCCCCAGTCAATGGCTTCTAGTTCTTTGCCACCACAAAAAGTGCTATTATAGTTTGGTGTACATGGAATTTTTCTTTGTAATCATTAGCTTGAGTACCATTTTCATAACCTTTCATTTTAATATCTGGTTACCCAAAAGTTTTACAAAGTACCTTCAACTTTTACAGATCCCTTTGGATTCTGGAAAAAAAAAGGCATAATGTGAACTTAGAAACACTTCTCTCCCCCCCATGAAAATATGTGCAGTTTGGGGATGGAGTCACCTATAGTGAAGAGGATAGTTCCCTACCCCCACTGACTGACACACTTGTGTCAGAAAGCAGTCCATCCCTCTTAATAGGGACACTTGTAACCTGTGCTCTAAAAGACCTTGGAGACAATGTGTGAAGGTGTGCCCACAGCCTTCAAGTCAGAGTCCTGGGACAAAGTCATTTTCATCCCATGCTAGTTACAGTTCTGTCTTATGAGCAAGGAGGCCTTACAATATGACGGAAATATTATTAGACTGGGAATCAGGAGTGTAAGTTCTGATCCTGTCATTAATAATAATGTTAATCCCTTACACTTCATAAGCCTTTATATATACATCTTTATATACATTAACTTACTTGAACTTCACAGTAATCCTTGGAGGGAGGCAGGGAAGGGATTACTATCCCCTTTGAGAGTTGAGAAGGCTGAGGATTAGAGAAAGGAAATTACTTGTCTAAAACCACATAGTGTGTACCTAGTAGAATCAGGACTAGAAAATAGATTTCTAGCTTATAGACTAGAGCTCTTCCTCTCACACCAAACTAAGTAGCTATAGCAGCAGTAGCATTATCTGAACTCTCCCAAAATGGAACAAGCTTCCTTGGGAGCTAATGGATTCCCCTTCATTGAAGATCTCCAATCAAAAGCTAGATGTTGATTTTTTGGACATGCCAAATCAGGGATTCTTATTCGGGTTTGTTGTTGTTCAGTCATGTCCAATTTTCTGTGATACCATTCAGGGTTTTCTTGGCAAAGATGCTGGAGTAGTTTGTCATTTTGTTCTCCAATTTATTTTACAGATGAGGAAACTGAGGCCAACAAGGTTGAGTGACTTGCCAGGGTCAAACAGCTAGTAAGTGCCTGAGACTAGATTTGAACTCAGGTCTTCCTGACTCCAAGCCTGTCACCCTGTGTACTTTGGTGCCAACTAGCTTCCCCTATTTCATTCAGGAATGAGTTAGGCTAAGTCATTCAACCAACAAGCATTTATAAATAGTTTTGTGTGACATGGGAGACACTGGCACAGGACAGCTCAGCATGGTGTGCCCACATCAGAAAAGGTGCTGTGCTCTATGAGCAAAACAGAATTGAAGGAGCTCAAAAGAAACATGAGATGTGCAATTTAGAGAGTCCGCCCAAATGTTTCCTTGGACTATTTGTGACCAACGCAAATGTAAAACATTCCAAGCTTGTATTGGTCTGACCAGTCACAGTCAGACACACTAGAACTTGATTCTAGCGTACTGATGTCATTTTGGTCCTATTCAAGAACTAAGGACAACCAACCAATTTATTAAATACTTACTATGTACCAGATACTATGCTAAGCCCTGGGGATACAGAGACAAAAGTGAAATAGTCCCTACCTTCCAGGAGTATACAATCTGATGGGGAAAATAATATATACATATGTGTGACTCTCTCTCTCTCCATATGTATGTGTGTATATGTATAAATAAATTATATATACATACACATACATACATAGACATATGTGTGTGTGACTAGAGTAATTCGTAAAGGTTTTATGTAGAAGGTGGTACTTGAACAAAGTGCTGAAGAAAATTAGGGATTCTAAGAAGTAGAAGTAGGCTGAAATGCATTGCAGTTATCAAGCCCAGGTGGTCACTGAGAGTCCTTCTGATTCTGGTTAGTTGCAATTCATCTACAAGAGTGTCACTTTTGTTAGGCTTTTGTGGTCCTGAGCCCAAGCACTGTAGGACTCTTTCACTCTTGGTCCCAAATGTTCTTTTTTTCCCCGTTTTTACCAGACTCTGTGTTCAATCCTTCCTCTGTGTTTCAGATAATCAGTTTGTAGGCTTTTCTCCTTCTGCAAAGAAAATTGAATCACAAACTCAGCTTCTACTCTCTGATAATATTGTACTATCTATAGCACTCTAAGTTTTATAAAGCTCTGAACTCACAAAATCTTCTGTAAGGTATGTAGTGATGGGGAGCTTGGGATATATATGTTTGTAATATCAGTCTGTAATATCAGTTTGTAACATCAGTTTGTAAAAGGGGTGCTTTGGGATCTATGTCTGTATAATCAATTTGTAAAACCAGTCTGTAAAATCACATCCCCCCTCCCCCCAGCCTGAGAACATTGACTCTCCCCCTTGCCCCTGCCAGTACTCCGCCCAGAAACAACTCATAAACTGTTTATCTCTGCTTGAAACAATAACAAGCTACCCATGAATCCTTCACTAAACTATCTATAAACATTTTAGCTTAGGCAAATGTTATCTCCCTTAGTAGAGTGGCCAGCTGCGCCCATGAATCCTTCAGTGCCCTATCTATAGGTTAACTCCTTAGCCAATTATACCCATACTGAATCTCCATTGGCCTTGGTTCCCAGCATCCATCTTGTCAAACATGACATTGATGGGTGGCAGACTGGGCACTCCTCAATGGCCGTGACCAGGTACCGACCCCCTTGGGCTATTTCTCAGTGAATTATGGGCAATACACCTGCGCAGTTGATACTAAAAGTTCATGGTCCTTTAAGCACTGACCACTCCTTAACTCTTCCCTGATCCCACCCTTACTCACCTAGTTAGAATAATCAACACCTGATTTACTGTCTTGACTCCTTAAAACTATACCTGTAATTTCTGTAAGGCTGCAGGTTCCCTAAGAATCCTTGCCCGCTGTGCTGTACAGCGTAACAATAAACTTTCACAATCTCAGCTTCCAAGTTTGCTTGAGCCTGGTGAATTCTTTCCAGACTGAATTGCAGGGTTTCTGGTCACTGATAGTGATCAGGGTCCCTGGAAGAACCAATTACCCTTCCCTCATCATGTAGATGCAGGTATGATTATTCCTATTTCATAGATAGGTAAGTCTGAGTCTCAGAGAGGGAAAGTGACTTGACCAGGACCATGTCAGTACACCAACTTGTTGATAAGAACAATGAGGATTCAAAGATGGTCACACTGGGCAGAGCAACCAACATAGATTTCAGAAATTTCCATATCCTAATGAGACTTCTGGGTAAAATTATGATATGTAGGGCACTGGAGTATCCCAGCTCTCCCACAAACACACCAGCAAAAGACCTAAAAGGGCACCAGATAGAACAAGAAGAGTAAAGAAAAGCATTAGGAAGCTTGCGAATTTAGCCCAGAATTGGAGAAAAAGATGGAGAAAGATGCATGGGTCCACAGGGAGGGGGTGGCCATGTGTGAGCTCAAGTACTGAGGCTTGAAATCATCAAGATATTGGCCCTTGCCTCATCAGAGGCAACTTCAGCTTGAAAACTCTCTATTCCACTGGCATTTATTTCACTCTCCCTCTAACAATGTATCACTATTTTTTTAGAGTTTTCACTGAAAAATATATTCATAGTAAAAACAATTTATATTATTAAAAATCATTGGTCAATCCCTTCCCTTGTCTTGGTTTCATTTGCTTTCTTTGTAAAATGGAGATGCTCCCTGATGTCCCTTTCAGCTTTCACATTTTAATAATTATAATACAGCATTTTACATATTTATGTCATTTGAACTTCAAGACAACTACAGGCATTATTGTCCCTATTTTATGGATAGGGTAATTAAAGCTGATAGAAACTGTGACTCACTTGTGGTCACAAAGGTTCTAAGTATCAAAGGGAAGATTTGAATTCAGGTCTTCCTGACTCCAAGGATATGATGAGTCCTACATCATGTTCCCTTTATATATGACATTCCATTTTCTCTGATGAGAGATCAAAGATCAAAGTGTTATCTAAACAATTCAGACAAAACTCAATGGCTTGAAATCACAATAGGAAAAGATGAGAAGGGATCTTTTCCCATCTGCTTGAACAGAAAGTGGCATATGTGCCCTGCACATTTCCACCTACTCACCACCTCTAGCTCTTTCCACTCCCACAGGTGCCCTTCTGCCTTCATTCCCCTCATCTATCATATGGGGACCCCAAATACCACCTACTCAGGATCCCCAGGGCAGCAGAAGGATGGCCACACCTTTGGCAGATGTAAAGTTGTGGCCATGTCACATAGTTCTACTGGTATAATAGCCAATGACACTTATTCGTTGTATGACCCTGAGCAAGTCACTTAACCTTTGTCTACTTTAACTTTCATCTGTAAGATGGGGATAATAATAGTACCTACCTCCCAACATGGTTGTAAACATCAAATCAGATAATATTTGAAAAGTGCTTTGCATTATTATTATATTTCTATTTCTATATTTCTGTTCTATTAGTCTTATTATTAGAAGCTGGTATTTGAGTTCTGGACTTGTGAATCATATAAATGTTGGTCTCAGGAACAGATAATAAGACACCCTTCATTCTCCCAATAAAGAAGTGAGAGATAATGGGTATGGGATCCTGTACCCTCTGTCAGACAGGATTGTTCTGACCAGCAATTTTGTTTTTTTTCTTCTTTGTTAGTAAGGAGGGTTAAATGGGGATGGTATGTCAGGAAATGACTATAACACGAAAAACAAATGACATCAATAAAATTTTAATTTAAAAAATTAGGACCACTTCCCTGGGCTTCACTGGGGGAGACTTTGCCTGGTCTACCTATCTCACAGTGATTTGGTGAAGATCACCTGAGATAATGCATTCGAAAGTGGTAGAAATATAAATTTCATTATAAACAGAAAGGTGCCAT
Organism: Gymnobelideus leadbeateri; assembly: GCA_011680675.1. Taxonomy (NCBI): domain Eukaryota; kingdom Metazoa; phylum Chordata; class Mammalia; order Diprotodontia; family Petauridae; genus Gymnobelideus; species Gymnobelideus leadbeateri. The sequence continues at coordinate 155,921 of WOXC01002509.1, forward strand.
GAGAACATGTGGCAAGAAGAGGAGAAAGTAAGCAAAAGGCCTCTGAGCAGCCCAAATAGAAGTCAGAATTCCATGTCCTAGGGCAAGGGTGGGGAATCTATGGTCTCAAGGCCATATGAGCCCTCTAGGTACTCAATTGTGGCCCTTTAACTGAATCCAGACTTCAAGAACAAATCCCCTTAATAAAAGATTTGTTCTGTAAAACTTGGAGTCAATCAAAAGCCTCACTCAAGAACCTAGAAGGCCATATGTGGCCCTGAGGCCGTAGGTTCCCCACACCTGTCCCAAAGGGTTTGCTTTGTATATAAGTCCAAGGGGCAGGGGGCAGGGGGCGTCCTTTCCCTAACAATCAATGCCAGAGAGGAGGCAGGCAGTGTGGTACAGAAGAAAGAACACTGGCTTTGGAGTCGGAAGCCCTGGGACTAAGGCCTGACACAATGCCAATAACACTCAGGGAGCCACTTCCCCTCTCTGGGCCTCAGTCCTCTTCCCTGTGGAGGGAGAGATGGAGCAATTACCTCCATGGTCCATTTCCACTATCGTCCATTTCCACTATAAAAGCCTAAGAAATAAGGGGTTATCCTAACATCCTGCACCATCCCCTAATCATTTTGCATGCAGACCAAGGCTTAGCACCAAGATGAGATATTCAGTGAGGGCTAGGATGGCGTCCCCCTAATGACTGGGCCCAGAACTAGGCACAGGGAGGCTCCAGCACCACCATTTTTCCTTAGAACATATGAAATCAATAGAGGCCCCATAAGAGAGGCAGATACTGGAGAGAGTATTCAGCTAGTCTGGTTTGCTCCTGAGGGATCTTGGGAGGCAAGTGATGGATTGGAGGTACAGAAGGCACATATGCCACCACTGATAAATGATCTGCTTCTGACATGACCCCGAAATAGAGCCAGTGTGTGAGAACAGTGTAGCAGCCAACACCGAGAGAGTCTCCTTATTAACATGCAGGAAGGCAGCCAGGCCTACATGAGAAGTATTCCTGGGGACACAAACACCAAAAAAAGTACAATTGAAAAGAGGCAGAAAAAGAGGGGAAACAAAGGAGACGTGATTCAAGTGTGGAAAGAGAAAGAGCGTGGGGAGAAGAGAATGGGAAAGAAGGAAAGAGGGTGGAAGATAGGGGAAGAGAGGGAGGGAAGGGGAGAAGGAGGGAGGGGAGGGGGGAGAAGAAAGGAAGGAGGAAAAAAAAAAAAAAAAAAAAAGAGAGAGAGAGAGAGAGAGAGAGAGAGAGAGAGAAGTTCCAGAAACTCGATTATTATGGTTTTACAACTTGGTCCTGGCATTGTGCCAACAGTGGCCATAGCACCAGAGTTTAGAGTGGAGCTGATAGGACCTGGGAGCTCTTCTGATCCAGCTCCCTCCTTTTACAAAGGAGAAAATACAAGCCCAGAGAAGTTATATGCCTTGGTCAAAGTCACACAGGTGAATGTATTGTTAGGGCATTTGAGATTTTAAAACCGGTTTCTTGATGACAACCCCATGAAGTAGCCTATCAACAAAGCCACTGTTCAAACCTGGGAGTGTGACGTCAAATCTGTGGCCCTTTTCCACATCTGCATTACCTCTGCTACCCAAAAATCTAGTGATTGATAATTTGAGAATAAATTAGCAATATATTTTCCAAATGAAAGGACATTCCATGGGAGGCTCCCTTCATGGCTGAACCTGAATATTGGACTAGAGAGTCAGAAAACTTGGTTGAAAGAAGACGATGGCCTCTTTTGTTGTTCAATCATTTTCAATAATGCCTGACTCTTTGTGACCCCATTTGGGGTTTTCTTGGCAAAGATACTGGAGTGGTTTGCCATTTCCTTCTCAAGCTCATTTCATAGATGAGAAAACTGAAGTAAACAAAGGTTAAGTGACTTGCTCAGGGTCACACAGCTAGTAAGTATCTGAGGCAGGATTTGAACTCAGGTCCTCCTGACTCTAGGCACTCTATCCACTGAGGCACCTATTAGCCCTATGGCCTCTACCACTTACTCATTAACTGAGAAAAATCATTTAACCTCTTACTCTTAGGGTTTTAGTTCCCTGGTTTGTAAAATGAAGGGGAGTGGGTGCAGATGACTTCTAATATCTCATCTAGCTGTAATATTTTTGTGATTTTGTAAAAGATATGACTTAGGGGACATCTGGGGCAAAGACTCCAATCACGTGGGATTTCAGGGCTAACACCCTGATTTTACAGATCAGACACAGGCATTGCCATGTGGTGCAGTGGAAAGAGCAATGGATTTGGAGTTTGCACATCTGGGTCTGAATCCTTGCTCTACCACGGATTACCTACCTGGGTAACCTCCATCAGTTCAATTAAATTCTCTGGATCTGCTTTCTAGAGGCAGCTGGTGATATAGTGGATATGGAGTCAGGAAGATGGAGTTTAAATTTGGCCTTAGACACTTACTAATTCTAAGACTCCGGGCAAGTTACTTAACCTCTCTCTGCCTTGTTTCCTCAACTATAAAATGGGTACAATAACTGCAACTACCTCCCAATATTATTGTAAGGATCCAATAAGATAATATTTGTAAAAATCAGTTAGCACAGTACCTGGCACTTAGTAGGCCCTTTGGAGACACTTATTTTCTTCTCTTTTTCATCCATAAAAGTAAGGTAGTCGAGAGGCAGTTAGGTGGCACAGTGAATAGAGCACTGGCCCTGGAGTCAAGAGGATATAAGTTCAAATCTAGCCTCAGACACTTGACACACTTACTAGTCATGTGAACGTGGGCAAGTCACTTAACCCCAACTGCCTTCCAAAAAAAAAAAGCCAAAGAAAAAGAAAGTAAGGTAGTTGAATCAGACTCTAAGCTCCCTTTCAACTCTAACTACATGATCATCAAGTCTGAGGTCACACACAGGTAGTAAATAGTAGAGCCTGGATTTAAACTTATTCTTTTGACTCCAAGTTAAATATTTGACCAGATCTAGATGAGCTTTGTGGGAAAAAGGAAAAATACAAGTTCTGAGTTGACCCGTGACACTCTTTTAATGCTTCTTGCCGTCATAACCAAGAAGGAAGGTTCAATTCTGCCAGATCTGTCAAGCCTTAACCTAACTGTCTGATCTTGATCAAATTTTGTTCATTGTCCTATAAATAATGCACTGGAAATCATTCATTTTTCACACTAATGATTCAAAAGTCTTGATAGTTGTGCATGTAGAATATTAATGGACTTATATAGTAAAACCTCATTAATTCAGACCACACTAATTTAGAAGCTATAACCACTCCCATGTGAATTGAGCTGAAATTTATTTTTTTGCATGAGAGGTAGTGTTGCATAATGAATATAGATCACTGAACTTGGAGTCAGGAAGGTCTGGGTTCAAAACCGACCTCTGATCATTATTAACTGTGAGGCCACGGACAACTTATTTAACTTCTACGTACCTTGGAACACTCCCTAAAATTTAGTTAAATTATAAAATTAGTAGTTCTTTATCCATAGAGAGATTTTCCACTTCTCCAATTTGGTAGTGTGGGAGTCAATCAATCAATAAGCATTTATTAAGGATGTACTATGTGGGAGACACAGATGCTGTTAAGCACAGAGACACAAATATAAAAGTGAACTGGGTCCTATCCCAGAAGAGCTCACGTGTCCAGGAAGACAAAACAGATACAATGAAGATACATGCAGAATGAACTCCAGGGAGTTTGGGGACAGGGGCATCCTAGCAGCTGGGGCAAGGAGGAAGGGAGCAATCACTTGAGCTGGGCCTTGAAGGAAGGAAGGGATTCTAAAAAGCTTAAATGAGGAGGACAGTATGTGCCTGGCACGGGATACAGACAATGAAAAGTCACAGAGAAGATGTTATCTGCATCCAGAGAAAGAACTGATACGTAGAAGTATGTATAGAATAATGTTACATACATACATACATATGTGTATATATACATATATACTATATATCTATATATATCTATCTATATACATATGTATGTATATTTGCATCTAATGCTAGCTATTTCGGGGGGGGAGGAAAGAAAAAAGGGAAAAAGGAAATTTACATGATAACTTTGTTGTGTATTTAAAAGGAACAGCAAATTATACATAATGGATTTGTGGTTTTATGTGTAATCATCTTTTTATTGTACTGTTATGAAAATGGCTGTTTTATTCCATAAATTTTTAAAATTAAATAATAAAATAAAGGAGAGGGGAAGAAATAGGTGATAGACTGTTGTGTGTTGTAGCACAGCAAGTGGGTCAGTGTGACTGGAATACAGACCGAGAAGAGGAAACTGAAGTGTAACAAGACTGGAAAGGTAGAAGGGGCCAGGCGTCTATATGGTGAAATGAATTTATAAAGAGTTTTGTCTTCGAGGATGTAGGGAACTAATGGGTAAAGGGTGAAGGTATTAGAGCTGGGTGTTAAGAAAATTGCTTTGTCAGCTATTTGGAGGATGGAGTGAATTGTGGAGACATTTGAGGTGAGGAGGCCATTGTAAGAGGCCAGGGAGTGGAGATGAGGGCCTTAACTAGGGAGATGGCTATGTGAGGACACACATGAGAGAAATTGTGGAGATAGAATGTATAAGATGTGGTGAGTGAGAAAAAAGTAATTAAGGATGATACTGAAGTTATAAATCTGGGTTGTTAGAAGGATGACAGTGCCTTTGATGATAATCAAGAAGTTTGAAAAAAAAAAGTTTGGAAGAGGAGTTATTTGTTGTTATTAGATCATTTTTTCAGTTGTGTCCAATTCTTCATGACCTCATTTGGGGTTTTCTTGGCAAAGAACTGAAATAATCTGCCATTTTCTTTCCAGCTCATTTTATAGATGAGGAAACTGAGGTAAACAAAAGTTAAGTTCATCACACTCAGGGTCACACAGATAGTAAGTATCTGAGGGAGGATTTGAACTTAGGTCTTCCTGACTCCAGGTCCAGCCATTCTATACATTGTGCCATCTAGCTGCCTCCAAGGAAAACAGAGGTTAAGTGACTTGCCCAGGGTTGTTGTTGTTGTTATTGTGTTTTTTTGTTATTATTGTGTTGTTTCAGTCATGTCCAATTCTTCATGACCCCATTTGGAGTTTTCTTGGTAAATTAGGTCCTGTATAAAGAAGGGGTTAGGCTCTAGAAGCCGTGCCCTTACTGGGTATCGTTTTCACACTATGAGTAAGTAATCTTCCTGGTGTTAACTATTGAATAAAATCTGGGTATTTCATTTTGTTTACCTCTCTAGAAATCTCTGGCTGCTGGGGGGTAAATTCAGTGGTAAGGTTCATCAGGAGAATCACATGATCATGGATTTTAGAGCTGGAAAGAGTCTTACAATCCATCTGGTTCAGTCTCCTCGTTTTATGGATTAGGAAATTGAGGGCTATGGAGGTTAAATGAGGTCATGCAAGAAGTAAGTAGCAGAATCATAATTTGGACCTAGGTCTTCCTGAATTCCAGAGAACCCTGTTGACATCAGCAGTAAGAGAAATAAATTCTCTCTCTCTCTCTCTCTCTCTCTCTCTCTTCACCCCCCCCCCCAACCTCCCCAACTATACAGCATGTGAAAGGCTAGAAAAAAATTTCTGGTCAAGGCTCCAATCATTTTCCCCTGAACCCTTCATTGACTACAAATAAGTTCGTTACCCATACTGCTTATTAGGACAAAATAATTTTAAAACTACCATTTCTCTAGTGATTTAAGGTTTATGATGCATTGTATTAACAATCATCCTATGAAAATTTGGTATCTCCCCTCTGAAGATGAAGAAATTGGAACTCAGTGAGGGAGCCTAGGCAGGCTCACCCAGCCAACATGTGTCATTATCATAAACTACTAGATCTAGAAGCAATCTTCACAAATCCCATTGACCCTGTTCATTTAATCAAAGAGGAAATTAAGGCACAGCACAGGAAAGTCATCACTCAAGGTGCCAAGCTAGTGCCAAGCCCTGGATTCAAGCCTGGGTTTCTCCTGTGTCCACATCTTTTCCCAGTACACCGATTCTTAGAATATTTCTCTCCTTTCCTCCATCTTCACACTGCTTACCCCTTCCTTCCATCCTCTCTGACTAGAGACCGTGATCTGTAGAAGAGGTGAAATTTCCCACAATTTTCGTCTAGTTACAATGAGATCTGCTGATACTAAAGCAAAAAGAGAGTTGGGGGGAGAAGTGATAGAGGGAGAGAGTACCAAGCTAGAAATCAGCCAAAATCATACTCACATATAGCGTTCTTTAAAGAATGGCCAGTCTGAATTAGTGAGAAACACAAATGGCAGATTGTTAAAGATAAGTTTTTGTATTCATTTTGAATATGGTTCTCTTTGCCCTATTGACCTTGGGCTAAAAAAGGTCTTTGAAAGCACCAAGGTAGGGCCTCATTAAGTACTATGCAAGCAAGAACCTCTGATAAACTTTGTCAGATATCCTGTTTGTTGAATCCCCATAATTCTGAGGACAATTGTGATTTCCTTCCCTACACATGATATTAAGATATGTTCCACTTTGTTTTGGGAATAAGACACTGGGAAAGCAAGTAAAAGGTCAATGCTTAATAAGCTTCTCATTACCCAGAGAACTGTTCTGGGTTGGAGTTGCAGATTATGAGTTCAAAATGCACCTAGCCAATTTGCTGAGGATATAACATTTTCAAATGATGGAAGTGACCAGTTCTTAGAACATACTTAAATTTTTCCTTAGTGGTGGTTTATACAGAGCATGCATGGATATTCATTTATTGGTTCTACTTCAACACATAGAAACTTGAGGAGCCTGCTTCAAGCCATAAATGATTCAGGGACCTATACTATGTGATGCTGAAAAGTCTTCTAATGATCTTAGAAGCCAGAAGAATTGATGACCCAGTAGAGAGATACCTTGATAGGAGTGCAAACAAAAGATTTAGACAAAGGATCTCTCACATTCTCCCTGCAGAAAGATGCATGTGGGGGGCTGGGTGGAGAAGGGCAGTGTCCATGAACATATGGTACCATTGCTTCTTTTGTGTTTATTTTTTCATGAAAGTAGGAAAATGAATGTCTGGAGGTGGAATTGAGCTCCTGGGTCTGGTGTAGCCCATTATAGACACCTATATATAGACACTGAAGCTCTTTGGAGTCTACAAGGTTGTCTGTCACTTGGTCTATGAGTGAGGGGGGGTGAAGAGAAAGAACATTCTTTTTCTCCTCCTCAAGGACAATTCTCTGTCAGGAGCCCTTCACCAAGTTTGACTACCCTTGGACTGTTTTCCTTACTGAACGGCTCTAACTCCCAGAATGGCTTGCCATTTTATCCATAGCCTCATAAAGCATGACTAATTCTCTTTAATCAAATACAAGTTATTTCTTGTGTGGTGTTATCTTCTTCCAGCCAATGACCTAAATCCCCTATGGTCCTTTCATATTGATTAAAGACTTATTCTTTACACCTAGTTTACTTCTGATTGATTAATTCAATCAAGATGAACTCCCAGTACCACTCATGTTGACTCTTAGTAAGTCAACAGTCTATACCCCTAGTGTTGCACTGAATTAAAATAAAGAAAATCTAATGCTTCCTAAAACTATTCTTATGGAAGAGAAGAAAATATTGATTATATGGACTGAACAGGGAAGTCAGCCTTTGAAAGTAAATTCAGGATAAAACTTAGGTATATGGTCAAGAGTGACTACCCCCACATTAAAAAGTGAGTTAATGGGGGATTTATGACTAGAGTCTTAGACTAGTTGTTCTGAATTTTGTTTCAGCACTCATACACACACACACACACTCACACTCACATGCACATATATATGCTTAAAGAGTCAGTAATTTTTCTAGAATGTGAAGGGAAGGGCAGAGAAGAGGGATGGAATCAAAAGTGAAGCCTTGAGTTCAAGTTCCAATTCTGAAACTCACTGAGGTGCAAATAAGCAGGTTGGCGCAGTTTATATGAGCTTCAGCTTTATAATCTGAAAAATGGGGGTATTAGTATTTATACTACCAAAAGGTTATTGGAAGGAGAGCACATTGTAAAGCTTAAAATGCTATAGAATTGTGAATTCTTAGTTTCCCCAAAGTTCTCCTTCATCTGTAAAATGGAGATTATAGTACCTAAATTAACTCCCAGGTAAGCCTTTGAAGGAAGGGGGAGGCTAGGTGGCTCAGTGAATAGAGTACTGGCCCTGGAGTCAGGAGGATCTGAGTTCAAATGTGGCCTCAGACACTTAACACAAAAAACAAGTCATGTGACCTTAGGCAAGTCACTTAATCCCAATTGCCCTACCTTCCCCCCTCCAAAGAGCAAAAAAAAAAAAAAAGACTTTGAAGGAAGGAAAGGGCTATGTACCTCCTGAAAGGGCTATGGAAATGAGAGTTATGCTTCATTATTATAATGTTAATGATAATAAATTCAATTTCACAAACATTTATGAAGTATCTCCTATGTGCAAGACATTTCGCTAGCTACTAAGAATGCAAGGCAAAGCAAAGCAGAAAATGCTGACACCCCACAGTGTGGGAAGAAAGATAATGCATGGAAAGTGACATTGATGTTGCCATGGTAACATGCCTGTACCCATCTGTTAAAGGGAGCTATTTTTTAAAATCTCTGTGATAAGTCCAGCATCTGCCTTTACAAAAGCCCTGGAATTTTCTTTTTCTTTTTCTTCACATAGGCCTGCCCTATTCTCCCAGCATGTTTCAGTTTTGCTTTGGGGTAGGGATGGCTCAATTGTGCCCAGACTAGCCATATGGACTTTCACTTACCCTGAAGAAGGACACTTCTCCCTTGTTATTTTGGTCTGACTGAGGGGATGCTGCTCTGGCCCCATATCTTGGAGTCCATGTGGTATAGTAGAAAGAATGCTGGCCATGGAATCACAAGTGGGAGACTTGAACCCAGAGGGGATCTCAAGAAATCCTCTATTCCAACCCTCTTCATTTAACAGAGAAGAGAAACTAAAGGTGAGAGAGTGAAGGAGGTTTGTCTAATATCCCCCTGGGCAATGTGTAGAAAAGCTCAAATGAGAGAGGGATCTGGTTGTAAATCTAGTGTTCTTTGCACTGATTCTGGACCTCAGCTTCCTTAGTTATATGGATATAAAAACAGTTTCACAACCTACTTCACAGGGTCACTGTGAGGAAAGTGATTTGTAAGCTATAAAATGTTCTTGTAATATTATTGTTGTTCAATTTAGAACCTTATTTCTCTGCCTCCTCATTCTTCCTTTCCTTCTCCCTATACAACTTCAGGGGTGAACCATCTTTGGTCTATAGACATAGCCCCGGAAAAGTTTTCTGGTGGCTACCTCAGCATCCTGGGACATTTTTCCAATAATAGCTACTAGGTTACTCTAACAAGTTCCTTGGGACTGAGCTCTCAGAATGCTATGTGATTGAGAAGCCTAGCAATCCTCAGAAGAGTCTGAAATAGACTCAATGGCAAGGTCAAGCTAAAAAAATGAGTCCTAGACCAAAATTCAGAACATCTAGATTCTAGTCACAGATCCACCATTAACTAACTTTGTAACTTTGTGGAAGTTACTCTTTTAGCCTCATTTCCTCATCCACAAAATCAGAATCATAAAGTTTGTCCTACCTACCTTAGAGGATGCTATGAGGAAAGAATTTTGTAAATTCATTTCAGTTCAATGAAACAAACATTTTTTAAATGTGTATTATGTGCAAGGCACTAAAATTGGTTCTGAAAATACAAAGACAAAAACCAAAACAGTCCCTGCCCTCTAAGAACTTACATTCTACTAGGGGTTGCAACATGTACACAGAATCCTGGCTGACAGTTTTTATCCATGAGATGAGGAACAAATTCATTTTACGTCCCGGGCCTTAATTTTCTTGTCTGTTAAATGAGGGGGTTGGAATCCATCTCCGCAGAGGTCTCTTCCAGCTCTGATTCTATGTTGATAAGCAAATAGAAGATAATTTGAGATAAGGGGGGAAGGATGAAATGGCACCTGAGCTGAAGCATTAAGGAAACCAAGGATTATAAAAGGTGACAGTAAGAAGGAAATATATACTCGATATTGGGGGAAAGAGGGGAGATTGAAGCCTATGTGAAGGTACAGAATTGGGAAACAGAATGTTTAGTTTGAAGGATAGTCTAGTCTGGGTATAATGCCGAGTGAATGAAGGGGAATAATGTAAAACATATATGAAAAAGAAGGCTAGGTTGTTACAGGCTTCAAATGCCAGGTTGAGATGTTTGTAGTTTGCCCTAGAGGCATAAGGAGTTCCTGTAGATTTTTTTTAGTAGGTGATTGACATGGGCAGACCTGTGATTCATGATTATTTAGGGTTAGGTTTATAGATTTGGGAATCATCTACATATAGATTCCATGGGTGCTAAGATCACAGAGAATCTATAGAGAAAGAAGAGGAAAGAACCCAGAAAAGCGGTAAATACCCATGCTTATTATGGGGCTGGAGAAGGTGATGATCCAGCAAGGATTCTGAGAAGTGGTCAGAGAAACAGGAGTAGAGGAAGAAAGGGCATCATTCCAGAAACCAAAATAAGAAAGAACATTCAGAGCAGTACCAAAAGCTGAGAGATTTTAAGTAGAAAAGGTTATTGGACTTAGCACTTAAAGGAGCACTGCTAACCTTAGAGAGGGCAGAGTTTTCATTGAGTAACAAAGTTAGAAACCAGATTGCAGGGGTTTAAGGAGTGGGAGGTAAGGAAAGGTGGCAGTGAGGAATAACTTTGTCAAGGTGTTTGGTTATGAAAGGTAGAAGTGATACAGGTTAAGAGTTTGAGGGAATGACAGAGTCAAGAAAAGTATTTTGTTTATTTTTTGAGGGTCAGGTAGACCTGTGTATGTTGAAAGTCGAAGGGAGGTGGCTAGTAAATAGAAATTCAAGATGGCAGGGTTGATGATCAAAGGGGTAAACTCAGAGGAAATGGGATCAAGGTCACAGAGGGGTTGCCACTGGCAACAAGAGCCACACTTTCATCTAAGGATGGAACAAAGGAGGAGAAAATGAAGAATTATGATGAAGTAATTGAGGAGTCATCTCTATAATGGAAGAGAAGATGGAAATTCATGATGGATGGGATTTATTTTCTCAGTAAAAAAAAAAGAGTTAAGGTCCTCTTTTGAAAGAGTTTTAGAAGTACAAAAGGCTTAGGAGACAGGAGAAGATTTGGAACATCAACTATGGTTGATCACATAACAATCAAGAAGAATCAAAGGATTGCCACACAGTAGTGAAGTCCCAGTTGAAATTAGAAGACATAAATCTGTAATGAATCTAGTTATAGGACTTCCTTCAGAGTTATTCAGTAACATACAAATAGGGTAGAGAAGGTTAAATCAGGGTTGGCTTTTAGCAAGTCAATTACTAAATTCCTTGAAAATTAAAGAATGACTCTGAGAATGGTAAATGACTGCATAAGTGATCAGGAGGTAGCATGGTATAGTGGACAGGGTGTTGGATGAGATACCCTAGTTTTATGATCATGGCAAAACATTTTATCTTTGAGACTTTGCTTCCTCATCTGTAAGTGGAGCAGTGGATAGAGTGCCAGATCTGGAGTCAAGAAGACTCATTTTTCTGAATTAAAATCTGACCTCAGATACTTACTAGCTATGTGACCCAGGCCTAGTTATTTAACTCTGTTTGTCTCTGTTTCCTCATCTGTAACATGAGCTGAAGAAGGAATGGCACATTGCTCCAGTATCTCTGCCAAGAAAATCCCAAATGGGGTCACAAAGAGTTGGACACAACTGAAAAAACAACAAAATGGGAAAATAAGTACCTCTAATACTTATATAACAGGACTGTTGTAAGGCTCAAATGAGATACTGATACATGTGAAAACTAATTTAGAGTATTATGTATTAGAGAAAGGAAAGAGAAAAGAAATATAGACAGTGAAATATCTATGAATGGAATGAAGAAAGGGTCTGTAGGTGACAATGAGAAACATAGTACATAGTTTTTCCTTCTAAGGGCCAACTATGCTGGAGGACCATGACAGAAGGAAAAGCCAGTACTATAGTGTGACTAAGGATACAGTGTCTTCCTGAGTGATCCAGGCTTATGTGAGCATAAGAAGATTAAAAGAGGATGGAAGATTAAAGTAAAGTCTATGATGAAAGGAAAGGCATCTACTGAGAACAGTTCTAGGAGGAACAAGGGAAAGGAAGGACTATAGTGAATGGGAATGAGAGAGACAGGGTAGTAGGGGAAGAAGGTTTTCAACTCAGCAAATGATGATTCCAAATCACAAACATTAAGAGAGAAGGAGGAAATAAAGGTTTGTTAGCTAGTTATATGATAGGGTATGTACAGTTGACTGGGTCTCCTACCCTTCAGGGTCTTAGGAAACAGGAGTTGAAGCCACAAGGAGATGCAATTGCTTGGTGTCGGTTCCTCTAATTCATCCCAAGATGGTGATGGATGATACACACTCAGAAGACACCATCCATATGAAGCCTTGTTCCTTGTTTGGGACTGGTGCTTGAACCTCTGGTTTCAGACAAGGTCCTATTGTCCTAGTGGTGAAAGGCCTAGTAGCTAGGCACTAATGGCTATAGAAGGCTGAGACATTGTGTTTTCTCCTAGGTTGTAAGTGGGCACAGGACGGAGGAGCCCCATGTTCATACTTGGCAGTATAATGCCACTTACCTTGATCTCACCTCCTGCAGCCTTGGTAGTGAAGCAAGTCTAAACAAAGGATCATCATTCCCTTGATATTGTCTCTTTTTTGTCATCAGGAATATCTGTTCTTTAAGGACCAGCATTCCTGAGTTTGACCAAGCTTACTGCCAAAAGGTCAGCTACTAAGAGATAAATGTTTGAACAATGGCACCCCAAGAAACAGAAACATAAAACAAACCTCAGGCCTATGCATTCATGGGCAAAAAAAAAGAGGAAGAAAAATATCATTTCTCTGGATTACCAATTTTTATTTAGCCAAGGCCTTGAAAATAATTTCACATTGATATGTAAGAGTCTATGATTATTTTACAAATATTTTTATTTTATTTATATTACTCTCCCCAAATCCAGTCCCAGACACAACTAACACAAACTTGGTGCTCAATAAGTATTTGTTGAATGAATAAGAATCCCTTTGAGGGAGAGGGCTTCACCTTTATTATTAGCCCCATTTTTTGAGATATTCTAGGCTAAGAAATGGCACGCGTATTCAAGGCTAGACTTAAGACTTGAAAAGTAGCCCTGCATTTGCAGTTGGAACTCAAGATTTGAAGTCCAGCTCTCCTGCTTACCGATTACATGATTTGGGGCAAATCATTTTGCCTCTCACAAGCTTCAGTTTCCTCCCCTGTCAAATGAGGTTGGCTTAGGTTGTTCCTTATATCTCCTCCAGCCCTGAAACCTACAGTTATATGAATTGTGGAGATATGCCCTAGGGAGAAAGGTTGCATTAGATGCTCTCTGAGTTCCTTTCCCATTCTACAGAGGCAAAAATTCTATTTTCCAATTTTGCCAAGGATCAGCCCTTTATAGGAAACCCATTAATATTTTGATCTTTCGTTACTAATCATTATAGAAGTACAAATTCTTCTCACCCTTGTTTTAGAATCAAGATCATCTTGAAATTGTTTTGGAAAAGAAACTGTAACTTAACCTCTGTTTGCTTTTCTCACCTCTAAAATGAGTATACTAATAGCACCATACTCCCAGGGTGGTTGATAATATTTGTAAGACACTTGGCACAGAGTTTGGCACATATTAAGTGCTATATAAATGCTAATAATTTTTTAAAGACCAGGCCCCCACAGACCCAGTTCCCACTCCTCCCTTCCTTCTCCCCCCACCAATTTTTCCAAATCACTAGCATATGAAATATCTGTTTTCCAAGTCTGGTTTATAGGGTCCTGATCCAGTCCACATTAAATAGCAGGCTCAGTACCTTGGTATTCCTCTGTTCTAGTTGTCATACACACCCCTAGCTCCTTTCCACTCTGCGCTAGGATGCACAAAAGACACAGGGAGTCAAGAAAGGTGAGGACTCTCAGACACATCTATCTTTATTTTTTTTCTTCTCAGAAAAGTTCAAGAATTACACCAAAAAATACTTCAGTCTTTGCTACCTACTGACAAAAATACGCCACAAAATTATAAATTATTCAGCAGTTTGCTGGGGGTCATTTTTTGTTTGTTTCCCATTTCTAGTAACAGATGAATTTACAGGTGAATCATGGTGGGGACAGAAAATCAGCTGATAGCTTTTGGCATTACAGTTTCACTATACTATTTTCTATATAGTTGCTGAGTATAATGGCATTGATAGCTTCCCCAGATCTAGGCCTCTTCTACAATACCCTTCTAACCAGCCCATTAGAGATTACTGAGAAGCCCTAACCCACACTTCAGTCTTGCTAACCTGAGTCTATTCCCATCTTTCCTACATGAAAGCTCTATGGGCTTCACCGTGGTCTGTCCAGGACATATTAGCAGATGGAAAGCCTAGAAAAATAACAGGTTCAATAATGGTATCCAGTCCCCAGTATACATATGTGCAAATCTGGCCTTGCTGTGGAATAAGTACTGCAGGCAGAAGCCAGGTTTAAGAAGCTGTACCAAGGGCCCTCTGGGCAAAAACTTCATCTCATTCAGAGAAAAGATAAGTTTATACTACAAGCCAAAAAGTCTTCCCACAGTTGGATAAGTAGGTAAGTCTTTCTTTCTCCTGGTCACTAACTGAGGTTGAAAATACTTCCACTATCAACTTTACTTTGCTTCTTCAAATTACCTCCCCTTGGTACTTGTAGTTTCTATGAAGCAGTGAGGCCAGGCCAGTTGAGGCCCAGACGGAAGATTACAGATCACCCTACCACATACACGGCATGAAAGATTCCCCCCTGCCTCCCTAACCCTTTCCCACCCCCCAAACATTGGAAAACTGGCTTTGTATCCATTCTCCTCAGCCTGCCCTGGCCATGGCTATACTCTCTCACCTAACAGGACCTTAGGAGATCCTGCCCTTTCTGTTGGTGTCACTGGGATTGGGCCAGGTTTCTGGGAGAGTGACTTGTTTTTTATCTCATTTTGTGTTGTTGTTTTTTTTTCCCCTAACAAATAGTAAGCAATGTTTTGAAAAATATTTTACATTGTAACAATCAACACCAAACATGCCTTTGTACAAGAGCTCAGACTCAGTAAGTTACAAATCAACGAGAATAACAATGGACCAAAGTAAATATCAATTCAAACTCCTCCTGTGTGTTCATTTAGGCTTGCTCCTCCCTCTGTGGGACCCTGGGAGGACAGTGTTGTCAGGTACTTGGGGCATGGGCATAGCCACGCCCGTGTCCCCTCCCCCCACCCCCCTCCCTTCCCTTTCACTTTCCCCCACTGGTGGGCATCTTTAATGGCCATCTGCCTTCACAGCCTTTGATTCATGGCTTATAGGTCCTGCTGCAGAGAGCCAGGGGGCGATGGCCCTGGAGCTGGTCTGCTTGGCCACACTGTAGTGGCTTATGACAGTGTAGAATCGGCCCCGGGAGCTGGAATCCTGTGCTGAGTAATAGGCGTCCAGGGAGGTTGGGATGCACCGTTTGTGCTGAGGGAGAAAGACAAACACAAATGTGACCATAGGTGACTTTTCACCTAGGACCCACACCCACTGGGGCCCAATCCATTTACCTTATTCGGATGCCAATGGAGATAAGCCTATAACATGACACCCAATTAAGTGCCCCCATTAGCTCTGGCAGCTCCTTTGGCTGGTATCCCTTACCTTATAAACAAATCCATCTGGGCAGCTGTGGTCATAGGTGAAAGCCTTGTAAACCACCAGAAATACAATGCAGGCAAGAAATGCCAGAGCCAGGCTGACGAGAATAGTGACCTATGAGAGAAATGTGCTGTTAGTCTCCATGTAGGGAATAGATACATCAAAGCAACCTGACAATTAAATGTCATGTTTGCATTTTCACAGGATTGTTAAGAAGGCTGGGATGTTGGAGAAAGAAGAACTGGGCTGGAAGTAAGGAGGTCTGCTTTTTACATCCCTCCTCCACTTGCTGTGTGACCCCGAACAAATCAGTTCTCCTATTTGGACCTCAGGTTCCTTCTAAATAAAATGAAAGGATTTAATGAGATAAACTTGAACATTCCTTCCAGTTTAGACATATATTTTCTAGAATGCCTCCTAACTCCCTCATTCTTTATTCTACATCCTAAAGTTCCTTCAAGTTTGGTCATTGATGGTATAAGGTTTGTGAGAAAAGATTATTAATAACCAGTATCTTGGGTAGATTCAGAGGCTCTCCCCTTTTTCTAAATTTCTCATTTTAAAAAATTCAGTTTTTCCAAGGACATTGCTGATAATGAGATTGCATTAACTCTCTTGGTCAGACCCCACCCTACCTGACCAGGAATTTAATCTAGGGTGGGGAAGCCTGTTTTGTTCTGCTCAGATTTGGATGGGACATACATTCTTTGAATTGGTAGCCTAAAGCTATGGGTGGTCTGGTATAGAGATACTTTCTCTATTGAAGAGATACTCAGCCCTTCATTTTAATATAGCTCACTTCCAATTAGATCTGATTGCTGTTTGATGGACCACCCACTATTTTGAAGGGTATATAAACTGTGAGTCCTGCCACCATGATTATCTTTGGTCTAAGAGGGCTGATCCTTTTATTAATAGCCTGCCGGCCTTATTAATAAAATGACTAAATTACTCAGAAATTATGTCTCTAAAACCTTTCTAAACATCATAGTTACTAAGGTCCCTCTCAGCTTTGACATTCCAAGCTGAAGTTTTTGATATCCTTTTCAGATCTGATGCTATGTGAGTACAGCTTCACATCACATTTAGAACACAGCTGAGTATATGATATATCCCTCCTACTCTGTCTGACTTTTTGCCACTGCCTGACATAGTAGTAAGACCAATCAGCACCATGGCTAGGGAATATACCTCTCCTAGAGTGTGTGACACTAGGAAATCATGGACATCAATTGAGGCAAGTTCAGAGAAAAAGAAAAAGACCATTTGGTTTACAAAAATTTTCCATACAAACAGAGCTAAAATCTGGAATGAAAAGCCAAATTTCCAAAGGGACAAAGGGTATAGGAGTGCCACGAGGGTGCTGCCTCTGATCAGGAATGGGAAAGTAACAAATGGGGTTGTGGGCTGTAACATAAGATTTTATAAAGAAGGTTATTTTGATGAGCAAGTCTAGTTTTGTAGGAAAGGTATACACATATGCATACCCACAAGACTACTTCACTACTTCTGTAAGCAAAGAGCTAACTCATTTACAAAGACAGCTCTTCATCAAAAGCATACAGACTTCTCATTTAGCAGTGTGAGCAAATATTGCCTAAAGTTATTTTAGATAGTATTAAGTTCCTCTCAAAGTTTAAAAGCAGGGAGTTTTCTGAAGTCCTTTCTTTACATCATTTTCCCAAGTGAGAAAATGCTTTATTTTTTTTCTGTGAATAAATATCTCATTTTACTCTCCAAAAAATCTTCTTTAAATTTCACAAAGTAAACTACAAATATTGTTGCATTAAATCATCACAGCACAACCTTGCAAACTGGCTACTATACTTACTACTTCCCCCATTTTACAGATAAGGACCATGAGATCACCAAGGTCACATAGCCAGTAAGGTAGGAGTTGGAATCTAGCTCTCTTTTAATTACAAATATAGGACTCCTTCTACTGTACTACACTGTCAGAGCTACTACCTTAAGAGTTTAAGAGCTATGGAAAATTTTCGTAAACCAAATGGTCTTTTTCTTTGAACTTGCCTCAATTGATTTCCATGATTTCCTAGTGTCACACACTCTAGGAGAGGTGTATTCCCTAGCCATGGTGCTGATTGGTCTTACTACTACTACTACTATGTCCTCCCTTCCCCTGACCATGGTGCTGGCAAAGATTTTTTGGGGAGGAATACTTTTAATAAACTTCAAAACACAAAAAAAAAAATAAGGAGAGGGAGATGCCAATTGATAATTTCCTAGGTACACCATCTGAAGAAGGTAAAGGGTTTCATTTTTTTAAAAAATTACCCTCTAGTCCAATGCTTGACATATAGCTGGCAATTAATAAATACTTGTTGATCAAGTGAATGATTAAGTATTAATATGATTGTGCTCTTTATCTGCTTAGCTGACATTAGAAGGGAGTTTGAAGAGTCTTTAAAGATCATCTGAGTCAATACTCTCATTTTTCAGTTGAGGTAACCAAAATCCAGAAAGGTAGGGATTAGAGTTCAAAAGTCATATAGATAGTAATAGAATTAGGATTTGAACCCAAAATCTCTAAAAAGGATTTATCTGATAATTCAGGCCCCCAACTGCAAAAGAAAGTGGAGGGAAATAATGAGGAAATAAAAGGCTAGTTTGAGTCATATATTTGACTGAATACATTCATTTGGCTAGGAAGCTTTGGCGTTGGAGCAAGATTTCTAGTTAGGAGGGAACTAAAGGAATACTGGGGCTGAGACCACTTGGAATCTGGAGAAAATTACTGGGTCAGGCTCTATATGAGGACTCCTATAAGTAGCTATACTTTATAGGATGGTCAATTGTTTTTATAGTATCTCAAACTGCTGTATCAGGAAAAAAAAAAGCCCTGGCCTGGGAATCAAGAAATGTCACAAAATGAGCTGTTTCCAGCTCTGGCACTAGCTTGTGGTCTGACCCTGAGGAAGTCACTTCTCACTGTGAGTCTCAGTTGCCCCATCCATAAAATGAGAGGTTTGGACTAGATGACTCCTAAAGTACCTTAGACAGTAAGCTCCTTGGGGTCCTGGATCACACTTTATCTAAACATTATTATATCTCCTCATCACATAGCACAGTGTTTTGTACACTAGGTAACACTTAAAATATTGCTATACCTTGTATATCCAAAATTTCATCATTCTAAGTCACCCTGTTATTCCTACAGAAATAAGCAGAAGATTCTTGATCTGGAGAAGGAATGTTCAGCTCAGAGATGAGGCCATGGAATGAAATGGGCCTGCTCAGACTCATTTGATTTTACTCAGTTTCTCTATCATTCATAGAACCACAATGCTATAAAGGATAGGATTGGTACAATTATGGAACCTGAGAACCATAGGAAAATAGTCTGTTTGGGAGTCCACAGCACCTCCCCTTTCACAGACCCTACCAAAGGACCATAGATCTAGCGTTGGAAAGGACTGTAGACAACTTACTCATTTCATAAATCATCAAACTCTGGCCCAGCAAGACCAAGTGTCTTGCCTGAAGTCATGCAGGTTTGTAAGTGGCAGAGAAATCATGATTCAAACTCATATCCTAGGATTCCCAAGTTCAATTTTAACTATACTTCCACTTCCCAAAGAAGTGGTGAAGCCATGGGAGATACAGAAATTGACAAGGAATAGGAAGAGGAACAGTTGTCATCCCCACAACTAACATATTCATAGTGTACTTAGCATGCATTATCTCACGTTACCCTCATGAAAAACCTGTAAGACTATCAGTAGTCCATGTATAACCATAATTATCTCCAATTAGCAGGTAAAGAAACTGAGGTTCAAAGAGGTTAAATGAACACCTAGGATACCCAGGAAAGAGTGAAATCAGAATTTTAACCTAGATAAAAATCCGGGGTACTCTCCCCTATACCCTGGAAGCCTAGTGTGTAGGAAGGGTAGCTGGAATAGGCACTAACACTTGGTTTATTTTGTAAATATCCCTCTCCCTCTACCATAAGCATACTTATTATTTGACACAAACAGCTTCTTGTCTGCCTTGAAGGCACTGACTTAGTTGGGTTTGTGGCACAATGAACATAGGAATAAACAAACCAATCTTCCAATAGGACTTTTTACTCTAATATCCTAGTCTTATCTTAATAGAGCAATCTGAATAGTATTTTATCTGACACGGAAATTAATAATCACTCATACACTTCTTGTCTGTCCACTAATCCTCTAAAAAAATACAGTAAGTTTTGTGGTGGGTTGTTTGTTTGTTTTTTTAATAAACACCTGGTTTCACTGTATTCTTAAATCAGAGATCCCTACAGGGCTCTTCAGTAGATTGGCTCAAATTCACACAAGCCTTCCTTTTTCCTCACTCACTTGCATTTCCATGGAATTTCAACTTTGCAATGTGAAGCAATATTATACCTCAATGTTTCGCTGGATCTATGATTTCAACCTTGTGAGAATTTCCTCCATCAGTGAAAGTCACAATCCCCTATGCTTTCTTATCTTATACTATTCTCTTCTATGTCTTCCCTTAAATCCTCCATATCCAATGCCCTAGAGGCCTTGCTCTGATGCTTTTCATATTTCATGGTTGCCTGCACAACACCCAGGCTGACTGTCAGTGACCCCTCGTTCTTGTTACAGGACTGGCCTATCTCCTTTTCCTGTCTTAAATACCCTTGATGCCCTTTCTGCCACTTCTCATAGGTAAGCCATCAGTGGTAACATGCTGTATTTATTTTTACTTGATATACTCTTTCCATCACCCTATGTGCAGTTGTACAATTGTGATTTTTCTGGTAGTTTTATTCTGTCATTAGAAGCCTAAGAGCATCAGGTCGTGAACTGTCATTTGATGAGCTTTGATAGAAGCACACAACTTGTGATCACTGATGATAAAACTCTCCAGAGTTTTAAACTTTACAAAATGTCTTCTTTGTAACAACCTGGTGAAACAGTGTAATACAAGTATTGTTATCACTCTCATTTTACAGATGAAGAAATTAAGGCTCAGATAGGTCAAGTGATTTGTCTAGGGTCACATAGTTTGAAGGTGTTAAAGCCATTCAAACCCAGGACTCCAGACTTCTAGTTCAATGATCTCTCCACTATGGTATGATACTATATAAAATTCTTTCTTCTGAGCTGATATGTCACAAATGTTGCTGAAACCCAGAGGGAAAAGTCAGAGTAGGAAAGGAAAAGAAAAGATCCACCCACATTCTGCCAATCCTTGAATGAAGATATAGTGCTCTAGCTATTCCAGAAAATATGATGCTTCATTAGCATTCAAATAGTCAAGAATCTCAATTCAGTAATACCCAATGAACCTCAACTTTCTTATGAATAACATGAACCCTGGAAATCTCAGAGCAATAAAAACACTCACACAGGGGAAACAAAATTTGCGAGGACCTGAAATATAGATGCACCACAGACATTAATCTTTTGTAAATAGCAGCAAGATGGGGACTTATGGGAGGAGGAATTAACATGGCACATTCCCCAAACAGAACCCTAAAGGCTACAGGGATAGAGAATTAGAAGAAAGCTTGATGGAAGCCCAGTCTCCTCAAATTAAAAGGTCTGAAATGTCCTTTAGTACATTTTGTCCCTTTTGTTTCCCCTTTCTTAAGTATAAACCTTAAAACCATATAGTTGTAGAATCCCTAAGTGGCAAGGGATTTTAATGATCAACCAGGCAACCCATTACCAACAGGACAAATAGTGTCTATAAAATTCCTTATAAGTGGCAATGAAGACTTCAGGGAAAGACCTCTAGTGAGGCAAACTCACCACCCCCAAGGGCCAGTGCATTCTATTTTTTGCTCACTGTAATTGTTAAGAAGTATTTCCTTACATTGCGTTAAAATATGCCATTCTATAACTTCTACCCATGACTGCTAATCCGAGACCCAGCATTTAAACTTCATCTCTTCTCTTGGACCCAGCACCATGAAGAACCCAGAAAAAGAAATCTAATCCCTTTTCCTCATCATGCCTCTGCTGATAGTTAAAAAAAGAAGAAATATTACACTGTCTTTTTACCTTAGGCTAAACACCCTAATACCTTCAAACAATCCTGAAAAGTATGGATTCAATTCCCCTCTCCATCCTAGTTGCTTTTTTGACTCATTCCAGCTTGATTCCCTTCAGAAAGGCTTAAAATGTTAATATATCTCCCCACAGCATACCACATCAATTGTGACAATGAGTAGACACTCTGTTATTACTGGCCATGTCTATATGAGCAAAACAGATAGCTTAGGTAAGTCAAGTTGTCACAGATAGAGCAAGTTATGAAACTTAAAACACCACATAAAAGTGAGGCATCATCTTAATTAATTAATTATTAATAATAGAAAAGAATTTTCTTCAGGTTGTATGAAATACAAATCATGGTCATCATCCTCATTACCATTAATCAGCAGAGTCCAGGGATATTGCTGTACCAAACAGAATGTCTGAAGTGTCCGTCTGAACAAGGTACAAATGTCAGAGAGGCTACATCTTCTGATCCCCTCTAGGTTAGGGATATGACTCTAAATAAATGACACAAACTTACATGGCTTCATTTTCCTCCCTTGTGGACAAAGGAATTTGCATCAGATAATCACTATGATTCCTTCCAGCTCTATACTCTGAGACCCTACCCTTCTAGCCATACATGGTTAGAAACCATTTTTGCTGCCTTCTCACTGACTTCCAATCTTTTGAATACCAGAACAGGAGATTTAATAGTTGTTTATACTGAACATTTTGCATCTCTTTATCAGAGTAATTTTTATTTTTTAATTCTCTTCCTTTGCTATACTGTGAATACTACTAAGCCCAGTATGATGTGTGACTTAATTAGGGGGAAAGGGAACCAACATTTATGAAGTCTACTATGTGCCAGTCACTGCCCTTTGCATTTGATCCTCACAACAACCCTGGAAGTTAGGTGATATTATCACCATTTTACAGATGAGGAAACTGAGACAGACAAAGATTAAGTGACTTGCCCAGGATCACACAGCTAGGATTCTGAGGCTGGATTCAAACTCAGGTCTTCCTGATTCTAGGTTCAGTGCTCTATCCTCTGGCCACCTCGATGCATGCAGTAAATACTTCTTTGGAGTATGGTAAGCTTTTGGACTGGACACCACCTTATAAGTGACAAATTGCTATATTGCTTTCTCAGTCTTGTGGGGATTATTGAAAGCAATGTACCAATTTATTGAGTTAGGATGAAGCATCACTAGTTCATCTAGAACATTTGTAAAAATGGAGGTTGGTTCAATTTTCTAGTTTTTACTACTGCTGCTGCTGCTGCTGCTCCTGCTACTACTACTACTACTACTTGCCCTCACTGCATCACTCCTCTCCCCAACCTGCTATACTGTGAGCTATTATTTATGGAAAGGGCATTCACAAGTTCACTTTGTCCCAGGTCAAGCTGCTAACAAACCCTGGGCACAAGTGAGAGGTCTTCA
Source organism: Gymnobelideus leadbeateri (assembly GCA_011680675.1). Lineage (NCBI taxonomy): Eukaryota > Metazoa > Chordata > Mammalia > Diprotodontia > Petauridae > Gymnobelideus > Gymnobelideus leadbeateri. Next base: position 179,047 of record WOXC01002509.1, read on the forward strand.
TTACCTGCCCCCTAAGTAGAAAGAGTACTAGATGTGGAGTCAGAGGACTTGAGTTTGAATCCCAACAAGACAGTATAACTTAGAAATATTTTCAATTTAGGGCAGCTAGGTAGCACAATGGATAAAGATATAGATAAATGGGCCTGGTCATATAGTTTGTTAGGTGCAGTTAGAACCTGAACCTAGGTGTCCTGATTCCAAGCCAAGCATTCTTTCTCCTATACCTAAAAATTAATGACCTTAGAAGTAGGACCCTGTTATTTTCAATGGGGGAGGGGGATGGAGAAGAGAACTTGTAAATGAAAATAAAAATAAAATGAAATAATATTTTTAAAAAGTAGGACCTTACAAACAACAAGATTTTAAGGAGAGCCATTAATTTAGAACAGACCTGAGGTCACCTAGTCTAACCAGCTTCCAAGGTATGAATACTCTCTACAGCATCACTGACAAATGAGGAGTCAAAGATCACCCCAAAGTTGCAAACTCACATCACTAGGAGGATGGTAGTGTAGGTTTTGAAGGAATGATAATGAGTTCTGTTTTGGTCATATTGTTTGAAATGCCTACAGAGAATCCAGTTCAAAATGTTTAATAGTGTACTGGTGACAGGGGGTTGGAGTTCAAGAGAGAGGATGGGGCTAGATATAAATCTGAGAGTCATTTGCCTAGAGATAATAATTAAACCCAAGTAAATGAGGTCACTAAGGAAAAAGAGGAAAGGAACCAGAGGAAAGAGCTTTGTGGTAACCCACTACTCGGGGGCAGGCTATGGACATATTCAGCAAAAGAGAAAGAGAGGAGGAGAGGGAGAAAGAAAAGGAGGAGGAGAATGAGCATTTTTATAGCATTTTGAGATTTGAAAAGTACAAATATTATCACATTTTATTCTTTAAACAGTCTTAGGGGATAGATACTATTATCTCCATTTTACAGATGAAGAAACTGAGGCAGACAGAGGTTTAAATTACTTGTCCAAGGTTGTATAGCTAATAAGTGTCTAAGGCTAGATTAAAACTCAGGTCTTCTTGAGTGTTCTATTCATTATACCACTTAGCTAGCTGCCTAGCTAAGAAGAAGCTGCCAGAAGATAAGAAGAAAGTTAAGAAAGAATAATGTCCCAAAAACCCAAAGAGGAGACAGTGTGCAAAGGAAGGGGTAGTCTGCTTCACTCTACTGTGTCAAATGCTGTAGAAAGGTTAAGAAGAATGTGGACTGAGTAGAAGCCATCAGATCTGGCAATGAAGAGATCAATCAAAATTTTGGAGATAACAGTTTCAATTGAGTGAAGATGTCGGATGTGAGAGGAGAGGAAATGGAGGCACCTAGAATAGATAATTTTTTCAAGCAGTTGGCTAAGAAAGAGAGGGGAGAAATAGAACAATAGCTTGAGTGGATAGTAGGGTCTAGTGGAGGTTTTGTAAGGAGGAGGGAAATTTAGTCATGTTTAGAAGGCAGGCAGGAAGGAAAAAGAAGATAGGGAGAGGATGAAGATTAAAAAGAGAAAGGGAATGCCTGAGGTTGCAATCTGTCCAAGAAGACTAGAAGGGATGAGATTAAGGATACATTTAAAAAGTATTTTAAAGAAAGGATTTAAGTTTAAATGGAGAAGAATCTTTGGTTCAAAAAACAAATTGAAGAAACACCTGACAATTTCATCAAGTCCTTCATTTGAAAAATGGCAATCAATAGTTGAGGATAATATCTCTCCACCCCCCCAAAAAAAACCCCACAACAACAGGGGATTAGATTTAGAGAACAGGAAGAGGGGGTGGGCTTGGCCAGGAGAAGGACCACCTCATCATCAGAGATCAAAGTGAAGGAGATGATGTTGAGAAATTTAGAGAGGTAAAGCAGAAGAGAAGAGAAAGATCATGGCAAATGGCTTCTATTTTCTCAGTGAAATATGAGGCAAAGTCTTCAAAATGTCATGGTTAGTTCTGGGTTACAAATAGCCACACCTAACACTCTAGCCCTGCCTGGAAGGCTCTGTCTCCTCACCATCCCCTCCTCACCAACCTTGCCTTTTTCAAGACTCAATTTTTTTTCCTCATCTTCTGCAAGAGACTTTCTCTTGTTCACTTCTTTCTCACCCCCACCAGTGCCTTTCCTTTAATATTACTTTCCAAATACACTGTATAGATCATATATGTACATAGTTATTTATAAGCTGTCTCTGTCATTAGGATGTGAGCTCATTTAAGTTAAGAACCCTGTTTTTACCTTTCTTTATATCCTCAGCACTTAGCACCATGCCTGGTATATAGTGAGTGCTTAATAAAAGGCTTGTTAATGGACTAATAGAAGTTATTTGCTCTGAGGTCATTAGACTAAGTCACTTTCCCTATTCTGGGAGTAATCTATAAAATGAGAGGGTTGAAACAATTTTTTTGTAAGGTCCCTTGTTTTTTTTTTATTCAATAAATTAACCCATTTATTGTTGGACTATGGGCTACAGATATTTGATAAGATTTTACTGTTCTTTCAGTTCCTTCAGTCTTCTGATGGCAGATTTGACTGAGACTGCAGAGGTGGGTACTGTAGGTCCATGAACCACCAGCTACTGTTTTCATACAGGATCTACAGTGCCAGATCCCCACAGCCCATCTCTTCATTTTGCTCTTGCCACAGAAGGAGCAGGTATACTTGGCATGCTGGCTAATTTCAATTTTCTTCACCATTTTCCTGAGGGATGCACCCTAACGTGTTCCATATTTACCAACAATTCCAACCTTCTTGGTACGTTTAGCCATGTTAGTGGCTCTGGGGCTGGAGCTTAGAGAGGTGTAAGGTCCCTTCTTGTTCTAAATTCTATTCTATGTCACATTGCTGTTGTTGTTGTCGTCGTTGTTGTGTGTATGTGTGTCTTTCTCTTGCCTTCTTAACTAGATTGTAGGCATCCCTAGGGGAGAGACTGTGTCTTATGCTTCTTTAATACATCCCAAAGTGACTACAGAGCTTACAGTCTGAGGTGCAGAACAATTCAATTCAATTAACACTTATTAAGCATATACTATGGTTAAGATATTGTGTGTTGGGAATAAAAACATTGGGCTCTCAAGGAGCTAACAATTTTAAAGGTGGAAATATGAATATATGCCAAATATAAATAACATATACAAATAACTATGATACAAGTAAGAGTGAAATTGGTATAAAGGAGGGGTCCCACCAAGCAAAGTACCATAATAACTTTGAGGAAAGATTTATGTCATCTTGGCCAGAAAAGGGATGAAAGGGAAGAGGAGGTGTGAAATATGGGGTTATCAGGAAAGCTTTTATAAAGTCTTTGACATCTGAGTTACATCTCGATGGAAGGGAGGGACTTCAACAAAACAAGATGAGGGTAGGGAAGAGACAGGAGAAGAGGGAGGGAAAGGGTCCATTTCAGGTGTTGGGGGCAGCATGAACAAAGGCATAGAGAAAATGAAAGATGACAGAGAATGACCCAGTCTAACTAGAACATAAAGTATATAAATGCAACTTTAAAAAATTAAAAAGAGGCTTAATAAATGCGCTGAATACAATGAAAAGCCCTTGGACTAGTAGGGTTTGAGAAATTTCAAGTTGAATTCTATTCTCAGGCACACTAAGAACATTCCTGGAGTCCTCAACTTTGACTCTCAACTAGATTCCTTTGGAGAGTGTGGAATGAGCACTTTTAAGGTTAAAGTTACCACAGACTGCCTGAGGTATAAAGAGGAGAAAATACAAAGGGGAATCTCAGCCTTTAGAATTTTATCTGAAGATTTATAGTCAAGATAATATCCCTCAAGTAATAGAAAACTCTGGCTTAACATGGCAGATCTAGTTAGATCATCAGCAATAAAAATATTGTTTGCTACTCATTTCTTAAGTCCAATAAATCCATGGTCTCCTGGGTAGCAGCACTCCCTCCACGGATGCAATCACAATTTCTCATCCCTTTAGATTCTTGTACATGTTCGTTGGTTTGTTTTTCCCCCATAACCATAGAGAATCTGCCCTGTGCAAGAATACTCTCCTCTGGAGCTTTTAAATATGTAAAAATATGTAAATCTGTAATCATAATATATAATATTTACATGTATGAATGTGCATGTTACATGTTATATATTATATTCACATTTACGTATGTACAAGTGTAGCAAACTGTATTTTACAAATGAAGAAACTGATTTACAGAAAGGTTTAATTTCTGGAGAGGACTCCCCCAATGTTAGACAAAATTCAGGTGAATTTCAACCTGAATCTGAATTCAGTTCCTCTGACTCAAGTTTCAGTCCTCTTCCCCATTCAGCTGCCCAGTCTCCTACAGGACTGGTGGACCATTATTCACCTTCGTTCTCTATAGATGATCGGCCATGTTATGCTGGGCCAGCCATGTCTTCTTAATCAGCTTATGCTCCTTTGATCCTATGACTTTTATGCCACTTGGGACAGCCAAGTCCCATAAGTAGTTACTGGTAACATGATGCAGCTTTTGTCACCCATTAATAAAACAGATCATCCTTCAGTCTGGAACAGGGTTACTTTATGAAGCTTCTGGCCAATGTTTGAGGCCACTTTGGCTCCAGAGCTTTCACATTTCTAATCCAAGATGATTTCATTAAAAAGATTTATGACTGACACTGAAAAGTGTGAGTGAGCTTTATAAAAACTAACTCCACAGAACTTTTCCCAGTGTATAATTACCCAGCAAGGCTGCATCTCATCTAGTCATACAGAAACCCACGGCTGTGCATCTTAATGGTCCAAATAGATTATTTTAAAATTCAGGCAGAAAACTCAACCCAGACTTCTCTGCTTTTATCCAGCTTTTAATTAAAGTTATTTTATTCTGTCCACTGGCAAAACTCCTTTGCTGCATTTTAGATGAAATATAATCTTCTCCAAAATTATTGTTCAATTTACACTCCAGCTTGGGAGTTCAATAAGTCATCACTCCAAAAGACAAGACAAAGAAGGGAGGTAATTGGAGCCTTTCTCTATAGTTCATTATAGTGGGAAAGACACTGAATGTGGAGTCAGAAGACCTATATTCAGATCTTTTCTGTGCTTCTTACTATTGTTATCACTTTGGACAAATCAATTCTTTTCTGGGCTTCAACTGTCTCTTCTTTAAAATGATGGATTTGGACGAGATAGTGCCCCTTCCAATTCTAAATCCTATGATTCCAGCTTATCTATTTTAGAATGGAAACAATAAAGCCCCCACCCCACTTTGGGCAGTATTACAACAAGAGAATTATTTTCACTGGTCTCTAATTGAGTGCAAATCACATTTTAGTATAGATTACAGGATCTAGAGCTGGAAGGGATTTAAGGAGTCATTTAGTCCAACCCCTCATTTTATAGATTAGGAAAATGAAGCCCAGGGAGTCAAATGCCCAATGACTTGCCCAAGTTTTATAGCTTTTATGGAGCAGAGCTAGACTTTGAGCCTTGGACCTCTAACTCCAGGGCCAGAGCTCTTTTCCTTGTACCACATTGCTTCCAAGATCTATATGGTAGAGATGATTATGACAAGAGGAAGAGTACATGGTGCAGCAGAAAAGGGCACAGGATTTGGAGGCATAGGCCCTGAGTTTGGTCCTGTCTCTGCTACTTGCTACCTATATAAGTGACTTTTAGTAACTTCACTTTTCTGGGCCAAACTTTTCTCATCTGTCAAATGGGGATGATACTGTTAGTACTGCCTACCCTAGGTCATTATTAGCAGGAAAATGCTTCAATAAGCCATGGAACGCTGTAAAAAACGTGAGTTATCATCATTTCATAGAGGAAGAGGATCCTAGATCTAAAACAAGAAGGAACCACAGAGACCAGATAGTCCAACCTCCTCATTTAAGGAAACTGAGTTCTAGGAAGGTGAAAGGACTTGTCACAGGGGTAGTGACAGATCCAGAACACAAACCCAGGTCTTCTGACTCCAAACATAGGCATATTTCAGTGAACAAAAGCCATGAGCATCATCAAGAACAAGTTACAGTACCCTGGCTGCATAATGGTCACTTAACAACAAGCTAACCATACATGACAGGAGAAAAAGATAGGTGGACATTTGATACTAAAAAGGAACATTTATATCACACTTTCAACTTTACAAAGCTGCAGTTTAGGCTCATTAAAGTTTAACCTTCACTAAAACTTTTGTAACCACCTATAACTATACACATATAAAATCTCATTTGAGCCATATAATAACCCTGTGAGTTACAGGTATGGTTTATGCCTATTTTACAGATAAGGAAACTGAGGTTAATAAAGGTTAATTGCCTGTATTCCCATTTACAATAAATATCAGAAGCATAGATTGAATCAAGGTCTTCCTGACTTCAAGACCAACATAGTCCACTCTGCCTTGCTGCTACTCCATACCTTCACTTTACTATTATCAGTATTAAGGAAACAGATTATTGGGGAACAGGGATAGAGTCCAAAGAAGTTAAGCTATCATAACACCAAAGGCCCACACTTCCTGGGTACTTTAAGGCTTATATAATGCTTCCCCCACAACAACCCTAGGTAGGAAGCAGCCCAAATTCTGTCCACATTATCACTGCATTTCACACATGAGGAAACTAAGACTTCAAAAAGCCAAATATCTTGTCCAAAGTCTCACAGGTAGTAAATAGCAGAAGTGGGATTCTAATTCAGGTTCTCTGATCTCAAAGTCAGTGCTTTTTCCATGAAACCCCCACCCAATCTGAACACTGCATGAATGCAAAACCAGATTCCAAATGGTTCATTAGATAATTAACTTATGTGTGCAATAACCAGACAGACTGATTGTTTGAGCTGGTCTCCATCTTGTAACAGCCTTTCTTTTTCTGAGTTATTTAGGCAGTAATAGGCTTAAATTTGTTTAGAGGCACACAATGCCAGCTACAGCCTACCCAGCCTAACACTGTGCCAAGGCAAGAACTCTGAATGAAGAACACACAGTTACATTTCCAAGTCTTCATCACTTACTGTGGTTTTAAAAGGCAATTTGTGTCCATCAGCCTGAAATTCTGAATTTAAATGAATTTCTCTGATTAATTGGACCCTTTTGCATTCCTTTGTAGGCTATCTGTAGCAGCTGTGAATCCCTTCCTGGCCTCTGAAATAGCTGATTATAATGTGAAGGTTGGGGAAAGCAGAAAAATAATTTCTCTGCCATACCAGACCAAAATGGAACTGTTATTATTAGGAAATTATTTGGTCAACTCTGTACTAACATCAAGCTACCGAAAATCTAATTAAGGAAGCCCAAACTCCAGGATCCCAATGAATACTGTTTAATAAATTGTGCTTTGAAAGGAAGAAGAAAATGAAACATCTGTGACCTCCAACTTTATAAGTAATAATTTCAATCTCTTTTTGGAACTGCTTTCAGAAGCTCCCTGTGGAAGAAAGGGGTGGTCAGAGAGTAGGAGCCAAAGATTTGGAGCCAGGATTTCATTAATACTGGTGAAGAACTTGGAAGAGACAAAGCACCATGTACATGGAAAGTATTGTTAAGTGATAAAGCATTTTCTACTCTAAATTTCCATTGTCTTAATAAGAAGAAAATCATCAAGGATCAGTAAAAGAACACAAATCTTTGTGCTACTAGAGGGTGCCAATGACTTGTCAAATTATCCCCTAAAACCTAAAAATATCTATGTGGCTGGAGAAAACAATAATATTTACTCACATTTTAAGAAAGGGAAACTGAGGCAACAACCCACAGCAGATGAAGTAAACACAAAATCAGAATGAACAGTTTATCCAACTGATTAAACTGAGACATAAATGAGACCAATTATAATGCATGGAACAGTGGAAAGAGTACTGGCTTTTCAGACACAGAAGACATAGGTTTTCAAACCCTGGGTCTGACACTTTCTACCTGTGTGACCTTGGACAAATAATTTAAATTTCCTAGGCTTTAGTTTCCTTATTTGTAAAATAAATGAGTTAGATTAGAGTCTCTGAAATTCCTTCCAAATCTAGATCTGTGTTCCAATAATAATAATAATAATAATAATGTAATGACATACTTCCAGGTCATGTGAACAATAAGACAGAGGGCTAGACATTTTCTCTGACCCCCATAATCTCTCAAACTCCTTCAGAATAGAAACTATGCACCAAACATAAAGCACTTTTATTTTCCTCCATGGTCTAGGACACCCAGAATCCTCCTCAAAAAAAGATTGAAAAAAACCCCCAAAACCCTAACCCATGAACTAATCCTTATAACTGATCCTGAGCTCCCACAGCCTTTACCCCCCACCTCCCATGCTACCAGCAGCAAGGCCACACTAACAGATACCTCACAAGGCTTCCCACAAAAACCACCCCCACCCCCACACACATTATTTCCCATCTCCATTCTGTGCCTCAGCCTCCTTAGCTGTAAAAATAAGATTAGATAGATGATCTCTAATGCCCTTTCTAGCTCTTAGGCCTTTGATCCCATGATCCACCTGAAATATGTGCCTCAAATTATGTCAAATCCAGGATTATATGCCATAGGTCCCTGCCCTCCAGGGGCCGTCTAGTCAGGAAGTTAACACACGTGAAGCAATAAGCATGATGCAGTGGAAAACGGGCTGACTGGGTCAGAAGTCCTGGTTTTGAAGCCCTCTGCTCTACTATTTATTACCTTTGGGCACTTCTGGGCTTTGGGCAAATTTGTTTTTCCTCTCTAGAACAGTTTTAACGTTTATAAAATGAGGTAGCTGGACCAGAAGTCCTCTGAGAACCTTTCTAGATTTAAATCTATGATTCTACCATTCCAAGAAATACCAATCCAAGACAATACATGAAAACTGACAAAATGGGCAGTTCTGGACTACAAGTGCTAGGAAGATTCTGAGAAGAGGGAGATCAGTGAAGAGCAATGTCAAAAAAAGGCCCCAGTGAAGGGTGAGGGGCATGTAATGGCCAGTGGGTTATAATGTCCCACACCTGTCTTATGAACCCATCTCTTGCCAAGTGAGAGAAGTTTTTCACACTGGAAGGACAGTTGCTTATGAATTTTCATTTTTAATGTTGAAAGCATGTGATCAAGTAAAGGCCAAAAAACATGTTTGCTCTCACACTTGTGCAATTTCATGGCCTTGCTCTTAACACCTTCTACACATATCTCCCTCTTCATTCCTTCCCCCTTCAAAGCTATAGATTCACATAGACTGTATTCAAACTTAGGACCTAACCCTAAGAGGATGGTGATTTTCTCTCGATGGCTCACTGCCCATATCTGTAGTTACTCCAGGAACATATCTCAGTATAACACTTCATATCTAAGTTTCCCAAAATGTGGGTAAAAGAGGTCCTCATCTCCCATATAAACATTCCACAGGAAATAGAAAAGATGCAAAAGGACTCATAGCAAGTAGGATCTGCCTCTGAAAACCCTCCCATATTCTAGTGAGTCCCTCTTTCCCTATACAGGCCTACACAGTTACCCCTTCTCACTAAGACTCATAGTATCATACTGTGATTTCTACTCCCACTGGTTATCTAACATCCTTTGGGGGTAGCTCTTCTTTTCATCCCTCCTAAAAGCTCCCATGGCTCCCCTTTTTCACAGAGTTGTTGCTATAGGGAAATCACTGTGTATGCCTAAAAGTAAGCATGATAGAAAGAGAAATGACTATTGTTATCACTCCAAAGCTGACCTAGGTCCTGATCCTACTATTTACAAAAGAGCTTTTGTTCAGGAAACCCCTGGTAGGTATAGGGTGTGCAGGAGTATAATGAATCAAACTACCATTCCCCTGGTTACATTTGTTTCTGGTCCCTTCTCCACCACACCCTGTGATGCTCTTCTTTGTTCATGGCTGTGCCTCCCGAATACAGACTAGAATATATAGGAGACATTTCTTTACTCCCTTAGTTTTCCTGACAGACAATCAAGTACCCTTTTGACACTAACCATGTGAGGAGAGACAGGATTTATCAGTCAGGTACCTGGTATCTGACCTCTCTGTCAGTTAAGCCTATATTTCTACTTTTCTTTTAAAAATTGGATATTTCCAGAAAAAAAAAAAACCCTCCCATAGTGATGAGAGGTAGTGAGGGTTGGCCTGGGGTGTGGGGGAAGAGAATGGGATTATTAAAGGATCATTTCTTTGAAGGGCTAGATCCAGCACATCTAATTCCTACATAAATGTTAACTATTTTGGCAGGTGGCACTTACAGCACAGAGGATTCAGGGCTCCACTTAAAGTCAGAAGACCTGGGTTTGAACCCCACCTCCGATATTTACTAGTGATGTAATTGTGAACAAGTCATAAGCTTCCAGAGTGTCAGTTTCTTATTCCGCAATAACCTTTATACCCCATATGTTACAGGGCTTGGGGAAGGAAGGATTGTGCAAACCTTAGGGCACTATATTAATGTAAACGATGATGATGATGATGATGATGATTTACAAATGTGTCTGTCATGCAAGAAAATTTTCTTAAATAAATCATGTCTGTACTCTGGAGGCAGCCTAGTCTAGCTGGGCAGCCTGGTTGCAGAGTCAGACGACCTCCTTCATGTCTCAGTTCTGCCAACCTCTGTGTGATATTTTCACACCTCTAAACCTCTGTTTCCTTAGCTGTAAAATAGAGGGGTTGGACTAAAATGCTATCAAAGTTTTCTTCCATCTCAGATTCCTAGGGTTCAGTCCTCTGAAGACCTTAGTGTGGAGGGCACCCTGAATTATTGAAGGTTTTGTCAATGAAACCTAAGTTCTGGTAGGTCCTGGAAAAATCATGAGCCCACTACCAGACTGAACTTCTGTCCTCCAAGAAGGGTAGTAAGAAAAGGCTCATTCCCCTAGAGAATATTTTTTTTTTCTGGCTAAGACAATTCATGAAGTCATAAACTACATGATGGAGAGGTTAGATTGGCACCAGTGGAGGGAGTAACTACTTCATAAGGTTCTGAATTATCATGGTAAATGGAAAGTGAAGTTTATATAACAGTGCTTAGGTTATTTTAATTTATTGTGAAGAACATTAAATGATAAAAGAATAAATCAGTGAAATGCTTCAATTGTCTGATTTTGAATATTTAAACATATTTCATCAATTTTTAATTTTCAATTCTTCAGAGATTGTTATGCTCTGCATCTCATCTCCACATAATATGAATGGAATATTAAATTTTTTTGTAAGACTGGATCTCCCTATCTTTTCCAGGATGGAAGTATAAAGGCCATTAACAAGTCTACTTCCAGTCTGATTAGCATGGGAGCTCTGACCAGCTCCATTTCTGATTTGGGCAGGTTTGTCCCTTCTTAGGCAACTTGATAACTCCTCCATTCCTGGAGGATCACCATATTAATGCCAAACTTAGTGTAAGCACAGATTGGCTTCACTTATTGACTTCATTATTCCTAAGCTCAAAAGCTTTACCAGCCTCCTCAGTAATAGGGATTACAAGCATGGGCCACCATGCCTAATTCAAATACTGATATTTAAAAGATGGTTCTTGTTTCTGGGAGGAGCTTTACAATTCCCTAAAGGAAATCCAGCCTGCTCTGACACTCCTCTTTAATACTAAGTCCAACTCATTGTCTATTAATATTATCTGTGCCAAATATGCATATTGATGGACAAGTTCTATAGGCTGTTCACCCAACTACACGCGAGTAATTCTTCATTCACTTCAGTCTTTCCTGGGTTTAGCGACAATAAACAAAACAAAATAAAACACAGCTTTTGAGTCTTCAAAAAATTGAAAATAACTCTCATAAAGAGAACAATGGAGAAGTGTATGATGGGAATGAGCAGGTTGTACCTGTAACCAATGAGAACTTCCAAAGAAGATGAGAGCTAAAAACCATCTTCAGAGAAACATACAACAAGAAAGATGGGTTAGACATATGGTAAGGATGAGGGAGGACAGGTGGACAGACTGAGAGCTCTACAAGAGTCCTCACGACCTTAGGAGAAAGTGAAGGGAGCTTCTAGCATACTGGGTGGAGCTCCCGTGTTGTGCTGTGAAAAGATATAAACAAATGTGTCTCAGAGGATGGGCAGGAATGGATTAGTTATGGCCTGCATCACTGGAAGCAAGATCCAAGTCAATTATATCACAGATGCATTTGTATATTTCAACATTGTTCATAAACCTCCAGATGACTGACTTCAAATGGGGCAGTAGGATGTAAAGAACACTTGGCTTATATACTTCAGGTCCCAGCTCTGCCACTAACCTATTGTGTGATGTTATGGGGCTCAGTTTCATATTTTTTACTTTCTTTGCTTTTTTTTTATTTTTGGAGGGGAGAGGGCAGGGCAATTGGGGTTAAGTGACTTGCCCAATATCACAAGGCTAGTTAAGTGTTAAGTGTCTGAGGTCACATTTGAACTCAGGTCTTCCTGACTCCAGGGCCAGTGTTCTATTCACTGCGCCATCTAGCTGCCCCGATTTCACATTTAAAAAATAAATAAATAAATAAAGGGACTGGTCTAGATAATTTTTTTTTTTTGCTTTTTGGAGAGGGGAGGGCAAGGTAATTGGTGTTAAGTGATTTGCCCAAGTGTTAATTAAGTGTCTGAGGCCAGATTTGTACTCAGGTCCTCCTGACTCCAGGGCTGGTGCTCAATGTTCACTGTGCCACCTAGCCACCCCTCTAGATGATTTCTTAAGCCCCTTCTGGTGCTAAATGCTTATGGATTTTTCAGTTCTCATCTAAATTTTCTGGTGTGAGGAGCCACAGTCTCCATAAATTTTACCTTTAGCTCTATTTTGGCAGTAGCATCAATTCCTTCCTTCCTAACCACTATCTCTGGCTAGGATGATGAAAAAGCTTTTCTAATCAAAATTTCCTCTAACTCAGCAAGAACTAAAAAAAAAAAAATGACAAAATAAAATGCCACAAAGAGACTTATCACATGAAAGCTGAGGCCAAAGGCTCTTAACTTAAAGCATTTACCCAAACTCCACAAGCTGAATACCCTATTGTGTCTATAATGTGGGCAGGTTTGTCCAGTCATGATCTCCATCCATCTCTCCTCCACCCACCCACCCATCCAACCCATACAGCACCAATACTATATGCAATATTGGAAGGAAGAGGGTCAATTGCAATCTCCCTCCTGGGGCTTTCACTTTCCTGTGGTATATAGTTCATGGTAGAAAGAGCTTAGAGTGCCTTATTCTCCCTGAGCTGGCTTAACGTTCTGGAGAAGTCAGCTAAGGGAGGAGATTTAGGAGACAGATGAATTTTCTCGTGTAAGGCCTCTGGAGAAATATCAGATTGTCTGATCCAGAACATCAAGATTAACATTTGCCCTGAGTTTCCCTGAATCTGGGAGCTTCTCTGTTTTTTCTTTCTTTCTTCAACTGAGAAGTGAAAAAAAAATGACTGTTCTATTTAATTTCTCTTTGAAGAAAGTAATGACATATAGCTGTCACATTTAAATGATTCTTGGATATTAAATGGCTCCAAATCATTAAATGGGTACATACTATGTTCCTTAATATCTAAAAGAGGGGAGAATACAGGAATATGACTTGGATTAAGGCATAGGTGGCATCAATATGAAATTGGTAAATGACAAGAAACAGATGATAAGGATAGATAATGAGATGAATCTAAGGAGATAACCTTTTATCAAAGGATGACTTTGAACAAACTTCACAAATATGGATGAGGAAGACATGACTACACAACAATTTTCTGAAAAATACCTGGGTAATTCAGTGAACCACAAGCTCAATATGTGACACGGAAGCCAAAAAAAAGCTAATAAGATCTTAGATGGCAATGATGAAAGTAGAGAAGTCAGAATTAGGTTTTTTTTCTTTCATTCTTTATTAAAATTCATGGGTGTTGACACTAAAATTGAATTTCAAATAAAACTTCTCCAATAGATCCCTGCAAAACATGGAGCAATCCAAATATACATCTAGACAAGTTATCATATTTCACAGTATCCTACTAATCCAACTTTAAAAACATATTAAACTCTGATAAACCCCAAAGATACATAAGGCTCCCAAAAGGGGATTAAGTCCTGAGGGTCAATCGAAAATCACTTTTTGACACCCCAGAAGAGCCTCCAAGATATGCACCATGCCCCAGGGTCATGGATGCTTGACTCGAATGGATGAGATTTGAAGCCTAATCCCAAAGAGTTAGTATCCCTCTTTAGCTCATTGCCCCTACCCAGGTATAATAAAACTATGGAGAAGTCTGAATAAGGATTAGCAATAACTCTTCTCTAAATTATCCCAAATGTGAGTAACAGGGTCTCCAACTCCTACAGTCACTCCATGTATAATATGATAATAGAATATGGCATAGCATTTATTTCAGCCACCACAGAAAATACATGATACAAAGGACTCACATGTGTCCATGGACAAATACAGAAACAAAAAAAAACCACTTAAGCCTACTAAGTTCATTAGAACTCCTTGGGGGACATCTGAATAATAAATTCTCCCCATTTATCTTGAATCTGCACCATCTAAGTGATTTACCAGTAAAATGGAGGGCTGGCAAAGTACAGATAAAGGACAGTACTAGTCCTCAACCTCTGGCACCTATGAACAACTACAGAAACAAAAAGAACCCAAATAGCCAATTAAACTCATCAGATTCCTCCCCAAAGGTAAAGTTATGGTAAGATCAGGTTTTTTTGCCAACCCTCCAAGATACTGTTCTGAGTTGCTGAGACAGTGTTGTATCCCAGCACTCAACATAGTGCCAGACATAGAATAAGAGCTTTATAAATGCTTTTTGACTGACTGCAGGTCCAAGGTGAATTGAGAATATTTATTCAGCAGTTTGACAAAGTATCTTTACATTCTAGGGGGAATCTATAGCTTCTGTAGGGTACTTTAAGTGCTTTATATATTTGTTCAGGACTATCAGTTAGTCCTTTGTGTCTTGTGCATTTTCTATGATGGACTCTGTGTTGTCTCAGTAAGGGACCAGAATTAGGACTATAGAACCAGGAGGAGACTATGCAAGTCTACCTCCATGGGAGGTGCCTCCTGACAAATGCCCATGCCTTGAAAGCTCATCAATTAATTAGAGAGAGTTATCAAGTTGACTGGGGATTATTCTTATGAGCTTAAAAGAAATCAATAGCAAGAAGACACTGCAATTCCTGAGGAGAACACTCTCTCAGGAAGAAAGAAGCTTTCTAGAAGGGCTTTGTAGTGGTATCAAGATCTAAAGCTTAGTCTGACACACAGATAGAACCTGGAGAGGTTCTGATAGTGAGTCTCAATGGCTCAGTGAACAGTACACATGGGTCACTTCCTGCCTCAGGGAGTTAGTCAAATTCATAATTAAGATGATGGTCGTACTGTTCTCTGTTCTTGTCAGGGTACACCTGGAATATTAGGTTCAATATTGGGGGTTACATTTTTTGAAATAATATTGATGAACTGAGAAGTGTTCAGAGGACAGTGATCAGAATGGTAAGAGGACTAGAAAACAGGCCATATGAGAATCAGTTGAAGGGAATAGAGACAGATAACCAAGAAAAGATTTAAGGGGGAAGGGGAGAAGACAAGACCACTATCCTTGAATATCTGTCAGGTTGGAGAGAGATTCAGTGTGTTCTAATTGGCCCCAGAGGGCAAAACTATGGGTGGAAGAGAGATGAAATGATGGCTTATTATTAGAGGGAAAAATTCCTAACTGGCTGAGCTGTCCAAAAGTGGAATGGACTAACACATGGGTAATCCTACTTTAAGTAAACTCTGGGAATACTATTTGTCAGAAATGTTGGAGAGGACAGCTCTACTCAGGCACAAATTGTGATGGATGGCCCTTCAAGCCTTTCAGCATAATACAGGGAACAGAATATTTTCTTAAATCAGAGGAATTGGATTCCAATTCTACATATGTTATGTACTAGCGGTCTGACCTTGGACAAGTCCCTTAATCTCCCAAAACTTCTATTTTCTCATCTGTAAAACTAGGAAGTTGGATTAAACAGCCTCTGAGATTACTTCCAACCTTAGAGCTATGAATTTAGGATACTATGAAATGAAATGGTCTAAATGCTTCTTAGATACTTTTTTTAAAAATCGCTTTTCAGATGTGGGTGAGTATAGTGAGTCCCATCCTAGCTACTGAATAAACATATTCACATAGATCATGCCTTCAGTTTGTCATTAATAGTGAATTGCTCTGAATACTTAGTGCATTCCTGTATTGTTTCAACTCAGGCTGCAATAAAATGCAATTGATTTTTTTTGGCCCCATTTTAGTTCTTAAAGAATTATTTCCTTAGATTGCCTTGGGAAATGGAAATAGAAAGAATCTCTTTCATTTTTTATTATGTAACCCAAAGCTAAATAAATATTTTTTTCTTTGTACAGCTGAACAAAATCTCTCAAGGCTTTATGGTCAACCAACACCTACTGCAGTCTCTTAGAATTCACATGGCAGCTCCATTGGGTACACTTTTTCTGGGAGAGAGCCAGAGGTATATTCTGGAAGTACCCTTTCCAGACTAATGCACAAATCACAGCATGGGCTCAGAGTCCTAGAAAGGCTGATTTTGGAGAGGGTGGGTACAGAAATAGAGGCAGCTGTATGCATGTACTTTTCAGAGCTCCAAATTGGAATCCTATCTGGCCTTCACCCATTATCATCTTAGAAGGAATTACAAAATCTTTTTCTCTCTACTTGGGAAAGCTCCCAGAACTGCCTACTGGGTCTACTCAAGCTTAGAATCCAAATTACAAAATTTCAGAATGTTAATATTGGGAGGTGGTTTAAAGGTCACTAAGTCCAACCTCCCTCATCTTCAGATAAGGAAACTGAGTCCTACAAAAATGGAAGTGACTAGCCCAAAATTATATACAGCTAGTAAATGATAGAACCCAGGATCTAAGCTTGTTCTCCTGATTCCAAGTCCAATTTCCTTTTCACTGTACCATACTTTTTCATCTACTCAACAAGTATTCACAATATTGTTCTAGGCACTATGGGGAAATAAAGGATCATAGACACAATATCTGTCTTTGAGACATTTAGAATCTGCTTGGAAAGAAAAGATATATCTATGTGAAAATCTGAAGCAAAGCAAAAATGCAGTTATTATTTGTTGATATAGAAAATCAACTGTTCAGTTATGGAACTCAAGTTGTGCCAGGTACATAGTAACTTAAAAAAAATACTTCAAGGATCCAGTTTCATTAGCATGTGTGTTCCACCTACCATCACATATCTAAACACTTACATGCCTTAGTAAACCATCTTCATGAGTTGATATGAAAGAAAAAAAAATTCTTCTTACCGAGGCCTACCTTGTGGTGACCTGGGTCCCCATAGTTGAACAGACTGATCCTTAAGTAACAGACACACAATCAATCACCTTGGTCTGAAACCTCAAGGATGCTATGAGAACAAACAAGTAAGCAAATCATCAATGCACTCTAGGCTGTGGTGGGAAGCCAACATCTTTAGGCATATTTAAAAGCATCAAGAAGAGCTTTTGGGGAGAGAGTCAAGATGGCAGAGTGAGAGTCAGCATTTTTGCCCAACTCACCCAATTTGCCTTCTCTGCAACAATTTAGAAAATACACTAGACCCAATTCTGATTAGGACAATCAAGTTACAGTGAGTCATTTTACCCAGCACAGAGCTGCTTAAGAAGATAGACAGAGAGGTCTGTGGACACTGAGAAAAGGGCTGGCCAGGAACTGCAGAAGCAGTGATAGAGAGCATTCGAGCGCCTGTAGTGAGGGAGCTGAGACAGAACACCAGGGCTAGAAGCACTGAGAAACCAAGAAATTTCAGAAGATTCCTAAACAAGGGAAGTGCTAGGAAGAGAAACAGGTGCCAGGTGGCAGCTCTGTCACCCATTACCTAGTCCTAGGTCACAGTTCCAGGACAGAGAGAAGCAGGAGGAAGTAAGAGAGAGCCTAGCTATGAACTGAACGAGAAGTAAGTTCCAAAAACTTAGCTGTACACTTTTGAGCTCTTAACTGAGAGGAGGAGAAAAGGCTATTAAGACTCAGTTCTAACCTTTAGCCCCTCACACAAGCCTTCATAGAATAACAAGATTAGGAAAAGCAAGACCAAAGAGTAGCTAGCAGCTCAGTTTCTCTGAACCTGCAGAAATTCCCAGCAGGCTAACAGTGACTAAGTTCAGTATCAGTCTACTGAAACTCAACCACACTCCAACAGACCCAAGCCTGTTTCAAGAACTTAAACAGTTCAGATAAAAAGGGCATGGAACAAACTTCTCCCCAATCACACTACCTTGGAAACACCAAAAACCTGCAGGTTCCCAGACTAAATTGTGAAATCAGAAGGACTTCAAAAGAGAGTGGTTTAGACCAGATATCTTCTTCCCCACCCGCCCCCACCCCTACAACCTGAGCAAAACCCAACACTAACATAAAGTCTAAAATCAAGAAGGAGGCTGAAAGAATGAGCAAATTAAAAAAAAAAACATAAAGAGCTAATATGGTGAGTGGGAAGCTCAAGTCACAAACACAGAAGAAAGTAATGACCTGAAAATATCAATAAGCAACACCTCAAAGAAAAATATAGATTGGACACAAACCCAATAAGAATTCTTTAAAAAGTTAAAGAAAGAGATTCTTTTAAAAAGCAAAAAACATAATTTTAAGGAACAAATGAGAGTATACAGAAAAAATGGGAAAAGAAATGAGGGTTATGCAAGAAAGACATGAAAAGATAATTAGCAGCTTTGTAAAAGAAATAAAAAAATTACTGAAAAATAATTCCTTAAAAATAGAATTGATCAAATGTTAAAAGAGGCATAAAACCTTATTGAAGAAAATAAATGTGAGCCAATGACTCCATGAGACATAAAGAAATAATAAAAACAAAGTCAAGAGACTGGAAAAAATATAAGAAAATGTAAAAAAATCACATAAGAAAACAACTGATCTGGGAAATAGGTTGAGGAGAGATAGTTTAAGAATTACTAATTCATTTGAAAGTCATGAACATAAAAAAAGAGCACAGAAACCAAATTTCAAGCTTTTAGAAATGAAAACTATCCAGATAACAGAATCAGAGGACAAGGTACAAATTGAAAGAATCTATTGGTCACCTTATGAAACCCCAAAATGAAAACTATCTGGAATGCTATAGACAAAATCAAGAACTCGCAGGTCAATGAGAAAATACTACAAGTATATTTTACAAGTATGAAAGAAAGAATTCAAATACTGTGGATCCACAGTCATGACTGACACAAGATTTAGCAGCTACTACTATAAAGTAATGGGGACCTGGAATTTGATATTCTGGAAGGCTGGATATGGAACTATTCCTCACTATTTGGGGCATTTTCCTTTAAATGGTCTCCAATTTGTGGACATATTTCCTAACATTGGGCATCCAAAACTGGATACAATAATTTCAGTTTGACACAATTTCAATGGGTTTGATCATCAGAATGGTGCTGGATTGCTCATGCATTAATCTAAATGTACAACTTTTAATATAGTTTTCCTATCAGATGTAGGTCTCTAGAGGAATATCCCATGAATCTGTCCTTGTGACATGTAACATGCTAAGTAATGACCTGAAAACATAGATCTAATAGTTATTCAGTTTGCAAGATCACATGAAACTTGAAGGGATACTCAACACACTGGATGTCAGAGTCAGTCAGGATCTAAAAGGTCGACACAGGCTAGAATACTGGACCAAATTGAATAAGTTACAAATAAGAATATATGTAAAGAATAAAGGCTTACCTTTCCTCAAGGAATAAACTGAATGAGCACAAGATGAGGGGAAAATGGCTAAACCTTTCTAGTTTAGGAGGAAAGGATCTGGGGGTTTAAGGCAATATAAACTCAGTATGTGTAAAATGGTAACTAAGAAAACCAAATGTAATTTTAGGTTACATCAAGGAGGGAACAGTGTCTAGAATGAAGCAAGGGATGATCCCACTGTTTTCTCTAGTCAAACAAAATCTAGAGTATTTGGCTCAATTTGGGGCACCATATTTTAGGAAGAAAATTGACACATCGGAATATATCTCTAAAACAGAATGCTGAGGACAGGGAAGGGATAGAAATAATCACATTTTGGGGGTCTGCTGAAGGAACTAAAGATATTAGGCTAGAAAGAAAACCCTTTGGGGAGCATGATTGCTATCTTTGAAGGAATGGGATTAGTCTTGTTCTTCTTGGCCCAAAAGAGTAGAATGAAGAGCTATGTGTAGAGGTTATAGTAAATCAGATTTTAGCTCAATAGAGGGAAAACACTTCCTAAAAGCTAGAGCTATCAAAAAGTTGAGAAGGCTACTTGAGGTCATAGTGAGGCTGGGTGACCACCTGTTTGGGATATGGTTGGAAGGACTCCTATCAGGTACAGGTTAGAAGAGATGGCCACTAAGGACCCATATGACTCTGAGATTATGTGAATCTAAGAGATGATACCTAGTTACTAGAACACCTTAAGTTTCTATCCTATTTGCTTCCATGAAAAGTAACCTGTGTACTAAGCTATTTCATTTCCTAAGGGGGAAAACACCCTAATATTTCACAGTGCTGCACTTTACAACAATAATGATAAAAGTTTCCAGAATGTGGACCTCAGTTTCTTCATTTATAAAATAGAAGAGTATAACCAGACAATCTCTGAGATTCTTTCTAGTTCTAAATCCATGATCTGCCTGCCAACTGCTCTATTTACATTAATAAGTACAATGAGAACTTCCAGTAGCTTCTCAGAATCTCTAGCATAACTCCGTGATGTGATAATGCAGCAGTTGCTATGGCAACTAGTTTTATTAAAATTTTAGAGATGTGGGGTAAAATTACACAACATGCATACAGAGAAGAGGCTTTTGCAAGTTCTTAACATCCCCTGACAATCCATGGAACTCAGGGTAAATTGACTTGAAAATATTTGCTAAATAAAATGTTTTATGTGTCAAAAAAACCAGAGAATTTTATTGAGAGACTGTTACTATTCCTTTGCTGAATAAAACCTTGCAACACAACTGTACAACCCAGGAGGGGGCACATAGCATATCTTTCCAAATGGAAAAGAAAGGCCTGATGCCTAGAGATCTGGTCATTCTTTTTGGATGAAGATATTTTAAAACATTAAAAAGAAGATATCTGCAAAGGAACACAGTATGATCTAAGACACTCTGACTTTATCAGAAACCAAATGATAAAAATCATAACATTTAAAACCAAGAGAGTCCTTAGAGTTAACTTAATTCAAACCTTTAATTTTATAGATGAGGAAACTGAGGCCCAGAGAGCTCAAGAGCCATATTTAGAATCATAGGTAGAAAGGAGCAGAGCTGAGATTCAAATTCAAGTCTCTTGGCTCCAAGTCAATGCTTTTTTGCATTGACACCAAAGGCATGGGGACAGGAAACAAGATTTCTCTTCTGAAGGTTATAATCTCTTTTTTTCCTATGGGTAAGCAAAGGAGCACATCTGGACTTTTCTACTCCTCTCTTGTGGCTTTATGTGAAATTTAAATAAGGTATTAATTACTTACTGATCTCTATTCATTTTTAGCCTTGTCTCTTTAGGGTTATTGTTAAATATTATTTTCTAAACTTTTAGAAGTCATTTTTATGGGTTTCTATGTTCCTTACTAAGCTATATATTTCCACAAAAATGCACATATTTGCATTATTTCTGTCTATTCCCCACCCTCTTAAAATTGCCAGTTAATTCATTAGGATTCACTCCAAAGAGCATCCAGCTGTTCATTGCTAAAAAGTTCTTGAAATAAGTAAATACTGGGTTTTGTCAATTCCTCAATCAAAAGACAGCACAATATAGTAGCTGGAGAGCCAATTTTGGAATCAGGAAGATCTGGATTCAGGTTCTGCCTTGGACACATATTAGCTGTGTTGTCCTGGGCTAGTCAGGACAATATTCTCTCAGTATGCTAGGCATCTCTCTATCACTATAAATTGCAAAAAAGGTGTTAACTTCCATTGGCAGGAGGAGTTCTTTAGACCAATAAAATCATAAGCTCAGTTCTTAAGTAAATATTTTGTTATTTCAAGCACTAATGGGAGATGAGCTACCAAATCATTGTAGCTACTCTTTTTTCTCTCCACCTCTACCACACAAGTGGCTACAGACTCTTGAAGAGGAAAGAGGGAGATAAAGGTTGGCATGAGTTACTGACCTGTTGGGACTCTCTAGGATTTTGTTCTGAGATGTACTTAACTTAGTTAAAAGCTAATATTTTAAAACCTTCCTTCAATGCTTCATTGGACTCATAGCTGAACATGGGTTTTATAGAGGGTTTTCCAGGAAAATATAAGCATTGGATGGTCCCACCAAGCTGTAAAGGTTTTGAATGTGGGCCTGGCAAAACACTGTTTATTTGTTATCCAAAAACCAATAATATCTAAATATAGAAATGCAAAACTTCATGGGGTTCAATTCGATTCAATAAACATCACAGTCAAGGCACTACTCTTAGTGATTATGTCTAGTTCAGTTCTCTCATTTTATTCATCCAGCACAAACTTTCTGCTGGACAGTTCCATTTGAAAATTCAATCTTAACATGTCCAAAGTAGGACTCATTATCACCTATCTCCCAGAGTTGTTGTAAGGATCAATGGGGTGAACACATATAAAGCATTTTACAAACTTTAAATCAGTATTTAATGGCAATTAGTGTTGTTTTTGTTGTTTTATTTCCCTTTAAATCAATCTATCCTCTTAAAATTTCCATTTATAGGAAGAATATAACTATCCTTCAGGTCAACCAGGTTTGGGGTCAAACTTCACTCTTTAGTCTTCCACACCACCACCACCAGCAGATCTTATTGATTAAACCTCTACAACATCTCTCACTCTTCTTTCCATTCACATAACCACCATCCTCTTTTAGGCCCTCACTACCTTACCTGGATTACTGCAACAACTAAGATTCTCCCTTCTCCAATTCATTATCCACACAGCAATCTGATCATGCCACTCAAGAAGCTCTTGGTGTCTCTCTGTTACCTCTAAAATAAAATACAACCTGCTTGGTTTGGCATGTAAAGCTCCTCCAATCTGACTCTAATCTACCTTATATTATGCAGTGTCCCACAATCTAAGATCTAGCCAAAGTATCCTAATTGCTACTCCCTGTATGTCTCCCCATGTCTTTCCCCTCTACCTTTCCACATGCTCTCCCTTCTACTTGAAATGTTCTTCCTCGTCTTCACTTTATAGGGAAGATTTCTTCATTTCTCCTTACCTTCTACCAAATCACAACTTCCTGTCTTAGCACAGAAGCAAAGTGCTTTTGTGAAGATAGCAGCTGTTCAGGGAATCATTCTTTAATCCTGAATCTGCCACCAACAGCACATGTGACATCAGGTATGTCACGTGGCCTCTAGGGGAGACTCAGTTTCTTCTTCTTGAAAATGAGGGAGTTGAACCAGATAATCTTTAAGATCCTTGCTAGTACTGACACTTTGATTTATGTTGCAAGGCTCTGCTCTGACATTCTAAGTTTTATGTTTTAAGGTTCAGTCCAGCTCTCTTTTATGTTTCACCATGCCTTCTAACTCTGAATCTCTATTTTATGTTTTGAGTACCTTCTAGCTTTGATGTCCTATGTTTAGTCTCTCCCAGCTCTGTAAAAGAATAACAAAAGAGATATCACGGTGGACAGCTGAGGAAAGCTTTAAAGACAAGAGTGTGAGGATCATGGATGAGAACCTGAGAATGGCTGAACTAATTACAGTGTAAGAATGTAATGTAACATTATTATTCCATAAGAAATTATTAATATAAGGAATTCAGAGAAACATGCGAAGACCTTGTAATATAGTGGCAAAAGTATCAAATTGGATTATTTGTCCCTTATGACTTGTGAGACCTCGCACAAGTTATGTCACTGCTCTGGGACTCCATTCCTTTTTCTCTTCTTAATGAGGAGATTAGACCAGACAACCACTAGTCCTTTCTAGCTCCATGTTGTCTGCAATGCTGTGATTTGTATACGTTGATTCAGTTAAGTACACAAAGTCGAGAACAATGTGCACAGCTACAATGATATAAACAAAAACAATAGTAAAAGACATGCAAAACTGGTTAATTATAAGGACCAGTCTTGGCCTTACATGACAAAACATATTTCTGTCCTCTTGGTCAAGAGACTGGGGCCTATAAATAAGAAAGGCTGAATTTTTTCAGATGATATCACTTCTACACCACCTATGTTATGCTCTATGATCTAGCCAAAGTGCCCTAATTGCTATTGTTGGTTGGTTTTGTATAACTTTTTTTAATGTTATAGGGGATATGTTAATTGGTGGGGATGATGATGTGATGGGAAATGACTGATTAAAAAATAGAAGGCCTCCATAAAATTTTTAAAAATTAAAAAGGCGGGGATCAGACTAGATTATTTTTGAAGATGTGTTCCAGTTCTAATAATCCACGTTCTAAGGTCCCTGTCCAGTTCTTACATTCTATGTTCTAAAATCCTTTCTGAGTCTAATGATCTACTAATTGTCAAAAGATTGAGACCCAAGGGTCCTTTGCTTTAAAGATAATGTTGGATTTAAGAAAACCCTCATCTAAACATTGATTGGGTTCTACATGAGAAAAATCTAGGCTTATTTTCTCCCTTGTGGAAGATGTTTCATTTTAATTAACAACAACCGAAAACCATCACATTTTGCTTTTCAACAGCCCATTAATGAAGATAAGGTCACCATAAGAATCCAATGAGATCACCTGATAAAATGCAGCAAGAAACAGCCAGCCAGAATCACAAAATGTGTTCTCATTCATATTTTAAATACAATCATAGCCAGAAGTGAAATAATAAAAGTTAAACATTATTATGCTTTCCTGCCACAAACAGCACATGCAGAACAATTTCATCAATACCAGATAATAGATATGCACATAACCAGCGGGAGGGATTTTTAATAACATGCCTAAAATATGCATCTAAATAAAAGTGCAGAGTAATAAAAACCCAGCACAAAAGGCAATAAAGTATAATCTGTTATCTGGGTTCATTTCTGTCAGCAAATAGAAGACTATGAATGTAATATGGCACAGAGAATTTTAGGGGAACCAGGTGGAGAGAAAGCTATAAATTACAGCCATTCTCATTACAAATGTGGCAGTGGGCTTGGGTAGTTAATGAGAGAATGACATCAGTATAGTTGGGAGCTAAGAGGGATAGCATGAGGACACATTTTAAACAAAGAAAAACAGCTTGAAAATGGAGCAGGCCATGATCCTGCATTATATAAGGGGAATTTATCAACCAGCCAGCCATGGGAAATCCTGTGTGGAACCTTAAAAATGAGGATGCTACTGGAGTTTCACTGGACATGTCACCACAATCAGAAAAGGAGGAATACTGGCCTGTGGGGTTGGGAAGACAGCAACTGCTGGAAAAATCCTGATGAGGGTGCCCACTTCTCTCTTGCTTTGAGGCTGCCTACAGCCAGCAGACAGAACCAAGAAGGAATCGGGCCTCTAGACTATCCCACTAGATTGGTTCTTGTACTGTGGATATGGAGTAGATTAGGCTGAAAGAATGAGCGAGGGAGCTAGGTGAGAGCTCTGCTGATAGAGCAGTGACACTTAGGGAATCCAGGTGGACAGAGTTCTATTGGACTACATAGGGAAAATCAAGGAGCAAGGGGTAGAAGTTACAAGAAGGCAAATTTAGGCTTGTGGTCAGAAAAAAGTTTCTAACAATGAGAGCTATCCAAAAATGGCTCCCTTGGGAGCAATCAAATTCCCCTCAATGGAGGTCTTCAGACAAAAGCTAGGGAAACTTTTGCTTAAGATAGGCGATAGAAGAGATTTTTTTGTCAGTTTGATGGCCATTGAGGCTTCTCTAACTATGAAATTCTGTGATTCTGTGAGGACCTTACTGACTTTTCCCCACATTTGTGTCCCACTGTTTGATGTATCTCTGAAAAACTCTTGCATGAGAAGCTTCCTGAGGTCACTGATGTCATACTGAAGGGCTGGAAAATATTGACTTTGTCATGACATCAGCAATTGTTAGCTCCCTGACTAACCTTCCATATACTCCCTGTAGTCTCTTGGGAAGATCTGGGTCAGGCAACATGGAACTTTGGCAGTCAGTGGTCACGGGACCCTAACAACACTTTAAAAACATCTCTTCTGGTTGGGTGCTGATAGGAGGATGCAGAAAGCAGCAAGGGGATATGTAAAAGCTTGTACTTTGATGCATCCACAACCTTATTAATGGGAGTGTTCTGTCTGCCTGTAGATAAGGAATGCCTATCTCTCAAACTATGACATTTAGTTGGGTGGGTAACCCATTATGTTAGTTCATCACTATATATATCTTGAGCAAGCACTGCAGATGAACAATGAACTGAACTTAGAGTTGAATAGGAGGAAAATGGACTAGAATGTTTTTAATGATCCTAAGATGATCCCCTTTTTTAACACCAATATTCTCTTGGTAACGTCACATAACTCTGAGTCATAGGATAGAGTAATCTCTCTAAATAGTCAAAATTACAGGAGATTGTAAGGAGAATAGAGAGATGTGTCGTGACTACTACGTTTGTGGATATGCCTGATATGTATTACTAATGCAGATCAAAACCTAGTGCCTCCTTAACCCACGCAATTAGATTGATTAGATCTTCTATGTAAGATCTATCCAACATGGTCGGATCCTTCATCTTTTAACAGTAAATTACTACATTTTTAACATTAACGAGTACAAATCTGCCACTTGGAATCTGTTATCTTTAGTACAATGGAAAGAATGCCAGCATTGGTTGAGAGGTACAGGGTTTAAATCCAGATCCACTTCCAACTATCTGTGTAATTTTGGAGGAGTCACTGCATATCTCTAGGGCTCAGTTTCTTTACCTACAAAATAAGGGATTGGACCCCTTCCAAGGCCCTTCCAGCTTTAAATCTGGCTTTAACAATCAGACATTTCTTTAATGGTATATTTAGGCCATTTCATGTGCACAAATCATTGGTAGACTAAAGCCTACTTACACTCACCATGCATCTCTCCGTTGCCCTTAGAACCATTTGAAATGTTGACTTAAGAGATGATAATCAATCATTCTAGCTCAACTGAAATAACTACCAAGTTGTTACTCCTTAATACCTTTATCAGGTGAGAAGATCTCTAGAGAATCAGTCAAGGCTATTAGACAAGAAGTGAAAAGTTCCCAACAGATATAAAATGAGTTAAACCCTTGAGAAATGGGTGACACTGCATAGGAAATGTATTTGGATTAGCTGAAGAGAGTTGGTCACACCCTGTCAGTCTCATATAAAATACTAAACCAATTCAGACTCTTCTGTCCAGCAAAGAGATGAGAACAGCTCCATCCAAGTCTATCAGAGTGATAGTTGAAAACCTTTGGCATCATTCATGTCATAATCTCGAACCACAGCTTAACACCATTTTTCACCATCTTCCCCTATAATTTAGTTTCATATTAAAGTTGTATTAAGGGGTGTCAAAATATATGTTGAATTGGTTTGGAGTCTCTTGTTAAGTTCTTGGAATTTTTCTACTACTTTATGCTTTGTAATAGATTTTGACACATAAGAGGCAATTATCTTCAAAACAGGGTTGTTTTTTGGTTTTGGTTTTTTTGGGGTCTAGTTCCAATCTGACCTCAGAGATTCACTACTTGTGTGAACCAGGGCAAGTAACTTAACCTCTATCTACCTCAGTTTCCTGATATAGTAAATGGGAATCATAATAGCACCTACCTCCCCAGGACTGTTGTGAGGATCAAATGAGTATAATAGCTGTAAAGCACTTAGCACAGTACCTGGCACGTAGAGGGCATTATATAAATGTTAGCTAGGAATAATAGTAGTATTAGTAGTAGTAGGCTGAGGTACTACTGGTACATAGTAGGCACATGTTAAATGCTTGTTTGCTTATCATGAGCTCTGCAGAATGAAGAGAACAAGGGTCTTGTGGAAGGAATCTTCTGGCTGCCTTGGTACATCTGATGAAACAATACTGTCAGCTCCTTTATTTGCCTCGTTGAGTAAAACCTGTGAAAGATCCATCTGTGTTTTCATTTAGTTATAACTTCTTTATATCTTCTGGTTTCATTTATAAAGGGAATATCAATCTAGTTATTGTTCAGTTCTACTAGAAGCATATCATCTCACTGGTCACTGGACAAAGATTTCACATTCAGAGTGCCAGTATTAAATTAGTGCTGATGGACTAAGAACTGTGATTTTGTTCCCCAAGCACTGCCTGTTCCATATTTGTCCACACTATCACTATCAGTGCATATGTGAGAAGCAGTGTGGAGGAGTGGAGAGAGCAAGGCCTGGAGTCAGAATCAGAAAATTCCAACTTCCAGTCCTACCTTAGACATTTACTTGCCATGTGTGTGACCCACTTAAACATTCTCAGCCTCAATTTTCTCATCTGTGAAGTACGGGCAATGTACAGTACTCACCTCACAGTTATCATGATGTTCAAATGAGATAAGTTATAGTTATATAGTACTCCAAGTTTTTTCTAGATAAGTACATGTAAAGCACTCATTTATCAAATGAGATAATTTGATCTCATTTGAAAATATATTAAGGGCATTATAAATGTTAAAGTATTATATAAATAGCCATCAATAACAAGGATGGCAGGGGTGGAGGTGGGGATAGGGAAGTAGAATAGGAATAAGAAATATTTTGTATTTTTCTTTGTTTCATGGGCTGCCACTTAAATAATATACATCATCTAGAGGCTAAAGTGACAGTATTTTGTGTTCCTTCAGGCCTATTTAGGCTGCTCCTCAGACAGCAAATAAAGTCTATCCCTGGGGCATTCCCCAAAGGCATTCTTGCTTGGTACAATCTATTAGACTTTGCCAATCAGAAGTCACTCACTTTCAAACTGAAAAGAGGGATGGAGTAAGACTTTAGTGAAAAGTGGGATTATATAAAATAAAATAGGAGAATGGGGTCAAAGGGCATGGGAATTTAAAAACACAAGGCAGAATTATATATATATATATATATATATATATATATGTATGTATGTATGTATGTATGTATGTATCTGCAGGTGGTTTCTATTAAATTTATGGTCTAATGATTCATCAAAGCCTGAACTTTTTACTACTAAATCAGCAGAATATAACCTCTGGTATACCCTAACAAGCTACAAAGCCTTCAAGAATGGGCCTGGCAAATGACTCTATATCTGTCCAAAGAATAAAATAGGTTAAGTACAGAAAGACTCATCATCGGGAATCTGCACACTTGGCTGGGAATTCTTGAGCTACAGGCACTCACAGAGACTGTTGTCTAAGGTTTGGAAGGGCTACAGTATACATCACTATAGAGACACAACACACAATAAGTACCTCCCTCCCTGAACTGAAGAAGTGGGGGACAATGGAAGTGGAATCTTTTCACATACTTTCAAAAAGGGTCAATGTGCTAATTCATTTTACTGATATGCTTTTTTTTAAAATACTAACTTCTCTGTACCTCATTTAACATGTTCCCAACCTGGCTCAAGGATACAATGCCAGCCTTACTGAACGTTGCTCCCCTTCATGTACACTAAGATTTTCTCACTGCTTCTCAACTGCAATACTTCACTTCCCAGCACTGAACCATCACATGTCTAGAATCTCTTCCCACCTCTTTCTCTTCTAATCCCTACTTTCCTTCAAGAGTCGTCAGCACAAGCCCTTCTGCATGAAGAAATCTTTCCTGATTCCCCCCAGCCACTAGTGCCTTCCTTGCCTCCAAATGACCTAGGATCTATTTAGCATCTCTCTATACATGACCAGGTCTCCCCTCATTCATCTATAGGTTCCTTAAGCAGAGACTTTCATTTTTTCTTTGTATCCTCAGCACTTAGCTCAGTGCCTGACATATAGCAAGTACTTAATAAATGCTCATTAATTGATTTCTTTTTTCTTCCTTTTTAAGATATTTATTATACAATATGATAGGAGAGGAGAGAGGAAAGGGACATATTCAGAAATTAATGCCAGAATTTCAGAAATTCAGAACAATAGGGATTGATAAGACAATTATAAAAATAAAAATAGCAGAAATTCTTCAGAAAAATTAGTTCAGTTTTTTATACGTGGTAAAAATAAGGACTTTATTAAATCTCTTCTTCCTCTGCAGCCATGAATTCCTTTCTA
Source organism: Gymnobelideus leadbeateri (assembly GCA_011680675.1). Classification (NCBI taxonomy): domain Eukaryota; kingdom Metazoa; phylum Chordata; class Mammalia; order Diprotodontia; family Petauridae; genus Gymnobelideus; species Gymnobelideus leadbeateri. Next base: position 209,117 of record WOXC01002509.1, read on the forward strand.
TGATGTGCCTGTAGTGAAGAAGGGCACAATAAAGTGAACCACCTTGCCCTTGTTTCTAAAAATGATCCCCTCTTGGGGCAGCTGGGTGGCGCAGTGAGTAAGAGTGCTGGCTCTGGAGTCAGGAGGACCCGGGATCGGTTCTGGACTCAGAAAATTAGCACCCACACATAAAAATGACTAGTCGCGTAACCTTGAGCAAGTTACTTTACCCCAATTACTTTAAAAAAAATGATTTCCTCTTTCTGGATCTTAGTTTTCCCATCTTCAAACCTGAATTAAAGTTCCTCAAACTCTGTCTCTCAGAAGATTTGGGAAAATTGTATGCTAGTCATAATGGTAGTAGCAAATGTGTGCTTTTTAAAATTTCATGGCTATGACATCAACAGAGTAAAGACCTCCTAGAATATAAGTCTTTTTCACCAAAGCATAAAAACATAAACTCTTATATAATTTATCACCTAAGAAAGTTACCTTGGGCACTGAAAGATAAAGTAACTTGAGCCTGGTCATACAGCTGGTAAATTATGTGTTAGGGATAAGATGATTTCCTGACTAAAAGATCAGCTTGTCATCCACTACACTATAAAATTTCCTGAATTTCCTTTCTCCTCAAGATGTTACATTCCTTCTCTACCACCCCACAACCACGATCCTAATGCCTGGGCTAGCATTTATGTGTTTTGTTAATATATTTTAAACTTCAAAATACTCTTGGAAATTTTGAGACCCATTGGTTTTGGTGTTCTCTAAGGTACCTCCTTACCCTCAAAAGATAGTGTGAGCAGGCACTGTGATCTTACACAGAGGCAAAAAAAGGGTAGTAAATGACATGCTAATTTGATTAGTTTTACCACCTTTCCAAATAATCATTAATTATCATATGCAGGCATTTAAGGGCCACTCCTCAAAGAGAAGAAGCTCCCAATGTCTTTTTTTTTTTTGGAGGGCTATTGGGGTTAAGTAACTTGCCCAAGGTCACATGGCTAGGTTTTTGTTTGTGTGTGCCTTTAGTGTCTGAGGCTGGATCCCAACTCAGGTCCTTCTGACTCCAGGGCCTGCGCTCTACTCACTGCGCCACCTAGCCACCCCGAAGCTCCCAATATCTTGACCAGAGAAGGAAATCTCATTTCAAAGACCTGAAGCCCCCTTAGGAAAAACTGTAGCTTTCTATTTCTATTCTCCCAACTAGGAATCTCTGAACGGAAAGGACCCCAGTTAATCACTGCAGTCATGAATGTGAATAGAAGGAAGGACATCATTATAATACTGACATACTGACAGTTATCTCTGTGCTGGAATTAGAGTTACAGCTAGTGTCAGAATGTCTTGTGTCCTATCAAATATCATTGCAATCACATTCCATCTTGAATTCACTGACTTCCTGGCCTCACTGAGGAATTCACAGGTCGTGACTATGCTACTACAATGGAGCAATGCTCACATGAGTGTTGCATAACAAATTTTATATACTTTATCTTCATTTGAGACACCTGGCCACTGATCATGTGATCAACTACTGTGTGTTTACCATTTATCTGGGGAGGACAAGGGGGAAGTGAATAAGTATTTTCATAGCACCTGTGTTCTAGGGGCTACGCTAAGTGCTTTACAAATACTATCTTATCTGATCCCCACAACAAACCCCAAGTGCAGTTATTATCCTTATTTTACATTTGAGGAAACTGAGGAAAACAGAGATTAATCGTCCAGGATCACACAGTTAAGTGTCTGAGACCAAATTTGAACTCAGATCTTCCCAACTCCAGGCCCAGCACTCTATTCACTGTGTCACATAGCTACCTCTTGTGAAGTATGATACAAATCTCCTCTACTGAAATAATGATAAAATGGCTAGTATATGTGCATCTCACACTATAGATAGATAGATCTATAACTAGATAGAGAGCTACAAGTAAATATATATCTATATATTCATATCTATACATATAGCCATGGATCTATGCATAGAAACACATATGCTAGGTATTTTCATCATTATTTGAGATATCTCTATATCTATCTCTCTATAGATAGTGAGTACTGGAGTCAGACAGACTCCTCTTCCTGAGTTCAAATCTGCCCTCTGACACTTATTAGCTGTGTGACCCTGGGCAAGTCATTTAATCCTGTTTTCCTTAGTTTCCTCATCTTTAAAATGAGCTGGAGAAGGAAATGGCAAACTACTCCAGTATCTTTGCCAAGAAAACCCCAAATATGGGGTTACAAAAAGTAGGACACAAATGAAACAACTGAAGAACAACAAACACACACACATAACTATATCTATATCTATATCTATATCTATATCTATATCTATATCTATCTACCTATCTATGAGGAGAGAGAGAGAGAGACAGGAGAGAGACAGAGACAGACAGAGAGACACAGAGAGAGACACACACACACAGAGACAGAGAGAGAGAGAGAGAGACAGAGACAGAGAGAGAGAGAGAGAGAGAGAGAAGAGAGAGAGAAGAGAGATTGCTTACTATGCACCAAGCACTGTGCTAAGAGCTTTACAAATATTATCCCATTTTATCCTCACAAAAACCTTGGGGGTAGGTGCTATTATTATACTAATTTCACAGCTGAGAAAAGTGAGACAAACCAAGGTTAAGTGACTTGCCCATGGACACAAGGCTAGTAAGTGTCTGAGGTCTCATTTGAACTCAGGTCTTCCCAAATGCAGACCCAGTGCTCTATCCACTGTGCTACTTAGTTGCTTCAGTGACTCTTCTTTCCCTATTAGATAAAGTACAAATTCTTGATTCTGATGTTCAAAATCCTCCATGAACTATCTCCAGACTAAATTAAATTTACTGAATGCTCTTCCCTTTCACACACTCCATTTTCTACCTATGTGGGCCTGTTCACCATTCCCAGTTCTCTTGTGTCTCCCCATTCCTTTTCTGATGCCATCCCCTACACCTGGAATGGCCTTCCTTCTAATCGATGCCTGTTAAAATCCCTCTCATTCTACCTTCAAGGCCTAACTATGATGCCATCTCTTCTGCCAAGCCTTCCCTGGCATCCCCAGATGAAAGCAACTTCTGTCTCACTCAAATTTCACACAAAACCCTGTCTCAACCTCTTGCAATCTATTTTGTCTGCTTTTTTATAACCAAATTGTCCTTCTTAGTTCAATCCACTGAACACTGATATCTATCTACATTTCTCAGTGTAAGCACAAATCAAACACAGCAAAGATACTGTAAACTTGTCCTGAATATTCTCCATACCTAGAATATTCTCCCTATTCAACCTTACCTGACTAAATCCTTCCCTTCCTTCAAGACATAACTCAGGTACTATCTCCTCCATTAAGTCTTCCCTCAGTTGAAAGTAATATCTCCCTGCTTCTATTTCTCATAGCCCTTCTTTGTGTCTCTTCATTGCTTCTATCATAGGAGCACAGCCTTTAATGCTGGAAATACAAATTACTCTTTCTGGCATCTAAAATCCTTTAAAATCTGGCCACAGTCTACCTTTCTCACTTTAAAATATAGTATACTCCTCTCATACTCTATGGTTTGGTCATTATTCACACATGATATTCCCTTCCCCTAGCCCAGCCTTTGCATTGGCTGTGCTGTTTATCTGGTATTTCACTGCTTCCTCATTTCTCCTTCCTAGCATCACTTCTACAAGGAGCTCAGCTTAATTAGTACCTTCTGCATGAAACCTTTCCTGATTCCCCTACGTGCTAGTTCCTTCCCACATTCCCCAAAATAATCTTGAATTTATCAAGTGTATGCTTACAGAAGTACATTGTTTCCCCCAGACAGAATGTAAGCTCCTTGAGGGCAAGGATTGTTGCTTTTTTTCTCTTCTATGTCCAAAGCACCTAGGAAAACACCTTAAACATACTACAAACTTAATTAATTGAAAAGATTTAGGAGTTATCTAATATAATTCCTTCATTTTACAGTTAAGAAAAATTAGGTTAAACGGCTTTCCCAAAGTCACACAGTTAATAAGTAACAGGAGGAAGAATTCAAACCCAGGTCTTCTGACTCCAAATGCAGTGTTCTTACCACTCTACCATATTATATTTATCTGTGTACATGTATCCTTACCCCAACACCCATCCCTATCTCTCCCCTTGCCATTAGATCATAAACTCCTTGAGGGCAGGAATTGTTTCATTTTTTTTCATCTATGTGTCCCTAGTGCCTTGTACATAGTAGGCACTTCATAAATGTTATTTAAACTGGATTAAAATTAATTGAATCTGTCATCCTCTGTAATCTTCCATCATTCTGGAGTCTTTAAAAAGAAACTTCTAAGCCATCTTTTCCTCCTTTGTTCTTCACTCATATCTATCTGATCTATCACTAGTCCTGTTGCTTTCTATGGCAACCATTAGCTTTCTCTACATCCATTAGCCACAACTTATACCCAGACCAAGATCACATGCTTCCCAGCTGCCACTTTCTCTGCTCTCAAAAATTATTCCTTTCCCCTCTTCTTCCACTCCACAAAGCCATAGTTCATTTCTCCGATTTCATAGCCTAATAGTGAATTATGTAAAGGTTAGCAAAGCATGATACAGAGGGTATAATTGAATGAGCTATGGACTTGGATTTAAAGATCTAGGTTCTAGCCCCAGCTCTGACATTTACTATTTATGTGACTATGATCAAGGCACTTAACCTCCTTGGCCTCACTTTCCTCACCTATAAAATGAAAGGGCTGGGCTAGATGGTCTCTGAGGTCTCTTTATACTCCAGATCTATGACCTTCCAATCCCATCATTCTCCAAATAGATCTTTTGTTCCTTGAGCATCAGCAGTCAAAAGATCCAATTCCTTCTTATCTTACATTTAAAAAAATGTTTTGGTTTGTCTGTTAATCAAAAAATTTGTGTTTGTCTTTCTATCAATCTTGATGTTGAAGTGATTATAAAGCTAGGAATCATAGAGGACAGAGGAATGTTAATTATTTCACCACAATCACTCTTTTCACAGTCATGTGTAGGTTTGCATATTACATATCAAAGACCATCTATGAAAGTCTTTCTCTTGTGCCTCAGTGTGGCATGAGTATGAACCTAGATTCTCAAAGGCTATGCTAGCAGAGGACATGCTATGGAAGGTCCTACCCAGCTGGAAAGTTTTCCATTACAGGTCTACTGACAGACTGTTGCCCAACAACCAACCTAGCAGAGTTTAGAGGGACCCACAACTAAAGTGACTACAGGATAATGACATTTTTTAGCCACAGAAACACTTGAAGACTATCTACACCTATTATAGAAGGCTTGTAATCTTGTCATACCTACACTGATAAAATTACCAATACCCGAAGTAGCAAAGTCTGTGTGTTTATACACATACACACTCACATAGCTCATGAATATCTTTCCAAAAAAGAGTCAGGGAAGATTCACTCCTCCTTAACTCTAATCTCTTCCTCATTCCATACAAGTTAATTGTGAACTATGACTACCAAGGCTGTTATTATTATAATTCAGGATAGTAAAGAGAGCAATGATTTTGGAAGCAGAAGTTGAGTCCTAGCTCAGATTTGAGTTCTAGCTATGCCAGTAGTTGTATGACCATGGACAACTAGCTTTTCTGAGCCTCAGTTTCCTCATCTGTAGAATAAGGTTATGTAGTACCTACCTTACAGGAATGTGAAAATATAATGAGATAATGTAAATAAAGTGCTTTGTTAAAACCCTTTATAAATGTTATCCATTTATTCTGACTAATCAGGAAGAGGAGGGAGAGTTGGATGACCTTGAACAAGTTACTAGTTCTCTCTGGATCTCCATTTTCTTCTGTGTAAAATGAGGTTGTGGAGCTAATTATTTTCAAAAATACCTGTCTTTACAAGTATCATAATCAGTCTGGCTGATGGTACCATGAGGACTGATAAATATGAAGAATTCAGAAAAATATGGTAAGACTTCCATGCAGTGATAGAGAGGAAGAGAAGAAAAAAAGCCATAAGAACAATAATACATGACAGCAACAATATCAATGAACATAAATTAAAATATAACAAAATTCAGGTCAAATAGGATGGATAAATTTGATGCCAATTTACTAATGCACACATATATGCAAAAAACGATGATAGATATTAAAGAAAACTTTGCTATCTTTTTCTTCAGCACAATCCATAAGAGATCAGGGCCCAGAGCCATCCACACAGTCTTACTACCCTCTAAAGTTTATATATAGGTAACATTATTTCATATTTATCTGCATATAATTTGCTTTGTATATTTTTATTTGCATGTTGTCTCTAGCATTCAGTTTTAAGCTCCTCCTGGGCAGGGACTATTTTTCCTCTCTTTTTGTATCCCTAGCACTTAGAACAATACCTGGTCCATAGCAGGTGCTTAATAATGTTTATTGATTGATTGATAACATTAAGGGCTGAATGTCTCATCTCTTATGTGAGTGAATGGCAGTTCAGAAGACTTCTACCTTTTTCTGAAAGAATAGGACCAGTAGGAAAAATAATAAATTTGGTTTTGTCAGCGTGACATCTTACCACTGGGGGTGGAGAAGGGGTTGGACATATGAAAAGAGAGAAGGAAAATAAACATACTGAAAACATGGTATCTTAGGGAAATCACAGAGGTCCTAATTATAGGATATTAGAGCAGGAAGGGACTTTAAGAAGTTTAATTCCCATGCCTTCATTTTACAGATGAAGCAACTAAGGACTAGGGAAGGGAAGTGACCTAAAAAGGTCATCTAGTTAATAAGTACAGAAACAAGACTTGAATCCAAGGCTCTTTCGACTATCCCACTCTGCTTCATTGTTGAATGAATGAATGAGTAAGAAAATATGGAAATTAGATTAGACTCAGTGTGTAAGTGAGCAAGAATGATAGGAGAGGATGTTACAGGACCAAATTTTTTTACTAATTTTGTCTTAATTTATTAGTGAATCTAACATGGAAGAATTAAGGGAATCCTGAAAGGTAATTTTGATCGTTTTGTGTTACTTACACCAAGGTCTGCTAGTTTTGGATAGAGAAGCCAGAGTTGACTGTAACATATCTTACCTTTAATCTTTCTGTTACTCCATCAGTAAAACTGACTGTAAACTCAGCAATTTTCGGCACCCGGAGTTTTCCTTTATTCTTCTGGTCAGGCTGGTATTCTGTCCTTGTCTTCACAATCACCTGTATAAATATACATCATTACTGTTTTTAGCCTTTCAGTAGGTAATCATATTTTGCATATATTTGATTCAAAAAATAATTTATTTCTTTGATTGTCTATCATGCGATTATGCTATACTTTTTTTATTATGAGACAGTTGCTGTACTAAGCACTAAAAATACAAAGAAAGTAAAAAAACAGTGCTTGCTTCAAGAAACCTATAGTATAAAAGAGAAGAGAACATGCAAACAACTATGTACAGACAAAATTCAGACGGAATAAATTGGAGATAATCAACAGATGGAAGGTATTAGCATTAAGGGGTGTTGGAAAAGACTTCTTGTGAAAGGCAGGATTTTAGCTAGGACTTGAAGGAAGCCAGAGAGGCCAGGAGGTAGAGATTAGAAAGAAAAGCATTCCAGGAAAGAAGGAAAGTCAATGAAAATCAGAAGATGGAGTCTCTTGCACAAGAAATTCAAGGAGGCTTATGTCAACTGATCAGAGAGTACACTGTGGGGATTAAAGTATAAGAACACCGGAAAGACATGAGGAGACTGGTTTTTGAAGAGCTTTGAATACCAGAAGGGGTTTTATATTTGATCTTGAAGGTAATAGAGAACCACTGGACGCTTTTGATTGGTGAGGGGGACATGGTCAGAACTGTACTTTAAGAAGATCAATTTATCAGCTGAATAAAGGATAGTCTGGAGTGTGGAGAGCCTTTGAGGAGGAGATCCTTCACTAGAAATGGCAGCTGTCAGAGGAGAAAAGGTGGAGCACACAAGAGTTGACAGGAAGGTAGAAGCAACAAGACTTGGCAATGGGCTGGCTGGGGAGGGGGAGGAAGTAGAAAGAGTGAAGAGTTAAGGATGACCCCTAGGTAGCAAGCCTGGAGGACTGGGAGGATAGTATAATAAACAGTAATAGGAAATTCAGGAAGAGGAAAGGACTTAAGGAAAGATAATGGCTTTGGTTTAGATATGTGGTATTTAAAATCTCTGCTGGACATCCAGTTTTATATGCCCAATGGGGAGTTGTAGGTATGAGACTGGAGGTCAAGAGGCTTGGGCTAATAAGCCCTGGGAATCATTAGGATAAAGATGGTAGTTGAATCCAAAGGAACTGAAAACCTAGAATTTTAAAAAGGATGATTGACAGTGTCAAAGGCTGCAGGAAAGTAAAGAAGAATGAGAATTGACTAAAAAAAATTGGATTTGGCAATTAAGAGATCATCTGTAACTTTGGAGAATTCTGTTTCAGGTGAATGATGAGGAAGGAAGTTAGACTGCAGATCAAGGAGAAAGTGAGAGGAAGAAGTGGGGGTAGCCCGTAGAGAGACTTCTCTACTTTCTATGTAACTAAATGAGCTTAGATACATAAGGGAGGAAAAATCTAAGACAAGAGCCAGAAAGAGTAGATGGATCAAGTAAAAGTTCTTTGAAGATGGGAGTTATAATGAATTGATGGAGGGAGCATCCTCCAGCAATGAAGATGAGACCCCATCTATAACTTCTAGTCTTAGAGTTGCCTGGAGTTCAATGACTTGCCCAGGGTCACCCAGCCATTATGTTAGAGGTCTTCCTAACTCTACACCATGCTGCCTTTGTTATTATTATTGCTACTATTATGATTTACTATACAAGTAACTACATATAATAATTTCCAGATTCCAGGGTTCAAGTGCTATTCAAGGCTAAGCTAATTATCCAAGTCTTAAGACACACCAAAACCTAGAACTACATCCCTATTCTATGACTCTTAAGGCTAAATTTAATTCAATAAATATTATTAAGCACCTACTATGTGTAGGCCATAGGAGATATGCAAAGCTTAAGTTAAACTTACCCTTTGATCTCAGGTAGCAAATAGGATATAAACACAGATAACTATAATGAAAAATGATACACAAGTGTAAAAGGATGCAGCCAGCAAAAACTATGTGAGGTTTTTGGGGGGAAGGTCACTGCTGACTAGTGGAATCAAGGAAAGGTTCCTGGAGGTGGTGGCATTTCTATGAAGTGTCATTCCTGTGAAGGAATGGGATGGGCAGGAGTTCTACAATGTGAAGGCTAAACAAAAAGCAGTGAGTTTGGAGGTAAAAGGATCTTGGGGCAAAATTCCAGCTCTGTGACTTCCTAATTGTGTGACACTGGGCAAGTTACTTACCCACTCTGAGCCTCAGATTACTCATCTGCAAAAGGAGAAAACTGAATTTTATCTAAGCCTCTTCCAAACCTAAGGCACAAAAGGGAGCTGAACTCACCCTGTAAGGAGTTATGCTGAATAACTGCATCTGGAACCTCTATGCTGTTAAACAATCTATTGTTGCTTTGTTGATTCCTCATCACAATCTCCAAAGTCTGTCCCAAGCTTTTTTCCTTTCTTCTCCTCTAAGTCATACCCTTCCCCCTAAACCACATCCTTTATTTACACTGAGATACCTAAAAACATATGAGCTTTTCTAGGACCCCTCTCCCATTCCACAAAACTTCACATCATTGTGCGTTCTGTCCTCTGGTCAGAGAAGACATTTAATTTAATGGGGGAAAAAAGTTTATCGAGCACCTGCTGGATACAAGAAACTTTTAAGGTGCTAAAGACACAAAACCAAAACAGATAAGATTCTTTCCTTCAAGTTTACATTCCATCCTGATGGAGAGAGAAGGGTTACAAAATATACACAGCTAAAAGGTAATTTGAGGATGGAGGGAGAACTAGCCACTAGAGTAGGTATGGATTCTCAGGAAAAGCCTCCTGTTGGAAGTTTCACCTGAATGGAATCTGGGAGGAAGATAAGGATTCTGAGAAGTGAAGGTAAGGACGGAGGGACTGTATCTCTTTATGATAAGGCCTGAACACAGGATATGGAATATAAACTTAATCTATTGGACCAATTTTGACCCAAAGAAACAGAATGCCTTCAGGGAAGGCATTCTGGGGTAGAATCAATAAGGCCAGAAATGTGAAATATTCTGGAAAGACAGGTTGGAGCCTGATTGTGAACAATTTTTAAAACCAGGCTTGGGGAGATGGGATTGGGAAGAGACACTGTATATTATATTTGAAGCAACAGGGAGCCACAAGAGATTTTTGAGCAGGTGAGTGGCATAGTCAGACATGTGGTTAGGAAAATTACTTTAGTAACCATATTGAAGATGGACTAGGGAAGAAAAAGAATGAAATCATAAAAGTCTATTGTAAGAATTCAAGCCTGGAATCATAAGATCATGCACTTAAAAGATGGAAGAGACCCTACAAGTCACAGAATCTGCACTCACTTTATCATGAAGAACAAAATTTAAGCAACTTACCCAAGGCATTTATACAGGTAATAAGTAGATGGGCTGGGATTAAAAAACAAGGTCTTCAAATTCAAAATCCCGTGTTCTGTTTATTACGCCATGATGCAGTATACTATACTGCAGCCTGTATTAGATTGGTGGCCATGTGAAGGGAGAAGAGGGGTAGAATCAATAAGGCCAGAAAATTCACTGGTTATGAGGCAAGAAGGAAAGGGAAGAGTTGAGGATGACTCTTAAGTAAAGAACCTATGTGACTAGAAGAATGATGGTTACCTCAATAGAAATAGGGAAGTTTAGAGGAAGGGCAATTTTTTTTGCATTTTTTGTAATTTTTAATTTTTTTTCTTTTAAACAAATGCTTTATTAACTTCTGGTTTACATCATTCATTTCCACCAGATTTTGAGTTACAATTTTTTCCCCATTTTTCCCCTACCCACCACCCTAGAATAGCAGTCCCACAAGATATCCCCTCATCCAATCTGCTCTCTCCCATATCCCCTTCAACTTTTCCATTAGAGCAAGGTGAGTCTCTGTGCCCCAATGCCTGCACATTTTATCTCCCAATTACATGCAAAATAGTTTTAATAATAGTATTTATATATATTTGAAACATTAAATTTTTAAACCTCGAATTTCAGGTCCATTCCCTTCCTCCCTTGTCACCCATTCCCTCTGGGAAGATAAGTAATTCAGTATGTGTTGTACATGTATAGCTATGCAAAACATTACCATAGTAGATATATTGTAAAAGGCTGCTTATAATTCCCTCCCACCCATCCCACCCCTCACCTGGTCCATTTCCTACTTTGATCCTGTCCCTCTTCGAAAGTGGGTACTTCCAACCTCCCCTCCCCCCAGAATGCCCTCCCCTCCATCATCCCCCCTTTTGTCCCCCTTCCCCCTACTCTGCTTCAGGGTGAGATATCCCATTTAGTATGTATGTCATTCTCTCCCTGAGCCAAATTCAATGAGAATATGGTTTTGCCTTTTTGCCTTCCTGTTCTACCCCTCCCCTGCAGCCACTTCCCCTTGCTTCTTCTACATGAGATAGTTTACCCTACCCTGTCTCTCCCCATCTCCTCTTGCCACTTTCCTCTCTCACCTCATAATTTCATCCCTTGAGTATTCTCCCTTCCCAACAAATTCAACCTATGCCCTCTATCCATATATAACTGTAAACATATATACACACATTCACATATGTATTCATATAACCATACACCCTTCTTCCATCATTTTCACACTGAGAAAGGTTTCATCAGTCACAGTTATTGTTTTTCCATATAGGAATGTAAATAGTTCAACTTTGATAAGTTCCTTTTGATTTCTTTTCCCTGATTACCTTCTCAGGCATCTCTTGCTTCTTGTGTCTGGATGTCAAATTTTCTATTCAACTCTGGTTTTTCCTCAAGAATGCTTGAAAGTCCTCTATTCCACTGAATGACCATATTTTCCCCTGAAACAAAATACTCAGTTTTGCTGGGTAGGTGACCCTTGGCTTCAATCCCAGCTCTTTTGCCCTCTGGAATATCATATTCCATGCCCAGAGAAGGGCAAATTTAAGGGAAAGATAGTGAGCTCCAATTTGGATAGGCTGAACCTTCGATACAGGACTGGAATTCAGGGGAATGATTAGATGGATAAATAGACTTCAGAGTCATACATGTTAAATTGAAGAAAAAAAAACAACATGAGACCTGATTAGACTACCAAAAAGGTGGTTATATAGAGAGAAGTCCCTGAAAAGAGTCCTAGAGGACACTCATGAATGATATGTGGGAGATGGGTGACCAAACAAAGGAGACTGAGAAGAAGTAGTCCTACGTGTAGAAAAATAAGTAAAGAGCAATGTCACTGAAGCCAGGGAGGAGAGGATGGGGGCAGGGGAGCAGGATGCTAAGGGAGTAAAGGAAGGAAGTGGTCAATAGTGTCAAAAGCTAGAAAAAGATCAGAAAGTCAAGAAGAAGAAATAGTCCTTGGATTTAGTAGCAATAAGTGGTGAGGTGAGAAAAATGCAAGAGGATGAGAAACGAGAGGGAGACTGGCAAAGAAGACAGAGCAGGGAGAAAGCAATATAGCCCAGTTCTCTCCCACAACCACAGCAACAATGATCAAGGAAGAGAAACAGGATAATGATCAGGAACTCCAAAGAAAAACAATAAGGGGTCATTCTTCCAGCCCAGGTAATCATAGGGAGATAGCCAGAGGCCTCTAGGCACTAAAGAGCAAGTCTAGCTAAGTAAGACCTGCAGAACTTTCCATTGTAGGGTTCAGACAGGGGTTTGAAGGGATGAATATCAGGACAAAGTGTGGAGGTCCAGCTATGATAGGCAGGCCTACTACAAGAAGCAGGAAGAGGAGCTAGTTGGCTATTTTATGACACTGCTCCCACGTAAAGTCTATGGATTTAGCCCTTGGACCCAGGCTTTGACCTGCAGCTATGTAAACAGGGCAAAAAGCTCAAACCAAGTGCAAGCCTGAAGTTTGGTCACTCTAAATCCAGAAAGTTAGTTGACTTGGGGTAGAGCCAATAGGAATCTAGTGCAGTTCCAACCAAGGACAAGCCTTTATAAAGGAGAGGAGAGCTTGGAATATAATATATTAAAAAAATTTAAATAAAGGTTTACAACAAAGAATTACTTACTCAGAAAAAAAATTAACATAATGCTAGAGGGGTGGGGAATGGATTTTTAATGAAATAGAGGCCTTCTAAGCAATCCTGATGTAAAGACTGAATCTAAGTAGGAACTTTGAAATGCAAATAGGAAGCAAGAAAAATATAAAAATGTAAATATCTTTAAATAATTGGAAGGGAATATACAAAGATAAAATATTTATATTCTAATTGAGGGAGAAGAACCAAGTTTGCCCTCAAAATCAAGGGTCATAGAACAGTTTAAATAAGACAAAGGACCTGCAAGTAGTTTTGTTATGCTTTGATAATCTTAACAGAAAAAAAGGGGAATAAAAGAGCAGTATGATAGAGGAGAGAGGGAAAGGAAAGTTACTATCTCATAATTAATATTTGCAAATAGAATACCATAAAAACAAGGAGAATATAGTGGGAAGAGCAGATATCACTTAAAACTTACTTTCATCTGAACTAGTTAAAAGAAGGCAGAACTCACACATTAAGAGTTAAATACAGAAATACATTCAAATCTGCATGAAGGAACTCAGAGAGGAGGGAATAGAGAGAGGGGTATATTCAGGGAAGGGGCAGCTAGGTTATACAGTGGATAGAGCAGCAGGCCTGGACTCAGGAACACTCTTCCTGAATTCAAATCTGGCCTCAGACATGTACTAGTTGTATGACCCTGGGCAAGTCACTCAACCTTATTTGACTCAGTTTCCTCATCTCTAAAATGAGCTGGAGAATGAAATGGCAAACTACTCCAGCATCTTTGCCCAAAACAAAACAAATAAACAAACAAACAAAAAAAGACCAAATGGGGTCACAAAGAATCAGACACAAATCAACAACAAAAAACATTCAGGAAAAGATAGGTCATAAGTAAAACAAACTTCAAATTTGGGAGATAGATCATATAGAGCAGGGTTGGAGGGGAGGTGAAACTTAAAGTATATTAAGAAAGGGTAAATCAAAATAACTTTGAATCTAATAAGTTTTTGGTAATTGTTTGCTGGGAGGAATTAGTATGTAATGGAAAGATTAAGAGATCAGAATTCAGATCCCACCTCCTATGTTTACTACTCATGTAAATATAGGTAAGTGATTGTAATAAATCTATTTGAAGAAATAAAGGGTCAGAATCTGTGATTGGTGTGGGGGGGGGAGGAAAAGAAGGACAATAGAGACTGCTAATAGATTACATCAAGGATAGATCACTAGTTCTGTGCATTCTCCCTCTCACTCATCACCCTTTCCTTTGTAAAAAGGATGTGGTGACCAAAGAGAAGAAAAAGCATAAGAGAATAGGATAGAAGAAATACACAAGTTAACAATCCTATCCATGAACATGAATCAGGATGAACTCAATCATAAAAGTGGGATAGCAGAATATATTATAAAGCAGAATCAAATAATATGTTTTTTGTAAGAAACATACTTGAAAAACAAAGAATTTATGTAGGGCATTTAATACAGATGTAAAATAATAGGCATTAGGAAAACTATTATGCTTAAGTTTTAACTTTAAAAAAAGTTGGGATAGTAATCATGATCTTGAACAGATCAAAAGAAACAATAGGCTTAGTTAAAAGAAATAAACAGGAAAATTACATTATGATTGAAGGTAAGATATATGTATCCAATGGCATAGCATCAAATAATATCTAAAAATTAAATAAATTTTAGGAAGAAATAGCAAAATAGTAGTAGTGGAGAACATCAATTTACCTTTTGTCAGATCTACTCTAATTCAATAGAAAAAAGGAACAAGAAATAAATTAAAAGCCTGAAAAGAATTTTAGAAAAACTAGAAATGATAAATAGATAAAAGCTAGAAATGATAGCTAGAAATGATCACCAAAGCTTTGGTGATTTCTAAATGGAAAGAGAAAGAAGGGCACATGTTTAACAGTTGTCCATTTCCCTTCTACAAAAACAGATCACATATTAGGACATAAAAACTTCAGACACTGGGAGAAAAACAAAGATGCTAAACATATCCTTTATTGAACACAATGGCATAAAAATTATTATGCAAAAAGACACAGAAGAGAGAATTAAAAGTTAACTGGGAACTAAATAACTTAATCCTAAGGAATTGGTGGGTCAAATAACAAATATAGAAGCAATAGACAATTTCATCAAAGAAAATAACAACAATAAGACAACATATGAAAATTTGTGGGATTCAGCCAAATCAATCCTTGGTAGGAAATTTATATCCATAAATTCTTTAATTAATTAAAGATCATTAAAATGACACATGAAGGAACGGGCATTGAGCAATAACAAAACCCCTAGAAAACCAACAAATTTAAAAATCCAATTAAGCATCAAAATAGACATTTGAAAATTAAAGAACATACTAATAAAACTGAAAACAATAACAATTGAGCTAGTAAACAGAAGTAGGAGCTGTTATCAAGTAGACAGATAATCAAGCAGATAAACCATGAGATAATTTGATTTTTTAAAAGAGGAAAACCAAATTACAAATATAAAAATGAAAAAAGGATATTCAAAACAAATAAGGAATAAATCAAGGATATTATTAGGAAGCAATTTTATCCAATGATATGCCAAGTAAACCGACAACTTAAATGAAATTATTAAATATTTACAAAAATATAGAATAACCAGATGAACAGAATAAAAATTGGAGAATTCAAGTAACCTACTCTCAGACAAAAAGAAATTGAACAAACAATAGATGAACTCACAAAGGAAAAAATATAACAGAACTACATAGATTTTGATGAATTCTGTCAAATACTTAAAGAAAAATCAATTCTAATATTATATAAATTTTGTGAAAATGGAAAAAGCAATCCCTTATGTAAACATATGCAGAAACTTCTGAAAATGCAACATCCTTATTTGTTTAAAAAATTAATATATGAATAGAGTTGTCCTAAAAACTAACAGTCATAATTAAATGTAATAGGGATAAAGTAAAGGTCTTTCCAATAAAAGCAAAGGTAAAGCAATGATGGCTATTATCACCATCACTATTTGATAAAGTGTTTAAAATGCTAAGTATAGCATAAAAAGAAATTGATGGAACAAGCACAAGCAAATAGGAAGCAAAATTATACCTTTTCACAGATGATAACGGTATTCTTAGAGAACCCCAGAGAGCTAACTACTATTAATTAAAACAATAACTCTAGCAAAGTTAGATGATACAAAATAAATTAACATAAATTTTCAGTATATCTAAATATTGCAAACAAAACCCAACAGAAAGAGAAAAACAAAAACTCCATTTGAAATAACTACAGAACCTGGCTTGATGGTGAACACTTGTTATCCTAACTCTCAGGGAGGATGAGATTGGCAGATCTTTTGAACTCAAGCGTTCTGAGCTGGGATGAATCCCCACCATACTTTCCTGGTTCTCCTTTTACCTGTCTAATCATTCCTTCTCTCTTCCTTTCTATGGTGGCCTAATACCTGCTTAACCTTTTAAAATGAATGTTCTCCAAGGTCTGTCCTTGGTCCTCTTTATTCTCTACACTCTCACACTAGGCAATCTCCATCTTACCCACAACCTCAACTACCCTAAATGACCCTAAAATCCATCTATTCATCCCTAACATCTCTTCTGAGCCAGACCTGCACTTCTAGCCATTGATGCCTCATCTTTAATTGGGCCCCAAATTAAATATTATTATTTTTACCACTAGAATTGCTCTTCTTAAAAGAGGTAGGAGTCTATGGTACCACCATTCATCTAGTCTCTCATATTTCCAGTTTTGAGGTTATTTTTTACTTCTCCCTCTCCCTCACCCTTCAAGTGTGTTGGTCCATTCCACCTTTGCAGTATCCCTCATCTGTCCCTTCCTCTCTATTCTTGTTTCTACTACACTAATATAGGCCTTCCTCACCTGTTTGTCTGTACAATGTACATTGTGAGGTCTACATGCTCCTGACATACCTACCTTCTTACCATCTTCCATTTTTCCCCTTTCCAAACCTTCTTTTATATAGCTTCTAAGTAAATCTTCCTAATGTCAGATTCTGAAGTCCACTATCTAGCATTCAAGGATCTGTTTATTTGTTATTCTTCCTTTTCAATTTTATCTCATAGTATTACCCTTTATACACTATATGCTTTAGCCAAATGGGTCTTTTCTTTGTTTCCCAAACTCTCACCTTGAATACTCTTTCACCATCCTTCACCAATCAAATTGTTACCCATTCTTTATAAGCCATCCAAATGTCATCTCTTCATTGATGCCTTCCCTGGTCTTCCAATTAGCTTCCCCACAGATCTCAAATAGCACTTTGTTTTGGATCTAATTTGGATCTAACTATAATGCAATACTGTATAATAACATTGGCTGGATTTGTGTCTGCCACTCACTAGCTGTGTGACAGAAATTCAACCACTCTGACATTGCATTTCTCTATCCACGAAATAAGGACGTTGGACCAGATTACCTTAAAGTTCTTTTCCATTGCTGATATTCTATAGGTACATTTATGAAGTACACTACATGTCCTGAAGGTAGCAGCTGCTCTTAGTCAGTGATATTTAGATCCTAAAGAGCAGCTTTTAATGAAGACAAGATACTAGTTATAGCCCATTTTTGCTGAAAGCAATTCTTAAAAACGCAAGATGTTTAGAGAGAAATCCTGCCTAAATTACATAAACTGTAATTCTTTCTAGTTTAACTTGGCAACTAATCTCCTTCCTGTATGCCCTTTGGAAAGAAAGTGCTAGTAATTATGCAGGACAGCCCATTAGCACCTACAAAATGCTTTGAGAAAGTATGCTTATATTCTATTTTTTTATAATGACAGCAAGAATATTCCTAGTATCTCCTGTACTATTTCTGTCTTTATTCCCCTCATGTCTAGGTAAGGAAACAAATTAGCTTTAAAATCCTTGAGGTCAGAGGTTGCTTTCTTTTAATTTTCTTGTTCTCATATCCACTTTTCCTTTCCCTCTATCTATGCTCGCCTTCTTTATTCACACACCTCTAATCAACTAGTATGGTACTCAGTACAGAGTAAGTGGTCAATAAATATGCTTGCCTGACAGGGGAATTAATAGGGCTTGGTACAGTGGAAAGAGCATAAGTCAGGGATATCAGAAATAACAGAACTAGATATGATTGGGACTGGTCACATTTGAATAACCAAAGCTGAACCAGCTAATTGAGGTCCATCAGTTTTGTCATCATCTAGACCTGGAAAGCCCATAGAAACATAGGCTCATAGAATGTCAGAGTTGTAAGGACCATAGAATATAGATTGTTGGACCTTCAATATGATATAGTCTAATTCTGATATGTGTAGATACACCCATTCATCTTATGCACATTGCAAGTAGGGATTACTTCATTCTTTGTACTTATGTCCCTAGCACCTAGAACAATACCTTGCACATAGTAAGTGACTAATAAATTCTTGGCAATCAATTAGTTCATTGGTGTTTATTTAATTTCTATGGTTTTTTCCCAAAGAAGAAAGGCAAGGGCTGAAGTAATTGTAAATGGGATTGCTAGATGGCCCTGAGGATCTTCCCCTCTCAGATGCTAGTTGTTTAGTCTGCCCTAACAGTAAACAGATTCAAAGATAGAGTATAAGTAATTCTGGGTGGAAGACTTGAGGAAGCTAGAGAGAAACAGTTAAAGACAAAGCCTACTATCTCAATCCTATCTCAGTCCCATATGGTTTTGCCACAGCCATACATAAGCAGTTTGCCATATTTTTTATATAATCTTATTATTTCCTTTTCTGATTCTAATCATATGCTTAATATAGATCCTAGATATAGATAAAATTTTGAGGTATACAAATGATTTCTCTCTGCACCTATCTGGTAGAGCCCAGAGAAGGGGCATAATAGAAAAGAAAAGATTCATAGTCTTTTCTAACCATAAATTACTTTTGGTTTGTGCTCTAGCATCATTCACCATATTTTTACAATTCCTGTCTACAAATGTGGCTTTGAGATTTTAACATCCAGCTGAGAGGTTTCAATATTGGGAGAAAATAAAACAAAAGAAATAAAAAACAAATGTCTAGAAAAAGGTTTGGAGAAAATATTGCATACAGTGACATTCATTCCTACATTAAGGAATTAATTCTTAAATTCAATAGTATCAGTTTGTTTCTGCACCAAATATGCACTATCACGTTAACTGCTTCTGCTATTTCTCCCTATGGCCTACAGTACATTAACTTCCATTTGCATAGTTTCTTTTTATTGTGAGTCAGTTTGGTGCATATCATCACTTTATCCTACAATTCCTACAAAATGTTGTTTCTATTGGACACATTATGAGAAAATAAGACTGTCCACCTGACCAAAAAAGACAATAAAACTCCCTTATATTGTTTGACAGAAAGAATGGGAAGTCAGTTGGAATGGATAAAAAGATGGTGTCATAGATCTGATCTTGGAATATCAGAGATGGAAAAGTGTCTCAGAGATCATATAACCCAGCTCCTTCTACTTAGGGATGAGGAAATTGAGATCCAGAGAAGGGAAATTATTTGGTCAATGTCAAACAGTTATTAATAGTAATAACTACTTCCTTGTATATGGCACTTCAATACTTAGACTTTCCTCAAAATCTCCCTATGAAGTAGGTACTTTTATTCTCTTTTAAAAGTTAAAGAAACTGAGGCAAATGAAGGTTAAAAGACTTGCCCAAGGTCACACAGCTACAAAGGCCAGATTTGAACTCAGGTTTTCCTAATGCCATGCCTAGTGCTTTATCTACTATACTACCTAGCTGACTTCAAGAGGGTATAAATCAGAGAATATGCTGAAGGTGTTTATATGAAAGTAATGGTTTAAATCAATTCAAATACATATTAAATGCTAACTGCATGTATGATACTATGCCAAGGGCTTAGGATACAATAAATAAAATAAGGCAATTCCTGTTTTCAAGGATTTTACACTCTTCTTTTAAAATTTTATCTCTATCTTTTGGTTTTCTATCACCTTTATTTCCAACTATATCTCTCCCACTCCTTTCTCCAGAAAGCCAGCCCTTTACCAAAGAACAAAAAAGAGTTATCTGTGTAAAAAGATAACTTAAATCCATGATAGTATCTGAAGTCATCAAGAGAAAGAGAAGAGAAGGCCTAGGAGTACCAGGAAAGAGCAGTAACACAGAATCAAAGGGAACATAGAAAGTAGGTGGCAGGAATGGCCAATAGTATCAATAGCTACATAGAGATAAAAGGTGGATTAAGGACTGATAAAAGATCATTGGAATAAACAGTTAAGAGATTACTCGTAATTTTTAATAGTGCAGTTTCAGTATAGTTTTGGGTATCAAAAGCCCAATTATAAAGGATTGGAAAATGAGACAGTAGTGAGAAAATAGGGAAAGCGAGTATAGATGATTCATTTTTAGTTTGGCTAGGAAGGGGAAAGAAGAGTTAGGAAAACAGCTTTATTACATTGTGGAATAAAGGTTTGGTTTTGGTTTTGGGGGGTCTTTTTTGTTTGTTTTTTAAGGAAAGTAGAGACTTAAGCATGTTTACAGGCTATGGGGAAGAAGTCAGCAAATCAAAAAAAAAAAAAAAAGATTAAAAAGATGAGAGAACTACAAGTTGCCAGAGGAGATGGGCCAGAATGAGATCAAAAACACAAGCAAAGGAATTAGCCTTGCCAAGGAAAAGGGCACCCTCTTCATCAGATACACAAGCAAAGAAAGAGAGGATAAGTGAAGACACAGGAAGGTTATAAGGTATGAAGGCAGGTCATGATAGATTGCCTTAATTTTTTTCACTCAGGTAGGAAGTTAAGAGTTAGTAAAAGTGGGAGTGAATAGCAAACAGGGGTGTCACATGGCTTCAGGAAAGAGAAAGCTATGAAGGGTCCTTGCAGTGACCAAAATAGAAAAGATAAAGGATTGTTATGAGGGCTCAGCTAAGACTAGATAACAAGAATCTTTACTGGAACTAGCTGACATGGTTGGGTAACTTTCATCATCAGGACATGAACAGGAATATAAAAGGTAGGTGGTGGGAGTAACAAAAGACTGAGAATTGGCAGTGTATCAAATGAAGAAGGGGAAAGAGATTCAAGGTGGAAGTGAGTATATATGATGGTTAACTATTGGGTCAAAACCCTGATAGGAAAGTGCAACAAGTTTAGGGGTGTTAGACCAAGAGAACAGGAGAGGAGAAAGGGACTGGAGGTTGTGATATGAAGAAATAAAAAATTTAGGAGGAATTGGACAATGGAAGAGAAGACAGAAAAATTATGATCATAGCAAACCACTTCAAAGTTCCAGATCATGGAACTGGCATATATACATTTGGGTGATAGTGAGGTCTTAGGTCTTATCATGCCTGTGGATAAATGAAGTAAAATGGATTGTGTATCTTGGAAGGTAAGGAAATCGAAAAAAAAGGAGGCCAAGGTAACATCTGTCATTTCACTGCTCTGCCTTTTACGAAGCAATCATTCAACAGGCAGTGTGGTCTAGAAGAGCACTTGACTAAGTAATTAGAAGTAGTCACTGTTTTAGTTCAATCTCCTAAGGCACATGGGGGTAAAGGGGGAGGGTTTTATTCAAGGTCTCATTGCTTTTTGATAATCCTGTCATCTCCAATCCAGACAAGACCACATCTATAGTGCTCTGTCTGGTCTGAATGCCACAT
This sequence comes from Gymnobelideus leadbeateri, assembly GCA_011680675.1. Lineage (NCBI taxonomy): Eukaryota > Metazoa > Chordata > Mammalia > Diprotodontia > Petauridae > Gymnobelideus > Gymnobelideus leadbeateri. The sequence goes on from WOXC01002509.1 coordinate 230,813, forward strand.
TTTAAGAACATTTATGGACAAGCTGGACAACACTGAGAGATAGTTGACCAGAATGATAAGAGGGCTATAGAATATACCATAGCAGAATAATTGTAGGAACTGGAGATAGTATTCTAGAAAAGAGAAAGTTTCTAGAGGACACGGACACTATCTTCAAGTATCTGAAGAGCTGCCACACATAAGGAGTCTGCTTGGCCCCAAGATTGTGTAAGAGAAATGGCTGGAAGTTACAGAGATACTATCTCTTTCTTCTCTGTGCTCAAGTCCAGGGTGAATAATGTGAAATCAATCTAGAAAGACAGACTGCAGGCAAATTTTGAAAGACTTTAGTAACCAGGAAAGAGTTTATATTCTATATTAGCCTCAAACAGGAAACAGATAATACACATATGGACAATGTACATTGGACTAAAGAAAGAATGAGAGATAATGTCAAGGAGTTATTTTTAAATGGAATATGGAAGAAGATGCGCATAATTGAGGATCTCTGAGTGAAAGGAAAAAAAGGAACAAAGTGGGAGACTTGCAATAAGTAGAGGTTTAAAACAGTCACCTTGGGGAGTCATTTGGGGAAGAATATAAAGGATCACTCTGCAGCAGTGTAGACCCAGTTGAGAAGAGACAACCAGATGTGTGACTTCCTCCAGTCCTGTTCAGTAGCACACATGAAGGAAGAACAGAGGAAGTAAATGATGGTGGGTACCCATGGCTAGAATTTGACAAGGCATGATCCCAATAGGTCAACAAGGGTGAGATGAGATAAAGTTAGGGAAACTAAGTCCCAAAGGATGGAAGGGATTTGCCTAAAGTCCCATGATAAGTATCAGGACCAGAACAGTGGTAATAATTGCTCAAATTTCTATAGGGCTTTAAGATTTACAAAATGTTTTCCTCAAAATAACCCTAGGAAGGTGAAAGCTACTCTTATTTTACTTATTTACTCTTAATTGTTACTCTTATTTTTCTGAAGAACAAGGTTCTCTGAAAGCAGAAATGACTTATCCAAGGTCAGGCAGCTTCAGAGACAGAATTCAAACCCAAGTCTCCTTGCTCTCCAGCCAGTGAGTTTTGTACTTCAGGAAGAGTCAGAGAAATGTAAGTTGGAAGGAACCTTCAAGATGAGCTAGTCCAATGTTCTTATTTTACAGAAGAGGAGACTGAAGCAAGGACATGTTAAATGATTTGATCAAGGTCATACAACTAGTAAGTATCAGACCCAAGATCGAAATTGACTCCAAGTTTGGGGTAAGATATTTTAAAAGGAGGTTCCCCCACCAACCCCAAGGCCAATGAGGATTTGCTCACAGTAATAGTATCAGTTCCATCCCAGGACTTTCCTACACTAATTAAATCACCGATCTAGTCCCTGCCCTACCCCCAAAAGAATGAAGATTACAGTAACTGTAGGCTTCAGAACTACAAGGGGTCATAGAAATCATCATATCCAAACACCTCAGAACATTCATGGTAGTGACCGACCACAAACCATTTCAAAGAAGTGCTTTAAGGACCAAATGAGATAAGGAATGTGAAGCACTCTTAATGCCTTCCTTATAACAATGTTGTGAGGCAGGTAACGTGAATATTATACCCGCTTTACAAAGAGGCTCGGAGAAACTGATGTGTCTGGTTACCAGGACAAGAAGGTTCAGAACCTGGATTCGAACCCAGATTTCTGATTCTCAGGTCCAGTGTTCTCTCCATGACATATGCAGAAACTAGAGCTGGAAGACAGAGCTAGAAGTGATCTTTTCACTCACCTACTGAAAGTCAAATAAAAGTGACATATTGGAATCAGCAGACTCCTAATCTAGGGCTCAGGAAGACTCATCTTCATGAGTTCAAATCTGGCCACAGATATTTACTAGCTGTGTGACCCTGGGCAAGTCACTTAACCCTATTTACCCTCAGTTTCCTTATCTGTAAAATGAGAGGAAATAGCAAAGCATTTCAGTATCTTTGCCAAGAAAACCCCAAATGGGGTCATGGAGAGTTGAATATGACTGAAACAACTAAACAACAAGAGTGTGTGTGTGTGTGTGTGTGTGTGTGTGTGTGTGTGTGTGTGTGTGTACTGGATAAATTATCTTCATTGTTTTTATTAAAAGTTGTATTTTAATAGTGATTTAGCAAATAAGCCTTTGGGTTTTAAATGTATGGGGGTTTTCTCAGAATCTTCTCTTCATATTTACATGAGCAGTGTCCCTAAAGAAATAAGTAATATAATTGACATAATTGGCATTGTGAAAATGCTGTAAATTATTCATTCTGAAAAGACCACATTGCCCTGATATAACTCTATGCTTCTAGGGAGAAGCTCATATAATACATTGCAGTTCAGACTGTGCAAAGTGCAGATCATAAAAATTTTAAATATTACTTCTCAGAATTATTAATAATAGAGAGATCTTCAGTGTAAGAAGCCTCAGGACTGGCAGTTGAGATAAATAAAATGAGGAAATGCTGAGGAAGGAAGAAGGATTCTCTTTTTAGTAAGCTGAAGCTCTAAGGTTTGACACTGAAGTATTGAGATGGATTATTATGAGAAGCTGGCCCAGGTAGATTCTCTGAATTTCCTCTGGTTTCTCACATGTTAGATAAAAACATTCTCCTTCCAAAATTGTGGATTAAGAATCAAAGAAACAATCTATGTGAATACTGGCTCTGCCATTTACTAGCTATGTGACCTTGGGCAAGTCACTTAATCTCAGGGCCTCAGTTTCCCTAACACTAAAATGAAAATATTGAATTAGAGGAGCTCTAAGGTCCCTTCCAGTTCAAAATCCTATGATTCTTTAAGTGTTCAGTGGCAGTGTTTTCTGGGGTAGTAAAAAACAGAAAACACTAAAACAAAATTAGAACATCTATCTTTACTAAGATTTCTCCAAATTGCTAAGACAGTGCTAGAAAAATGTTACTATGAGGACCACCCCCCAAAATTCCACTTACCGCTAACATGCCTCATTTCCATAGTACTTTAAGGTTTGCAGTGTGATGCTCCTATTACACCTCTGTAAGATTATTCAAAAAATTATTGTCCCCACTTTATAGGGAAGAAAAATGTTCACAAAAGCTAAGTAATTTGCCTGAGATAATACAGCAAATACATTATTAGAACTAAAGAGAGAAACCCAAATCCCAGGTTTTCAGAGAAAAGTTGAATAACTACTGAATGCGAAGGACCTTTGAGAGCTATAGTTCTACTTGATCATTTTACAGATGAAGAAACTGAGGCCCAGAAAGGTGAAGGTGCTTGACTCATTCCACAAATTAGCGGCATAACTGGAACTCAAGTATAGATGGGTCTCCTGACTCATGAAATGGGGCTGATTAACTTGGAGCAGAAAAGACTCTTGGGCAAATTATTGACTGATTTCAAGTACTTGAAAAGCTACCATGTAAAAGATGGATTAGATTATTCTGTTTGGCCCCCAAAGGACAAGGGTGCCACAGAGATTAATCAAACAGGTACTGTGTGTAAAATATGTTGATGTAAGAGTATCCAAGAAAATGAAAGAGTAACCAACAAGTACTTATTAAGAGTCTACTATGTGCTAGACTTTGAGGATATTTATCAATAGGGAGTAGTCATTATTATTATTAAGTTAAATTATTAATTTATTATTGTTAATGTGGTAGAAAACACCAGAGACAACTGCTAGTTCCTCAAAAAGGAATAAGATTAGTCCATTTTGGTTCCCATTTTGGAAATACCTTTCTGAAGCAGAAATTCAAAGCTGTGTGTGAAAATTGCAAGTAGATTAATTTAAGTTTGAGGCGACCAAAATCTTCCTAAGGTGGAACAGGCTGTGTCAGAAAGTATTAGTGTGCACTGGACCTTCACCAGAGGTTTTTAATGAAGGATGAGTGTCTACATGTCGGACATACTGGAGTAAGGATTCTTTGGGGCCTACAGGTTGATCTAGATGGCTTCCATAGACCTTTGAACTCTAAAGTTCTGTTATTTCCAGGATCCTATATACCACATGACTCCTCCCAGGGAATCTTTCTATAAGTTTGAGATGAAAAGAGTAAAATGATAGAATAAGTTCCTGTGAATTATCCTTGAGGCAGGATGCGGTGGGGGGGGGGGGTCAGAGTTGGGGGTGAGCCCAGTTTAGGGTGCAAGTTGGTTGAGATTAGACTAGAAAACAGAGCTAAATTTAATAACAGAAGGAAGGAAGGAAGGAAGGAAGGAAGGAAGGAAGGAAGGAAGGAAGGAAGGAAGGAAGGAAGGAGGAAAGGAAGGAAGGAAGGAGGAAAGGAAGGAAGGAAGGAAGGAAGGAAGGAAGGAAGGAAGGAAGGAGGAAAGGAAGGAAAGAGGAAGGAAGGAAGCAAGGAATAGAGGGAAGGAATGTTTTTCTAGATTTTTATAATGTTGAGTTCTCTCAGAGCTTGAGTTCTCTCTACTCCTTTAGGTGCAAAAGGTCAGTAAGATTTGGGAATTTGTAATAAACAACTGCACAAATATACTTCTTCCCAAGTTCTGGACTTTAACTCAGTAAGTTAACTTTTTTAAATTAAATGCTGTGATTGCTTCTACTGTGTGTGTGTGTGTGTGTGTGTGTGTGTGTGTGTTCGCATATGCAGTTGTGGGGGGGGGGGGGTAGAGAGGAGAGCCGGAGGTAAGTGCAGAGTCTCCAGTAGTAAATACCTCAGTGGTCTTTCATTAACTTTGAAACTATCTCCATTACTCTCAGGTATTTTAGTGCAGCTATACATATACAAATATTGTTATTTCCTTGATCAGCAATGCTGACTTTGGGGGGATTCAGGCTCTCTATAATCTGGTTCCAAACTACCTGTAGAGCCTAATCTTACACTTTTTACATATTTTATATTCCATCTAAACCATCCTGTTTTGTATTCTTATTTTACCTTCTCCAGTCTCCGATGTTATGCCTTTGTTAGGTCCAATGCCAGGAATACTTTCCTTGCCAGCCTCTCCTTACCACCCCCATCTGGCCTCATTTCCTTCGAGGCCAAAGTCAGATACCTCTTCCAAAAAGCTTTCCCACTATCTCTGACCACCATCTTCCTCAAGGTGAAAATGATTTCTTCCACTTCAAAATGTTCCTAGCTTTTTTGCCTGACTCTTCTCTAGATTTATCTTAATCACTTTTGGGACATGGTTATTTATTTATTTATCCTTCTGCTCTTATCCTTCCCCACAGATGGTAAGTGCTTTGAGGGAAGAGCCTATATAAAATCTTTTTTTTTGTATACTCAGAGTCTATGACAATGCCTTTTGCAAAGTAGGGGCCAAATAAATGTTGGGCACCTGCTTGTAGGAGAAATTACATTTAACTCAGATCAATTCATCAAATGTTAATGTTTACTGAGCACTGATCTGTGATCTTAACTTTGTTAAAATCTGAAAAGATACAAAGTTTGGATAAGATCTAATCCTGGAGCACACAGACTGGTAGAAGAATGATATGTATAATATATAACAGTGCATTATAAGTGCACTAGCTAGGTACAGACATAGTGCTATATGTGATCTGAGGACTAGTGAAGTCAGAAATATATTATGAAAGAGGTGGTATTTGAGTCAGGCTTAAAAGGGAGGACAGGAATTCAACAGCTTATCTCAAATTACCATCCTATACACACACACACACACACACACACACACACACACACACACACACACGTACTCACCCTCCACTTCAGACTAATTATACATCCCCAGTCTACCTAACTGGACTATAGGGATTGGTGGTACTTGGTAGATAAATTAAAGGCACCAAATGTAGGGAGATCAGACATCTAACTCTGCTATGAACTCACTCCCATGACCTTCATAGAATGAAACACTTACCTGCTTGGTAACTCAATTTCCCCACCTTTAAAGCAGAGCTAATAATTTTAATCCCTGAAGCACAAAGACCAAATTCAAGGTGTCCTAAGCATCTCTCTTATTTCACTAGTAGTGAGGTTGTGGCAGGGACAGAGCAAGTGGGCCAAGAGAGAAGATAGCAACTGCACTGAGGCCTAAAGATAGCTATAAAGATGATGCTAATTTCTCTCACAGACACATGAACTTCTAATTTTGCTCTCTAACCAAATTTTGTTATCATTCTTCTGAGGAGGGTCACAAGAAGCAGGGCAAATGATCTGCCTAAAAGAGTTACGGCATCTATTTTCCTTCTAAAACAAAAATAACTCACTTTGATAAATGCTCATGGGCTTAACTTTTTTTTAAAGATGGTTTAAATGAGAGCTTAAACTACAGTGGTCAGAAGTGCAGGACTTAGCAAGGTGCTTTCTAGTTCCTGAGTTCATGTGAAGGATTGAGTCACTTAGAAATGCAATCTTGTTTCATCTTAATTAAAGGACTGTTCATTGCAACTTTTATTTTCTTTTATTTTTAAAGATATAAGCTAAACCAATTCAGAGAGAGTGATATATCGCCCTGGACTCTAAGTCAGAGGAACTGGGTTTGAATACTGGCTCTACCACTTACTGGCTATATGTTCTAGAAGTGACCATCAAGTCATTTCCTCTCCCTAAACCTCAGTTTCCTTATTTGTAAAACAGGACTGGCCTAGATGCCAAGATCCCACTCTAAATCCCTAGCAGAAATGCTACAGTACTGTGGTAACTTAGAAGAGGCAGAATTAAGTAGAGGAAAGAACACTGAACTCAAAGTTCAAAGACCTGAGTTTGAGTCCAGTCTCCTCCAGTTAATAGGTATGTGATCTAAGGCAAGTGACTTCACACTTATTGAACTGTAGTTTTTTCATCTATAAAATGGAAACCGAAATCCCTGCCCCTCCTTCACGAGGTGTAGGGATGCTCAAATGAAATCATGGGCATAAACTTGCTTTGAAAACTTCCAAGTATAAAACACATGTACTGTATAGTTATTAATATTGTATATACAACTTTCAGGAGTGATGAATATTCGTAGAAGCACAACTATATACATTGGCAGAATTGATTTGATTAAAAATTCAAGAGGTTCAATTTTTGAAGCTATATTACCCTGTTATATAAACTAGGAGCTATCTTAAAATGAGGGTGTTGGACAGAGCATCTTCTAGTTCTAGAGTGCCTTCCCAACTCTAAGGCCTGTGACCTGGTGACTGGCTTCTTCCTCTTGATACATGGTCAAGGGCTGCCACAGTGAAATGGAATCAACCAAATCCTTTGGTCAGACTGGTTCTACCAGCATGATCATAGAAGACAGTGTGAGAAAATGGCTCTGTCCATACCCAGATGGGCCACATTGCTAACAAAATACACCATTAACCTCAATATCTAAGCCCATGGACTAGAAGCTGGGGAGGGGGCAAATAGGGGATCTAAACCCCCTTAATGTTACAGAGAGATCAGAAACAAAATCACAGTCCTTATGAGCAAGAGCCTGCTTAAAAGCATGGATATCCCTATAGCCACTTTTTTCCCTGAGAATTACAGCAGGGAATTGGGATTCATCTTGGGGAGGGTGTTTATCTTATAGAGATATGGGAATACAAGAACCAGGAATATACTGATGTCTTGGGAGAAGGATTCCATGTGAAGCTTGTCAAAGCCTGGAGCAGGCTTTCCTCCCCTCTGTTCACAAGCAATATATATTCCCTTATATGCAGATGAAAGCTGAGTTCTTCCAGGTATTTTTTCTCTTACTTTTCATAAAGTCTTATGATTACAGGAAGTCATAATCATAGATTTATCAATGTTAAATGTGAAAGATACCTTTAAAAATAAAAACACAGAATAGAACTAAAAGGGATTTTTAAACATAGAGCACAGAATGTCAGAGTTAAAAAGGAACTTAGAATGCATAACAAAAAATTTCCATCCTGGAAGAGACCTTAGAACAGATTCTCAGAAATGGGTTGGACCTTAACAGAGAAGAATGCTGGATCTGAAAAGGTTTTAACACCATAGAACACAGACTGGTGAAGTGAGAAGGGACTTTAGAGTTCATCTAGTTCAATCCCAGGCTGCCTCATTTGACAGATCGAAAAATAGGCTCAGTGACTGAAGTCTTTGGTAGCAAGAGTAATGAACTAGGGCATTGAACTTGGAATCAGGAATACCTGAGTTCAAATCCCACCTCAGGCCATGTGACCCTGGACAAGTCACTTATCCTGTCTTGCCTCAGTTTCCTCACCTGTAAAATGAGAGGACCAGATTTGATGGCCTCTAAGGCCTTTTACAGCTCTGAATCTACAATCCTATGATCTAAGATCCCATGAAGTGATAAACCTAGTTAGAACCCACATTGTTTCTGGGGAAAAGAACCATGAATTTCTCAGTGGCCTTTGCTGACCATCCATTTTACATTAATATCTATTGCACTTTAAAAAGAGTAAGCCATCACATCATTCTGAGATTCCACTTAATGAACTGATTGGCTACAACTATCATTGTTCCCTCACATTTGTTGGAAAAAAAAATAGAATGTTCCATTTTTACCTTTCCTATAGAGGATTCCATTGTTTTCTTCCAAGATATTTAAGACATCTTACCCAAATATATATTAAAAACTGAGCTAAAAAATTCCAGACATGTCATAAATTAAATAAGTTGTCTACCTTACCTTTGTGCATCTGATAAGCCTCTGTGTCTCCTCTACAATAACTTTCACGATATTCCATTAGATGTACCTGAAACCTTTCCTATGACTAAACCCATGTCTTAAAGTTAGCTGGACTCTTCCTCTCTACTACATTCAGAAATGTATATGTGATGTTTGTCAATTTAATTCCCTTCTTTTGGCCTCAGCATCCCTCTCTGTGAAATTGGAAGTTTAAACTAAGCAATTGCTCTTCAGGTTCATTCTGGATCTAATATTAGAGTCCCAACTCTCCCCCCTCTCCAAACCTTGATTCCCTCATCTATAAAATGAGGTAATTGATCCCCACAGCCCTTTAAAGCTCTGACACTCTACATTCTAAGTCCATTTCAATAGAGTGTAATCTCTCAGGTCCCTTCCAATTACTTTCATTTATGTTCTAGGTTATAAAATCCCTCCCCTCTATAATATTCAATGTTTGTTCTAACTCCACTGAGATGCTGTGGAATGAGTAGAAAGAGAGCTAGATTTGGATTTAGAAGAGATGGGTCCAATTCCTCATCCTCTGTGTAACCTAGACAAGTTACTTAAAGTTTATAGACCTAGTTTAAGTATATACAACATGATGTTGTTGGATTATATGCTGTTTGAGGTCCTTTCTATCTCTAAAGCTGTGGTCCTATGTGTTAATTCGCTATGTTAACTACCCCCCCCTTAAAAAAGAAAAAAATTATTTCATTTATATGTCATTGGATATGCTTCAGAGGATGCCATGAGAAAAGTAAACAAATTCTGTTAGAAAAGAATCCTTTTGACTTCTGGGAGAATAGAGGAGATGAACAGTGTTACCTTTTCTGGAGCAGGAAACTGCAGGTGATTTACTTCCAAGGGTGTTATCAAAGGAACAGTCTGAAAACCATCCTCACCAGAAGGTTGTTTGCTGTTCTTGTCACTCAAATTACTCCCCAGCTTCACCATTCTTGAACCTCACTTCCCAGACCTGAAACAGTCCAAATGAACAAGGTGACAACAGAAGGAGAGCGCAGGAAAAATGGAAGATTACAGTCATGGGAAATAGTTCCTTCCTAAATAGCTCCATTCTGCCTGACATTATTATCAAAGCTCACAACTCAGAGCTCAAAGCTTACACTTCTATTGCATTTAAAAGAGGACAGAGCTCTTTCCCCACAACTCTGTAGGGTAACTAAACCATGCAGGTATTGTTATCCCAACTTTAGAGAGGAGGGAACTGAGCCTTGGTGAGGTATAGTGACTGTCCTAGGATCACTCAGCTAGCACCAGAGCTTGGATTTGAACCCTGGTCTTTTGAGATTGAGACATAATTTTTCAGACTATTTAGTGATCCTTTGGGGACACCTTTGTTAGGTTTCCAGATACTATTCCAATTGTACAACTAGACTCATTTAACATGTTTCCCTTGCCCTAATGAACATAGGATTGAACAGCCACAGTCTGGGGAAAGCCAAAAGCAAATTTAAAATGTGGTTATAAAATATATGCAAAACAGAAATCATTTGAAACATTAGCTGAAAAATGTAAGCTGTTTATATTTAAAAGACATAACCAGAAAACAGAATAAGATCATAATACTCTCGAACATCATATAGTATGATAAATTTCACCTCACTATTTGAATCGCTGTTTTTTTGTTTACAGTTTCCCGTCAGCAAACCTTCTAGTAAGAAGTGCATTGTTTGCATGTGCATGTGTCCATGTATAGATTCATAAAGGCATATACACATTTTCATCAATATATATTCATATTCTACATTTTTCTAGTATTCTTATCCTTATTAATCTGGTTCTTTGATTCAGTCAACATAATAGCCACTTGATTTACTCCAACATAGTATAACTATACATATTTCTAACATCAAACTGCACAATACCTAACTAAATAGATAGCCTACATTTCTTCCTCTCTAGCTCACTCTGAGTCAAAGAAAGAATCCTCCATTTAGGACCACAATGCAGCTTAGCATGACCTGATTTCACTTACCAGTCCTGTTGATGAGAAAAAAAAAACAGGGGTGTCATAATGAAAGAGGGTGGGGTGGGGTGGGATGGGGGGAATGGAGCAAAGTAAACCCTTGTACTTACTGCAAACCACGCTGGAAGGGTCAGGCCAGATTCAGGCCAATATGAAGAGCAGGGCTGGTTTTCCCTCGATCAAGAGCTTGGGGCTGATGGTGCTGAAGGGACAGGGCTCCTGGGCGTAGCAGCCTGAATCCAAGAGCTACTAACAGTAAGCTGGAAGCAGAGAATATAGTAGCTCCTGTCTGCAACAAGCACACAGCTCTCTCTCTCTCTCTCTCTCTCTCTCTCTCTCTCTCTCACTGGGGTAGTGGCTTCCCATTCCATCTGGCATCTGGCACCACCTGCTGTTTCTGATGCATGGCCGCAACTGCCACATAGAAAATACAGTTTCAAGAGGGAAGAAAGAATTAATAAGTGAATAGGGTGAAATGAAAATACATACATATATGTATACATACATATATATATATATATATATATATCTATTAATAAACACTTACCAAGCAATGCCACCTTGAGCCTTTAGAGGAAATGAAAAGGAAAGCTAATTGGGAAAGGATACCCCTTCCAGAAGTAAACTGATTCAGGAGCACAACAAAAACTAAAGCCAAATTTTGGATACTTGAAATTTGCCATCAGAGCCAGTTTGTTCATAAAACCAATCATGTTAATCAAAGTGGGAATAAAATTCATTCAGAGTTGGGTCTCTTTCTATTGCTGCTGTCCCAGAGTGATGAGGAATCATTTTGGCATTTCTAGTAACTGAGGTCAGAACCAAGAGCATACAATTGGGAATTTTATATCAGATGTTCAATGCAAAGAATGCTAAAGATCCTAAAGAAATTTAAAAGAAGGCCTTCTTTCAGGGTTAAGGGAAATTTAATACTATCTGAAGATGGGTGGCCACAGGAAGGAGGCTTCAAGAAAGAGAAGGTTGGAGTGAATAGTAAATTCCAGAAAATCTGGAAAATATCCTGTTTCTAAAATTACTATTTCTGAAAGAACCTCATTAGGGTCCTATGCTTAGTTCTTCGTGAGTTGACTCTGCCTCACAAATCTGTCATTAGAGCATAAGCTTAAGGGAACTTATAACCTGTTGCAAGAGAAATTGGGAAAATATCCAATTCAAATCCATCAGCAGATTATTTATTCAATTCCTAAGTTCTTTTCCATCATGGAATATGGAGTTATTTTTCTGTTACAGAAGAAGAAATTGAGGCAAGGAGAAAAGGAAAACTGATGGAAATTGAACATTCAGGAACCAAAAAAAAAAAAAAAAACAAAAAAGAGAATGTTTGGATGATGATCAATGGAAGCAGAGACACAAAGAGAAAATATATAAGGGATTTGTAAAATATCAGAATCCTGGTAAAGAATAAGAAAGATAATGGTACAATGAAAAAAGAATGACTTGGGGGGGGGGGCAGAGCCAAGATGGCGGAGTAGAAACAGCATTTCCAATGTGCTCTGCCCCACACAAATTTCAAATAATGTGAAAGGGGACTCCAAACAACTTCTGGAGCCACGGCACCCACAGAATGGCACAGAGAAGCTAACCTCCTGCTGAGGACAGCCCAGCAGCCCTGCAGGGAGCGGCCAGCACAGTGCTCTGAGAGCAGGCAGCACAGCACACTGGGAACCGACAGCTCAGCGCACAGAGCCAAGCCCAGGTCCTTAGTTTTAGCCCCAGGGCAGCCGGGCCAACAGCTGGCTGGAGGGACCCCAGAACGCCAGCAATAGTGGTGAATCCAGAATTATCAGCACAGATATGCCTAGGACAAAGTGAGAGGTTAGTGCCCTATGGACTTTGGGACCAGTATTTGGGGAACGCGTGGCTTCCTCCCCTGGGGGTGAAAAGGTGCTAAAGAAAGAGCAGCACAGAAGCCATTTTGCAGCATCAGTAGTGGCTCTAGATCCTGGTCTGCGAACTGTAGGGAGATCCAGCACAGTCTGGGAGTTAATCACTCTTGCTTTAAACTGCCTGGATCTGGACTGTGGTCTGGGGGGGGGAAGTTTGGGGTGGGTATCCAATTTGCCAGAGTGGGTGGAGGCTTTACAGAGGCCACCCAACTGGTGGAAGTTGTGAAGAGCCCACGTTTGGGCGGAAGCTCCCCTGTCTGGTGGCAGAGTCCTACTGTGGCAACAAGCCCAAAAATCAAGTAATTAAGTGGCAACAGGCCTAGGCAAATGAAACAAAATAAACAGAAAAGTTCAACATTGGACTCCTATTTTAGGGGCAAAGAGGCTCAAAGCATGGGGAGGACTGTGAGGTCAGAACTCCTGCACCAAAAGCCCCAAATGAAAATACAAGCTGGCTACAGGCCATAGAGGACCTTAAGAAGCAGATAAGAGAAGTGGGGGAAAATTTGGGAAGAGAAATGAAAAAGATGCAAGATGAAATGACAGTCAACAGCCTGACTGAGGGAAATAACACCTTAAAAAATAGACTAACTCAAATGGCAAAAGAGGCTCAGAAAGGCAATGAGGAGAAGAATGCCTTAAAAAGCTGAATTTGCCAGATGGAAAAAGAATCTCAAAAGCTCACTGAGGAGATTCATTCCTTCAGAGTTAGACTGGAGCAAATGGAAGCTAGTGACTTTATGAGAAATCAAGATACTATTAAACAGATCCAAACAAATGAAAGAATAGAAGGCAATGTGAAATATATCATGGGAAAAACCACTGACCTGGAAAATAGATCCAGGAGAGACAATTTAAAAATTATTGGACTACCTGAAAGCCATGATCAAAGAAAGAACCTAGAAATTATCCTTAAAGAAATTCTCAAGGAAAATTGCCCTGATGTTTTAGACCCAGAGGGGGAAATAGAGGTTAAAAGAATCCACAGATCACCTCCTGAAAAAGATCCCAAAAAGAAAACTCCTAGGAATATTATAGCCAGGCTCCAGAACTCCCAGATCAAGGAGAAAATACTCCAAGCAGCCAGGAAGAAACAATTTCAATATTGTGGAAACACAATCAGAATAGCCCAGGACCTGGCAGCTTCTACACTGAGGGATCAAAGGACATGGAATATGATATTCCAGAGGGCAAAAGAACTGGGAATGAACCCAAGGGTCACCTACCCAGCAAAACTGAGTATTTTGTTTCAGGGGAAAATATGGTCATTCAGTGGAATAGAGGACTTTCAAGCATTCTTAATGAAAAAACCAGAGTTGAATAGAAAATTTGACATTCAGATGCAAGAAGCAAGAGATGCTTGAGAAGGTAATCAAGGAAAAGAAATCAAAAGGAACTTATCAAAGTTGGACTATTTACATTCCTACATGGAAAAACAATAACTGTTTTTGATGAAACCTTTCTCATTATGAAAATAATTGAAGAAGGGTACATGGCATATGTTCACAGGTATACATGGGTAGAGGGCACAGGTTGAATTTGATGGGAAGGGATGATTCTTTTTTTTTTTTGGAGGGCAGTTGGGGTTGGGTGACTTGCCCGGGGTCACTCAGCTGGGTTTTTGTTTGTGTGTTGGGTGTCTGGGGCCGGATCCAGGCTTGGGTCCTTCTGGCTCCAGGGCCGGTGCTCTGCTCACTGCGCCACCTAGCCACCCCAAGGAAGGGATGAAGTCAAGAGGTGAGAGAGGAAAGTGGCAAGAGGAGATGGAGAGAGACAGGGTAGGGTAAACTATCTCATGTAGAAGAGGCAAGGGGAAGTAGTTGCAGGGGAGAGGAAGAACAGGAAGGTAAAAAGGCAAAAGCATATTCTCATTGAAGTTGGCTCAAGGAGAGAATCACATACATACTAAATGGAATACCTTACCCTCACTCTCCTGAGTAGGGGAAAGGGGGATGAGAGGGGGAATGATGGAGGGGAGGGCATTCTGGGGGAAGGGGGTTTGGAAGTACCCACTATCAAAGAGGGACAGGATCAAAGTAGGGAATGGACCAGGTGGGAGGTGAGATGGGTGGGAGGGAAATATAAGCAGTCTTTTACAATATATCTACTATGGTAATGTTTTGCATAGCTATACATGTACAACACATACTGAATTGCTTATCTTCTCAGAGGGAGTGGGTGACAAGGGAGGAAGGGAATGGATCTGAAAATCGAAGTTTTAAAATTAAATGTTTCATAAGATGTCCAGGCAGTGGGGCTCAGAGATTCACCTTGCCCTAATGGCAAAGTCGAAAGGGGTATGGGAAAAGATATGGGAGAGAGCAGATTGGATGAGGGGATATCTAGTGGGACTGCTATTCTGGGGTGGTGGGTAGGGAAAAAATGGGGGAAAAATGTAACTCATAATCTGGTGGAAATGAATGATGTAAACCAGAAGTTAATAAAGCATTTGTTTAATTAAAAAAAAAAAGAAAAAAAAGAATGACTTTTGAGTCAGAGAACCTGAGTTTGCAAGATACTTCTTGTGCTTGGTACATCACTTAGAGTCCTTCAGTTTCAGTTTCTTTATCTATAAAGTGGATTTAGCCTAGCTGGTTTCTGAGGTCTCCTAGTTCTGGTTGATCCTACAGGTTTGATGATTGGAGATTATTTGAACATCTGCTAAAACTTTTCTCTGCCCCAAAGAGAACAATTAATAATTCAATGATTTCAATCAAATCCAGTCTCAGACAATTACTAGCTGATTGACTCTTGGCAAGTTATTTAAAACTTCTGTCTGCCTCAGTTTCCTCAACTATAAAATGAGGATAATAATGGGACATATCCTCCAGGGATATTATGAAGATCAAATGAGATAATATTGTGAAACACTTAGCATAGTGTCTGGCACAGAGTAGACAGTTAATAAGTGCTTCTTCTCTTTTCTTAAGGGCCAATTGTGTGTCAAGCACTGTGAAGGCACTAGGGATGCAAATACAAAGAAACAATTCTGACCTTACATTATAATTTTATACTACAAAAAAAAAAGTAAACAAAAGGAACTTCTATTGATCTAATTATTTTTTTAATTTATTTTTAACATTCTCTTTTTTTTAGATTTTGAGTTCCAATTTTTCTCCTTCCCTTCCACCCCCCTCACCCACTGAGAAGACAAGAAATATGATGCCAATT
Source organism: Gymnobelideus leadbeateri (assembly GCA_011680675.1). NCBI lineage: Eukaryota > Metazoa > Chordata > Mammalia > Diprotodontia > Petauridae > Gymnobelideus > Gymnobelideus leadbeateri. The sequence goes on from WOXC01002509.1 coordinate 246,432, forward strand.
ATACATGTGAAATCATGCAAAACTTATTTCCACATTAGCAATGTTTCAAAAAAATAGTTAAGAAAAATAAAGTAAAAAATGATGCTTCAATCTGAAGTCAGATTCCATCTAATTTTCTCCAGAAGTGGAAAGCATTTTTCATCAGAAGTCCTTCAGAATTGTTTTGGAGTATTGTGTTGATCAAAATAACTGTCTTTTACAGATGATATTGTTGTTACTGTGTACAGTGTTCTCTTGGTTCTTCTTACCTCACTTTGAAGAAGTTCATATAAGTCTTCCCAGGCTTTGTGGAACATTCCTGCTTAGAATTTCTTATAGCACAACAGTATTTCATCATAGTCATATACCACAGTTTGTTCAGCTATTCCCCAAATGATAGGCATCTCCACAATTTACAGTTCTGTGCCACAACAAAAAGACTGCTATAAATATTTTAAGTCCTTTGTCTTTTCCTTTGATCTCTTTGGTATACAGACCTAGTATTGGTATCATTGGGTCAAATGGTATGCAGTTTTATAGCCCTTTGGGTAAAGTTCCAAACTGTTCTCTAGAAACGGTTGGATCAATTTACAACTCCACCAACAATGCATTAGTGCCCCAATTTTTCCCTTCTAACATTTGTCATTTTTCTTTTCTGTCATGCTAGCCAATCTGACAGATATCAGGTGGCACCTCAGAGTTATTTTAATATGTATTTCTCTAATCGATAGTGATTTGGAGCATTTTTTTCATATGCCTATAGATAGCTTTGACTTCTTCATTTAAAAACTTCCTGTTTTTTGGCGGAGCCAAGATGGTGGAGTAGAAACAGCTAATCCAAGCCACTCTGCCCCCAGATTCCCCCCAAACTATGTAAAAGGGGACTCTGAACAACTTCTGGAGCCCCAGCACCCACAGAACGACACAGAGAAGCTAACCTCCTGCTGAGGACAGCCCAGCAGCCCTGCAGGAAGGACCAGTACAGTGCTCTGGGAGCCAGCAGAGCGTGGGGAGCCAAGCCGAGCCGAGCCCAGGTCCGCGTGAGCCGAGGTTTTAGTCCCAGGGCGGCAGGGCCAGCAGCTGGCTGGAGAGACCCCAGAACACCAGCAGCTGTGGCAATTCCAGAATTATCAACATAGACATGCCTGGGACAAAGTAAGAGGTTAGTGTCCTATGGACTTTGGGACCAGTATTTGGGGAATTCGTCGGCTCCCTCCCCTGGGGGCTAGAAGTGGCTGAGGAGACACGCCATTTTGTAGTTTTCAGAGGCAGCTCCAGCTCCTGGCCTGTGAACTGTAGGGAGATCCAGCGATCAGTCTTGGGGGGTAATCACTCTTGCTTTAACCTCCCTGGATCTGGATTGTGATCTAGGGTGGAAGTTGTGGGTGGGTTTACAGCTTGCCAGAAACGGAAGTTGCCCCCCACACGTTCGGGACGAAAATTCCTCTATCTGGCCTTAAAGCCACAGTGTGGCAACAAGCCCAAAAGTCAAGTAATTAAGTGGCAACATGCCAAGGCAAAGGAAACAGAAAAATGCAACCCTAGACTCCTATTTTGGGGGCATAGAGCGGGAAAAGGACTGTGAGGTCAGAAGTCCTGCTCCAAAAGCCCCAGGGGAAAACATGAGCGGGTTGCAGGCCATAGAGGACCTTAAGAAGGACTTTAAAAATCAAATAAGAGAAGTGGAGGAAAAATTGGAAAGAGAAATGAGAAGGATGCAGGAAAAGTATGAAATGAGGGTCAACAGCCTGACTGAGGAAAACAACACCTTAAAAAATAGACTAACTCAAATGGCAAAGGAGGCCCAAAAGGGCAATGAGGAGAATGCCTTAAAAAGTCGAATTTGCCAGATGGAAAAAGAATCTCAAAAGTTCACTGAGGAGATTCATTCCTTCAGAGTTAGACTGGAGCAAATGGAAGCTAATGACTTTATGAGAAATCAAGATGCTGTTAAGCAGATCCAAACAAATGAAAGAATAGAAGGCAATGTGAAATATCTCATGGGAAAAACCACTGACCTGGAAAATAGATCCAGGAGAGACGATTTAAAAATTATTGGACTACCTGAAAGCCATGATCAAAGAAAGAACCTAGAAATCACCCTTCAAGAAATTCTCAAGGAAAATTGCCCTGATGTTTAAGATCCAGAGGGCAAAATAGAGGTTGAAAGAATCCACAGATCACCTCCTGAAAAAGACCCCAAAAAGAAAACTCCCAGGAATATTATAGCCAGGTTACAGAATCCCCAGATCAAGGAGAAAATACTACAAGCAGCCAGGAAAAAAAAATTTCAATATTGTGGAAACACAATCAGAATAGCCCAGGACCTGACAGCTTCTACACTGAGGGATCAAAAGGCATGGAATATGATGTTCCAGCTGGGACTGAACCCAAGGGTCACCTACCCAGCAAAACTGAGTATTTTGTTTCAGGGGAAAATATGGTCATTCAGTGGAATAGAGGACTTTCAAGCATTCTTGAGGAAAAACCAGAATTGAATAGAAAATTTGACATCCAGACACAAGAAGGAAGAGATGCCTGAGAAGGTAATCAGGGAAAAGAAATCAAAAGGAACTTATCAAAGTTGAACTATTTACATTCCTATATGGAAAAGCAATAACTTTGACTGATGATATCTTTCTCACTATGAAAATAATGAAAGAAGGGTGTGTGGTCATATGAATACATATGTGAATGTGTGTGTATATGCTTACAGTTATATATGGATAGAGAGCATAGGTTGAATCTGTTGGGAAGGGAGAATACTCAAGGGATGAAATTATGAGGTGAGAGAGGAAAGTGGCAAGAGGAGATGGGGAGAGACAGGGTAGGGTAAACTATCTCATGTAGAAGAAGCAAGGGGAAGTGGTTGCAAGGGAGGGGGAGAATAGGAAGGCTAAAAAGGCAAAACCACATTCTCATTGAATTTGGTTCAGGGAGAGAATGACATACATACTAAATGGGATATCTCAACCTGCAGCAGGATAGGGGGAAGGGGGATGAGAGGAGAGATGATGGATGGGAGGGCATCCTTGGGGTGAGGGGAGGTTGGAAGTACCCACTATAGAAGAGGGACAGGATCATGTAGGGAATGGACCAGGTGGGGGGTGGGATGAGTGGGAGGGAATTATAAGCAGCCTTGTACAATATATCTCCTATGATAATGTTTTGCATAGCTAGACATGTATAACATATACTGAATTACTTATCTCCCCAGAGGGAATGGGTGACAAGGGAGGAAGGAAATGGATCTGAAATTCGAGGTCTTAACATTAAATGTTTCAAATATATATAAATACTATTATTAATACTCTTCTGCTTATAATTGGGAGATAATATGTGCAGGCATTGGGACACAAAGATTCACCTTCCTCTAATGGAAAAGTCGAAGGGGGTATGGGAGGGGGTATGGGAGAGAGCAGATTGGAGGAAGGGATATCTTGTGGGACTGCTATTCTGGGAGGTTGGGTAGGGGAATAACGGGGGGAAAATGATTGTAACTCAAAATATGGCGGAAATGAATGATGTAAAACAGAAGTTAATAAAGCATTTGTTTTAAAAAAAGAAAAACATTGGGGAAACAAGAAGAGATTGTCCCAAAAGTCGTAGTGTAATTTTCATCTTTAATAGCAATAAATAAAGTAATGACTGTGATGATGATGATAGTTGAAAAAAAAACTTCCTTTTCATAATCTTTGACCATTCATCAATTGGGGAATGACTCATATTTTTATAGATTTAACTCAGTTCTCTCTCTCTCTCTCTCTCTCTCTCTCTCTCTCTCTCTCTCTCTCTCTCTCTCTCTCTCTCTCCCACATATATATATATATGTAGGTACACACACATACATTTATTTGAGAAAAAAGGCCTCTACCAGAGAGACATAAAAAAATCCCCCAGTTTTCCACTTTCTTTCTAACCTTGGCTTCCTTAATTTTGTTTGTGAAAAAGCTTTTTAATTAAATGTAATCAAAATTATCCATCTTATTGTCATGTGCCTTTCTATTTGATCATAAATTCTTCCCTTATCCATAGATCAGATAGGTAAAAATTTCTATGTTCACCTAATTTGCTCATGATATTACCCTTTATGTCTAAACCATGTAGCCATTTTAACCTTATCTAGTATATGATGTGGGATATTGGACTATATTTAGTTTCTGCCAAACTACTTTTCAGTTTCCCCAGCAAGTTTTGTCAAATACTAAGTTCTTATCCCAAAAGTTTAGGACACTAGATTACTATGGCCATTTATATGGTATATTGTATACCCAATCTATTCCACTGATCTCCTACTCTATTTCTTAGCCAATATGAGATCGCTTTCATGATTACCATTTTATAATACAGTTTGAGATCTGGTACTGCTAAGGCCATCTTTCTTCACATTTTCTTCCTTGGTTCTCTTGATATTTTTGACATTTTGTTCTTCCATATAATTTTTATTATGATTTTATTGCTATTTAAAATAATTTTTGGTAGTTTGATTGGTATGGCACTGAACAAGCAAATTAATTTAGGTAGAGTTATCATTTTTATTATATTGGCACAACTTATGTATAAACAATTAATATTTTTGTACTTCTTTAGATCTGTCTTTATTTGTGTGCAAAGTGATTTGTAATTGTGTTTATATAATGCCTGGGTTTGTCTTGGCAAGTAGACTCCCAGTTATTTCAAATTTCAATCTCTTCCTGCTGAACTTTATTCATAATATACGGAAATGTTAATGGTATATAATGTGAACTTACTTTATATCCTGAATCTTTGCTAAAGACGCTAATTGTTTCAACTAGCTTGTTTTAGTGGGCTACTCTATCTTAGAGTTTGTGAAAGGGAAAGAGAAATAAAACAGGAACAATTTAACATGAACCCTAGATTTCATGTAAAGAAATTCAAAGAGTTAAAGAGAACAGATTGGGGCAGCTACATGGTGCAGTGAATAGAGCACTGGCCCTGGAGTTAGGAGGACCTGAGTTCAAATCTGACCTCAGACACCTGACACAATTACTAGCTATGTGACCTTGGGCAAGTCACTTAACCCCAACTGCCTTGCCTTCTCCCCTCCAGAAAGAAAGAAAGAAAGAAAGAAAGAAAGAAAGAAAGAAAGAAAGAAAGAAAGAAAGAAAGAAAGAAAGAAAGGAGAGAAAGAAAGAAAAGAAAAAAGAAAAGAGAATGGATCACATGAAGTAAAATTCTATAGAGGAATTTAACTCAGGAGGTCTGAGTTGTCAAGAATGAAATTCTGAAGGATTCCTCTGAGGAGGAAAAGGAGGAGTTGTCTATAAAAAAATACAGATATAGAAACACGTTGAATTCATTAATCAGTGTAGGTTTTTAAAAGATATGTACAGAAATTGGAAACAAAAACAGATAAGAGTATGAATAAAAAGCATGAAATTAATTACAACGTGCTCCATGAAGAATTAAAGAACAACCTGTATAGCAGGAAGAATATTCAGTGATCATGGGTAGACCAGGCTATTAGAATAAAGATGATAATACTACCAAAGTTAATTTATACTTTTAATGCTATGCCAATCAAATTACCAGGGGAATATTTTATAGAACCTGATAAAATAATAACAAAATTTATTTGGAAAAACAAAAACTTTAGAACATCAAAGGAAGTAATGAAAAGAAGTAAGGACAAAGGGGGGACAGTACTTCCAGACTTCAAACTATCCTATAAAGCAGCAGTCATTGAAACTCTCTAGTACTGGTTAAAAAATAGAAACAGATCAATGGAATAAACTAGACAAGGGAAAATCAGAAATAATGCAACTCAATAATTTAGTGTTTGATAAAATGGAAAATGGAAATTAGGAAAAATTACTTATCCAATTAAAAAAACTACTGGGAAAATTGAAAGGCAGTCTAGCAGAAATAAGGTTTAAGCCAACATATTAGTCATATTCTATAATACATTCTAAATGGACACATGACCTTAATATTAAAGCTTATACTGTAAGAAAAGTAGAAGAGAAGCAGATCATAAAACTCTCACATCTAGGTAGGAGATATAGTCTTAACCAACAAGAGGGATAAGTAATTACAAAAGATAAAATAAATAATTTTGGTTACTTGAAATTGAAAAGCTTCTACACAGACAAAATTAATGCACTTAGAAAAAGAAGGGAAATGGTTTAACAGGAAAAATATCCTTATGTCAAATTTTTCTGATAAGAGTTTAGCATCAAAGATATATAAACAATTAACAAATACACATATATAGCCACACCTCATTTGATAGTCAAAAGATATGAGCAAAGCTCTCAAAAGAAGAATCGAAAAGTATTCACAACCACATGAAGAATTTCCCAAATCACTAATAATTAGAGAACTCCAAATCAAAACAACACTGAGGTTTCACCTCACACCCTGAAAATTGGGGAGGAAAATGACAAAAATGGCAATAGTCAATGTTGGAAGAGTTGTGAAATAATCCTACACACTAATACATTATTGCTGGAGTGGGAAAATGATACAACCACATTTGGAAAGCAATTTGGAATTATGTAAATAAAATGACAAAAATATACATGCTCTTTGAACTAGAGACACCATGTGCTTAATACCCTAAGGAAGTCATTGATAAGAAGAAAGTCCTCATTTATACAAAAATATTTGTAGCAGACCATTTTGTGAAAGCAAGAAGTTAAAAACAAAGTAGATGCCCATAGATTGGAGAATGGCTAAACAAACTGGTACATGAATGTAATAGAACATTACTGTACTGTAAGAAATGACATGTGTGATGAATACAGAGAAGCATGGAAAGATCTGTATGAACTGATGCAGAGTGAAGAAAGCAATATATACAGCATCTACACAATATAAATGTAAAGAACCACGTGAAAAAAATCAAAAAGTGAATTAATAAAAGTACAAAGATCTACACAATGTAAATGTAAAGAACCACGTGAAAAAAACCAAAAAATAAATTAATAAAAGTACAAAGATCATGCAAAATTTGAATAAAGAGATATGAAAAGATACCCCCAATTCATGGTATTGGGGAAGTGAACGGTCCCCAGGTGTTATATATTGTACATATTTTCAATGTAATCAATTATGCTAATCTTTTCCTCTTCTTTTTCTTTCTTTTTTGTCTTAAAAAATAATATATGGGATATCTGTCTGGAAGGGGAACAGGGAAAGAAGGATACTATGATAATGTAAAAGAAAAAGCCCCAGAAGATATCAATAGAAGTTTTATTAAAAGCAGAAAAAAGAGTAAGAATAGCGTTAGAAGCACTAAAGATCGAAATGAACTCAGACTAGCAAGAAATGTTAAGGACAGCAAAAACGTTATTGCTGTTACTGCTTTGTCCTCTCCTGGCTGCCCCTCATACATGCATGACCATTGCCTCTCTATTTCTTTTATTAGGTCATCATCAGTGTTATGCCCCATAACTGTGTATGTGTCTCCAGGGCTCTGTCTTGTATCCTCTATTCTTTTCTCTCGACACTTGAAAACTTTATCAGTCCCCAAGGATTTCACTAGACCTTCTATCTAGAAAACTCACAGATCTATAGTCCACTGCTTAGCTTTAGTCCTACATTGCCAAATGACTTTTGCACATTTCAGACTGGATGTGCAAGTATCTCAAACTAAACATATACAAAACAGAACTTATTATTTTTCCCCAAGTCCATCCACTTCCAAACTTCCCTATTTCTGTTGAGGGCAGAGTTGTCCTTGCAGTCACTTTATCATCATGAACACCTCATTCTCACTCACCCCACATTTAAAATTAATGGCCAAATCTTGTCACTTCTACTTTTGCAACATCTCTTGCATTTATTACCCTCTCTCCACCTACGTAAGTACTGCTTTGTCCAGATCTTTATGATTCTCCCCTCTGCAAACAGCCTTCTCATCCATCTCTCTACCATAAGTCTTTCCCTACTCTAATTCATCCTCCACAAAGCCAACAAAGTGAGATTCCTAAAGCACGGGTTTAACCACATCGTTCCTCACTCCCTATACAATAAATTCTAGTAGTTAGCTATTACTTATAGGAACAAATATAACCTCCTCTATGTGGCACTTAAAGCTCTTCACAAACTGGCCCCACTTCAACCTTTCATATTTATTATGCATTTTTCTCCTCCATACACTCTATGGTTCAGCTACATTGGCCTTCTTCTTACTCCTCACACAGTATATTCTTCTGTCTGTGCCTTTGATCTGGCTGTCCATTCTGCCTGGAATGCACTCCCCCTACACATCCTCCTCTTGGAATCTTTGGTTCCTTTCAAGAGTTATCTCCAAAGGCTACCTGCTCCTAGGTGCCTCCTGCCCCAAGCATCCCAGATGCTAGTACCTTGCACTCTTTTGTATGAGTGTAACATATGTCTAGATACAGACATACAGTCTCCCATATTAGAATGTATGCTCCTTGAGGGCAAGAACTGTTTTACTTTTGTATTTGTATTCACAGCATCACAGTATTCACAACTACAGTACCTTAAACATGGTTGGTTCTTATATAATGCTTGTTGGTTAGACCTGAATGATCAACCCTTAGGCATACTTTACAAAAAAGAACAAAGATACTCTTCAACTGTTGTTTAGGGGAGAATAGGAGTACTAACTACCAATGAGAAGTGGTAGTTATTGGCTACTGTGTTCTCTGACACAGATCTCGGGTCTGGAATGGAGAGAAAAGAGATGGCTCACAGGGAGCTGAGTCAAGATAAGCAGTCAGAAAGTAAAAAGGACCTCATAGCAACGTGCTTCAATTCAGTTTACTAATCCTAGGTAATTACAGCCTCAGATACTGAAAGAACTAACAGGTGCAACTGCCGAGTCTGCCAATAATCTATAAACCTATTTTAAATGCCTACTGTGTGCCAGGCACTGGCAGAGAGGTGGGTGCATGTGACTCAAAAACAAGAAACAGTCCCTACATTCAAGAAGCTCACATTTAATTTGGGCAAACAATACATAAGCATAAGTAGGAATCTAAAATACATACAAAGTAATTTGAGGAGGGGCATTAGCAGCAGGGACATTTGAAAAGGCCCTGTGAAGAAAATGACCCTTGAGCTGAATTCTTAAGGAACCTAGGGAATCTGAGTAGAACATGAGGAGAAAATGCATTCTAGACACAGGAGATGGCCTGTCAGTAATCTCTGAAAAACTATGGGGAATGGGAAGTATAAAAAAAAGAGAAGAAAAGAGAAAATATCCTGATTTGCAGAAAAAGAAACAATAAAAGCTGCCAGTTATAGGCCAACAAGCTTATCTTTAATTCCTAGCAAAATTCAAGGCTGGATTATTAAGAATATGGTTAATGAATCAATAGCAAACGAAGCAGTGATCACAAAACAGGGTCATTCAGCAGCACATACACTAAAATTGGAATAATACAGAGATGACCAATATGGCCACTGTGCAAAAAGCATTCCTATTTTTTTTAAGAGAATAAGTCATGTCAGGCTAACCTCATTTTCATTTCAGATACAGTTTCAAAACCAGTCATTGAAGGGAATGTTGAAGATATAGTTCACCTAGATTTCAGCAAAGCATTTGAGAGTCTCTCATGCTTTTCTCATGGACAAGATTGGGAGAAGTCTGGATAATTGTATAGTGTGTTGAAATTGTAATTTGGTACTAGTTCCCCTGACCACTGCCTTCCCCTAGTTAGTACAGAAAATTTATAAGTAACTAGTATAATTTAACAACAGTAATAATAATAATAGCAAGAAATAAGATTGCAAAAGGGGACATTTACAAACTGTCCCTGAAATTAAGGGGCACAACAATTATTTATAAACTATCTCACAAATTAGGGGAACATATAATAATATACATATATGTATACATCCATATATGTCTATATAGGAGTGTATACAGGCATATGAATACATATGTGAGTGTGTATATATATGTGTGTACAGGTATACATAGACAGAGGACACAGGACCAATTGAATAGGAAGGGATGATACTTAAAAGGTGAAATTAAGAGGTGAGAGAGGAATATAATGAGAGGAGATAGGGAGAGACAGAATGAGGTAAATTATTTCATATAGAAGAGGCAAGGGAAAATTGTTACAATGGAGGGGAAGAACAGGAAGGCAAAAGGGAATGATTCTCATTGAATTTGGCTTAGGGAGGAAATAACATACACACAAAATAGGGTATCTCACCCTACAGGAGAGTAAAGGGGGAGAGGAAGAGAGGGGGGATAATGGAAGGGTGGGCAGGCTTGGGGAGGAGGGAAGTTGGCAACTGCTTCATAAATTAGCTGAAAACACATCCTGAGATTATGTGCTAAATTGTGGAAAGTCATCTGGGATAAGAATTTACTATCTGACAAAACTGCTGGGAAAACTAGAAAACAGTATGACATAAACTAGGCATAGAATAATATATCACACCTATACCAAGATAAGGTCAAAATAGGCACATAATTTAGGCAAAGATGATACCATAAGCAAATTAGGAAAAGAAGGAATAGTATACGTTTCAGATCTATGAAAAAGGGGAAAATTTATGACCAAACAAGAGATAGAGAACATTATGAAATGCAAAATAATTCTAATTACATTAACTTAAAAAGGTTTTGCAGAAACAAAGCCAATGAGACCAAGATTAGAAGGAAAGCAGAAAGCTGGGAAGTAATTTTTAAAGTCAGTGCTTCTGATAAAGTGCTTTCTTAAATATATAGAGAACTAAGTCCAGTTTATAAAAATACAAGTCACTCCCCAATTGATAAATGGTCAAAGGATAAAACAGGAAGTTTTCAGGTGAAGAAATTAAAGTTATCTGTCAAGATGGTGGAGTAGAAACAGGACTTCCTCATAGCTCTGGCTCCCATTTCCCCCAATTCATGTAAAAAATGACTCCAGACAAACTTTGGAGCTACAGAACCCACAAAATGACAAAGAGAAGCTAACTTCCCACTGAGGAGAGCCCAGCAGACTAGCAGCAAGCACCCAGCACAGTGCTCTGGGAGCCAACCCCAGCCCTGCTCAAGCCTGAGGTCTTAGCCCCAGGGCAGCCTGACCAACCCCTGGCTGGAGCAACTTCAGATCACCAGCAGCTGTGGTGGTTTCCAAACTAATCAACCCATAGATGCCAAGAACAAAGTGAGAGGCCAGTACAGTGTGGACTTTGGGACCTGGGAATTTGGAGTGCGATCAGACCTTTGCCCCTGGGGCAAGAAGGGGCTGAGGAGCCCCGTGGCAGTGCAGCCATCCCCATGTGGCAGCTTCAGCTCCTGTAGGGGGACCAAGTGACCAGTGGGAGAGGTAATTGCTCCTACTCTGACATGCTTGGATCTGGATTGCTGTCTAGGGTGGAGGTTCTGGGGTGTGGGAAAAGCATGCCAGAGCGTGTGGAGGCTTCAGAGAAGGCACCCAACTAATACCTTCAGGCAGCTACAAAAACCTCAGCATTTGGGATAAAGCTCCTGTTTCTGGTAGCAGAGTTCTACTGTGGCAAAAAGCCCAAAAGTCAAGTAATTGAATGGCAACATGAGCAAGCAAAGGAAGCAAAGCAAGCACAGCAATCCAACTTTACACTCCTATTTTGGGGATAAAAAGGATCAAAGCATGGAACAAGAAGAACACAGTCAAGTCAGAACTCCTGCACCAAAAGCTTCCAAGAAAAATATGAGCTGGTTATAGTCCATAGAGGATCTTAAGAAGGATTTTGAAAACCAAATAAGAGAAGTGGAGAAAAAAATGGGAAGAGAAACGAGAACAATGCAAGAAAATTATGAAATGAGAGTCAACAACCTGCCTGAAGAAAATAACACCTTAAAAATAGACTAACTGAACTGGCAAAAGAGGCTCCAAAAGGCAATGAGGAAAAGAATGCCTTAAAAAGCCAAATTTGCCAGATGGAAAAAGAATCTCAAAAGCTCACTGGAGAGAATCATTCCTTCAGAATTAGATTGGAGCAAATGGAAGCTAGTGACTTCATGAGAAATCAAGATACTATTAAACATACCCAAACTAATGAAAAAAATAGAAGGCAATGTGAAATATCTCATTGGAAAAACTACTGACCTGGAAAATAGATCCAGGAGAGAGAATTTAAAAATTATTGGACTACCTGAAAGCCACAATCAAAAAAAGAACCTAAAAATCATCCTTTAAGAAATTCTCAAGGAAAATTGCCCTGATGTTTTAGAACCAGAGGGCAATATAGAGGTTGAAAGAGTCCACCCATCACCTCCTTAAAAAGATCCCAAAAAGAAAACTCCCAGGAATATTATAGCCAGGTTCTAGAATTTCCAGATCAAGGAGAAAATATTACAAGCAGCCAGGAAGAAACAATTTGAATATTGTGGAAACACAATCAGGATAACTCAGGACCTGGCAGCTTCTACATTGAGGGACCAAAGGGCTTGGAATATGATATTCCAGAGGTCAAAGGAGCTGGGATTAAAGCCAAGAATCACTTACCCAGCAAAACTGAGTATCATGTTCCAGGGGAAAATATGGTCATTCAGTGCAATAGAGGACTTTCAAGCATTCTTCATGAAAAAACCAGAGTTGAATAGAAAATTTGACATTCAGATACAAGAAGCAAGAGAAGCTTGAGAAGGTAAACAGGGAAAAAAATCATAAGGAACTTATCAAAGTTGAACTACTTATATTCCTACATGGAAAAACGATAATTGTAACTTATGAAACTTTTCTCAGTATAAGAATGGTTGAAGGGAATAGAAATGTATGTGTGTGCATATATATGTATATGTATATATCCATATATGTCTATATAGGAGGGTATATAGGCATATGAATACATATGTGAGTGTGTATATATGTGTGTGTGTGTGTGTGTGTGTGTGTGTGTGTGTACAGGTATACATAGACAGAGGACACAGGACCAATTGAATAGGAAGGGATGGTACTTAAAAGGTGAAATTAAGAGGTGGGAGAGGAATATAATGAGAGGAGATGGGGAGAGACAGAATGGGGTAAATTATCTCATATAGAAGAGGCAAGGGAAAATTGTTACAATGGAGGGGAAGAACAGGAAGGCAAAAGGGAATGATTCTCATTGAATTTGGCTTAGGGAGGAAATAACACACACACAAAATAGGGTATCTCACCCTACAGGAGAGTAGAGGGGAAGGGGAAGAGAGGGGGGATAATGGAAGGGAGGGCAGGCTGGAGGGGCAGGGAAGTTGGAAGCACCCACTTTTGAAAAGGGAAAGGATCAAAGTAGAGAATAGAACAAGTGCGGGGTGGGATAGGATAGAGGGAAATACAGTCAGTCTTCCACAATATATCTACTATGGAAATGTTTTGCATAGCTACTCATGTACAACTTATATTGAATTGCTTATCTTCCCAGTGAAGGTGGGTGACAAAGGAGGAAGGGAAAGAATCTAGAATCTAAAGTTTTAAAATCAAATGTTTAATATATATATATTATTATTATTAATATTTTACATGTAACTGGGAAATGAGATATACAGGCACTGGAGTATAGAGATCCACTGTGCGCTACTGGAAAGTTGAAAGGGGGATAGAGGAAGATATGGGAGACAGCAGATTGGGGGAGGGGCTATTCAGTGGGAATGCTGTTTTGGGGTGGTAGGTAGGGAAAATTGGGGAGAAAATTTGTAACTCAAATCTTGTGGAAATGAATGATGTAAACTAAAAAATAAAAAAGAGAGAAAAAATAAATGATGTATGATCACACAAAAAAAAAGAGAAATGTTCTAAATCATTATTGCTTAGAGAAATGCAAATTAAAACAACTCGAGGAATCACCTCATGCCTATCAGATTGGCTAATATGACAGAAAAAGAAAATAATGAATGTTGGAGAAGATGTGGGAAAATTGGGACATTAATGCATTATAAGTAGAGTTGTGGATTGATCCAACCATTCTGGAGAGCAATTTGGAACTATGCCCAAAGGGCTATAAAACTTTGCATACCTTTTGATGAAGTAATACCATTACTAGGTCTATATCCCAAAATAGATCATAAAAGAGGGGAAAAGACCCACATGTACAAAAACATTTATAGTAGCTCTTTTTGTGGTGCTGAAGAATTGGAAACTGAGCGAATGTCTGAACAAGCTGTGGTATATGAATGTAATGGAATCCTCTTGTGCTATAAGAAATGATGAGCAAATAGATTTCAGAAAAACCTGGAAACTTAGATGAACTGATGCTGAGTGAAGTGAGCAGAAACGGAAGAACTGTATACAGTAACAGTAAGATTGTATGAAGATCAACTATGATAAACTTAGGTCTTCTCAGTAATCCATTATTGAATACAATTCCAAAAGACTCATGATGTTAACCACATCCAGAGAAAGAAATAGGGAGCCTGAATGCAAACTGAAGCACATTATTTCTATTTATTTTTTGCTTTTTCTTTCTCATGGGTTTTCCCTTTGGTTCTAATTCTTTACAGCATGGTCCAGGCTGTTCAAATGCTCTTAACTCTGATCCAAGCTTATATAAGTGACTCTCTCTACCCCACTTCCTCCCCATTCTCTTCCCCATGCTGCCTCCCTCACAACCCCATCTCCCATCTCCACATTCTCTACCTCTGTAATTTCTATGCTATTTGTCCATCCACTTCCTGTACCTTAATAAAGTGTGATTATTATTATATCACTCCCCTTACTGCCATAATGGTCTTTCCCAGTAAGTGTCCTAAGAACTGAGCATGCTTGCCCTGACTCAAAGGGAATCTTTTGTGGTTACTTCCTTTATTTCATAAACTAGAAGCACCAGGACAGAATAAATTCTATCCCACAGTTACCCCTACAGTGAACAAGCACAGCACAATGAATTCATTAGTAGAACACAAGGATGGACAAATGAACTTTGTTCAAGAGGGGTTTCCATTATTTGAGTCACAATAGATCAATCAAATAATTCCACAAATCAATTAATTTATATATTTAGAAGAACTTAGAAGTGGTTAAATGGATAAACCCCCAAATTTGTCATTAATGATTCAATATCAGCTTGGAACCAGGTCTCACATGCAGTAGTGACTAGATCTGTGCATGGTTATGTGTGATTTAACATTATTATTAATTCTATAGAGGAAGTAGTATTATATAGTAGGCAGAGAGCTTGAAGTCAAGAAGACCAGGGTTCAAATTCCACCTTTGGCACATACTAGCTATGTGACTCTGGTCAAGCCATTTAATCTCTCAGTGCTCTAAGTGAGAGATGTCAAACTTAAGGTCTGCAGGCAATATCAGATGAAAATGTAGTTGGGAAATGTTTAACAAAATAGATAAAAATATAATCCAACATAGATAATTTCAATTTGCTTTTTTCTAAGTCAGTATGTAGACTGCAGGGATTCTATATGAGTTTGACACCATCTAGGCAATTTTCTATTATCATAAACTATAAAGAAGGTGCTGTCCTGCATTGGTAGAAAGTTTCCTCAGTTAGGAGTTTTCTATACTAATGAAATCACAGGTCTGGTTCCTATCCAATCCCTATCCCTGTCAATGAATTAATAGTGTGTTCTTAAATTTTACAGATAAAACAGAATTGGGAGCAAGAGCTAATCTACTATAATAGTTGAGAAACAAAACAAAACAAAAACCCTCATAAGCCAGAACATCAATCTAAATCTAACAACATGAAATTTAAAGTCTTACACTTAGATTCAGAAATATGAGTATCAAAAGCATAAAATGGAGGAAATTGACCATGATTTAACTGAAAAAGATCTGGGGGGTTTAGTGGACTACAGGTTCAATATGAGTTAACAGTGAGTGTCAAATGGCAGACAAAAGAATTCATTCAAACTTAGACAGTCTTTTATTTTTAGTCCAAATCTGTGATTTCTATGATATGTGTAGGAAACTTCCAGTTAGAAAACTCTATCTACCAAAATAGATTAGCAACTGTTCTGAAACCTATATTTCCAGAAAGTTGCCTTGGGTACTGAGAAGTGAAGTGACTTTCCCAGAGTCCCACAGCTTGTGTGTATCAGAAGCAGGACTTAATGTTGAGACCAGCATCCTCACTACCCTCTCTTTTCTTAAGGAAGGCATACTAGGAAGATTAGGGAAGCTACAGACCTGCTATAATCAGATCATATAGGGAGTGTTGTAATCACTTCACATTACCACATTGTGGGGAAAACATAGAAAAGCTAGGGGGGGGTCACCCTGACAAGATCTAGTGAAGTGTTGGTCCCAGGAGCTTCTCTGTGA
Organism: Gymnobelideus leadbeateri; assembly: GCA_011680675.1. Taxonomy (NCBI): domain Eukaryota; kingdom Metazoa; phylum Chordata; class Mammalia; order Diprotodontia; family Petauridae; genus Gymnobelideus; species Gymnobelideus leadbeateri. Next base: position 262,586 of record WOXC01002509.1, read on the forward strand.
GCATGTACATCTTTCCCCTCTTTCCGCCTTTACCAGGACTAGGAGTTTAAATTGCAAGGAATCAGTTCTGGGGGCTCAGGTATAAGCAAGAACTCTTTTTCTCTACCCATTCTCCCAAATCAAACCAGTGAGGAACTGCTCAGGCTTAGTATCTTCTTCCTTTCTCCCTGCCCTACATTTAGTCCAGAAGATGGTGGGCTGGTGTATTCAGAGAGCTTTTTGTCTTCCTTGGGTCTCTTTCCTTCATATCACCTCCTTTCCTCCACCCACCAACAATGGTTGGGTAAGCAAGGTCCAAAATCTCTAATCTATGTTCCACAACACTAAGGAACCTAAATAATAGAATTCATCCCACATTTCCAGTTAAGATGAAAATGTGAAAGGAAATAGAGGAGCCCAGCTTTCTCTCACATAACCTACAAAATATCTGAAGAATATGCCATATGAAATAACTACAAAAGAGAAAAGGGAGATAGCAGAAGTAGGTACTTCATCCAATCCAAAACTATTTTTTGAAATATACAGAAATTTTCAGTGTCTGGGACAGGGGGTCACACGAAGGAAGCCAATCCAAAGCCTGTGAAATAAACCTGAAGCATTAAAACTTTGATAGAAGTGGCTGCATCAGGAACAATATGTATAAACAAAAGAAAAAATAAATAAATATTATAGATTAATAGAAGTCCAAGAGATAAACCCAGATAAAAAAGTCTCTCCACAATAAATACTAATGAAATAAAAGAAAAAATGGCTTGTCTACAAGGACTAAAAGAATGGCTGAAAAAAATGAAAAAAAAATGAAATTAGAATTAAATATGAAGTATAGAGGAAAATGGAAGGAGAAAAAATATTAGAAGAGAAAAAGAAAAACTTTATACAAGTAATGAGTTCCCTGAAAAGCAGAATGCAGTAATCAGACTCAATGATTATACATAATAAGAAATATTAGAACAAAGTTGGCGGAGCCAAGATGGCGGAGTAGAAACAGCTCATCCAAGCCACTCTCCCCCCAGGTTCCCCCCAAACTATGTAAAAGGGGACTCTGAACAACTTCTGGAGCCCCAGCACCCACAGAACGACACAGAGAAGTTAACCTCCCGCTGAGGACAGCCCAGCAGCCCTGCAGGAAGGACCAGCGCAGTGGTCTGGGACCTGCCAGCGTGCAGCACGCAGAGCACAGGAGCCAAGCCGAGCCGAGCCCAGGTCCCCATGAGCTGAGGTTTTAGCCCCAGGGCGGCAGGGCCAGCAGCCAGCTGGAGGAACCCCAGAACACCAGGAGCTGTGGCGACTCCAGAATTATCAACATAGACTTGCCTAGGACAAAGTAAGAGGTTAGTGTCCTATGGACTTTGGGATTGGTATTAGGGAATGCGTCGGCTCCCTCCCCTGGGGGCTAGAAGCCTCTGAGGACAAACGCCATTTTGTAGTTTTCAGAGGCAGCTCGCGCTCCCAGCCTGCAAATTTGTAGGGAGATCCAGCGATCAGTCTTGGGGCGGTAATTGCTCTTGCTTTAACCTCCCTGGATCTGGATTGTGATCTAGGGTGGAAGTCGTGGGTGGGTTTACAGCTTGCCAGAAACGGAAGTTGCCCCCCACACGTTCGGGACGAAAATTCCTCTATCTGGCCCTAAAGCCACAGTGTGGCAACAAGCCCAAAAGTCAATTAATTAAGCGGCAACATGCCAAGGCAAAGGAAACAGAAAAATGCAACCCTAGACTCCTATTTTGGGGGCATAGAGCAGGAAAAGGACTGTGAGGTCAGAAGTCCTGCTCCAAAAGCCCCAGGGGAAAACATGAGCAGGTTGCAGGCCATAGAGGACCTTAAGAAGGACTTTAAAAATCAAATAAGAGAAGTGGAGGAAAAATTGGAAAGAGAAATGAGAAGGATGCAGGAAAAGTATGAAATGAGGGTCAACAGCCTGACTGAGGAAAACAACACCTTAAAAAATAGACTAACTCAAATGGCAAAGGAGGCCCAAAAGGGCAATGAGGAGAAGAATGCCTTAAAAAGTCGAATTTGCCAGATGGAAAAAGAATCTCAAAAGTTCACTGAGGAGATTCATTCCTTCAGAGTTAGACTGGAGCAAATGGAAGCTAATGACTTTATGAGAAATCAAGATGCTGTTAAGCAGATCCAAACAAAGGAAAGATTAGAAGGCAATGTGAAATATCTCATGGGAAAAACCACTGACCTGGAAAATAGATCCAGGAGAGACAATTTAAAAATTATTGGACTACCTGAAAGCCATGATCAAAGAAAGAACCTAGAAATCACCCTTCAAGAAATTCTCAAGGAAAATTGCCTGATGTTTTAGATCCAGAGGGCAAAATAGAGGTTGAAAGAATCCACAGATCACCTCCTGAAAAAGATCCCCAAAAGAAAACTCCCAGGAATATTATAGCCAGGTTCCAGAATCCCCAGATCAAGGAGAAAATACTACAAGCAGCCAGGAAGAAACAATTTCAATATTGTGGAAACACAATCAGAATAGCCCAGGACCTGGCAGCTTCTACACTGAGGGATCGAAGGGCATGGAATATGATATTCCAGAGGGCAAAAGAACTGGGAATGAACCCAAGGGTCACCTACCCAGCAAAACTGAGTATTTTGTTTCAGGGGAAAATATGGTCATTCAGTGGAATAGAGGACTTTCAAGTATTCTTGAGGAAAAAACCAGAATTGAATAGAAAATTTGTCATCCAGACACAAGAAGGAAGAGATGCCTGAGAAGGTAATCAGGGAAAAGAAATCAAAAGGAACTTATCAAAGTTGAACTATTTACAATCCTATATCTAAAAACAATAACTGTGACTGATGGTATCTTTCTCACTATGAAAATAATGGAAGAAGGGTGTGTGGTCATATGAATACATATGTGAATGTGTGTGTATATGGTTACAGTTATATATGGATAGAGGGCATAGGTTGAATTTGCTGGGAAGGGAGAATACTCAAGGGATGAAATTATGAGGTGAGAGAGGAAAGTGGCAAGAGGAGATGGGGAGAGACAGAGTAGGGTAAACTATCTCATGTAGGGGAAGTGGTTGCAAAGGAGGGGGAGAATAAGGAAGGCTAAAAAGGCAAAACCACATTCACATTGAATTTGGTACAGGGAGAAAATGACATACATACTAAATGGGATATCTCAACCTACAGCAGGATAGGGGGAAGGGGGATGAGAGGAGGGATGATGGATGGGAGGGCATCCTTGGGGGGAGGGGAGGTTGGAAGTACCCACTATAGAAGAGGGACAGGATCATGTAGGGAATGGACCAGGTGGGGGGTGGGATGAGTGGGAGGGAACTATAAGCAGCCTTGTACAATATATCTACTATGACAATGTTTTGCATAGCTAGACATGTACAACATATACTGAATTACTTATCTTCCCAGAGACAATGGGTGAGAAGGGAGGAAGGAAATGGATCTGAAATTCGAGTTCTTAACATTAAATGTTTCAAATATAGGAAAAAAACATACAGAAAGAAAGATGTGAAGACCAAATAAGTCAAAATCCCAGGAGCATTTATGGGTTAAACTGAAATGGGAATGATATGGTTTAGGGTTTCTGGGAACCCCAAAATGGCAGGGTACAGAACAGTGTCCACCTGGAATGAATTCACACACTCAAACCTTCTTCCAGTCAAATGACAAGATTTATTGCAACACCAATAGAAACATGTAGAGTTCCTAGTGAACTTGCAAGTTAATAGGGGTGAGACTGATACAAAAAAGGACAATGAATTAAGTAGCCTGGGGTGGGCCAAGTACAATAGTGAAAGGAATATTGAGCAGTCTGGGGTGGGTCCAGATGCCTTGGACAGTCAAGTAAGCTAATTAAGTGATCTAGGTGGGTTAGGGTGGGCCAGATGCCTTGGATGGGGGAACAAATGATATGGGCTACTGAAATGTATGGGGAAATTCAGGAGATTGGGTTGCTTTCAAAAGCATGTTTTGTTTTGTTTTTCCTTTTAGGGGTCTAGGTCCCATCACCCCATCAGGAATAACAAATAAAACTGAAACAGAACAAATTTCCTGCCTTCCTATGGTAATCAAATGTCATAATAGCAATGAAACAAGAACATTCAGACTCTAATATCTCACTACTCAATGTGCAAAAAGTGGAAATAGCAGTCAAGGTCAAGAAAATGAAGTATTGAAAAGCAATTGGATCTAATCTATGGAAATAAAAGCAATCAACAAGCATTAAGTAGCTATTATATTCCAGGTATTATGTTAGGTGGCACTATGGTAAAAGTGAGATAGTCTTTGCCCTCAAGAAGCTTACATCCTACTGGGGAATACAAGTTAACAGATAAGCAAATGTTTATATGTATTATTTATGTATGTGTGTTCATGTATTTAAACAACTAAAAGAATAAAAAAATAGCTCTAGAAGGTGCTAACCCAACTTAGCTAAGCCTTGAAAGATTCAAGGAATCCCAAAAGGCAAACATGAGAAGGGAAGCATTCTAGGCATGGAAGGCAACCTATGTAAAGGCAGATAGGCAGAAGATGGAATGTCAGATGAGAGGACCAGAAAGTAGACCCATTTGGCTTGACTGTAGAATGCATAAGTAACTCTTATGTAAGCAGCCTGAAAAAATAGGTTAGAATCAGACTGTGAAGGGTTTTAAAAGCCAGAATTTTGGGATGACTAGGTGGCACAGTAAATAGAGCACCCCCCCCCCCCGAGTCAGGAGGACCTGAGTTCAAATTCGGCCTCAGACACCTAACACTTACTAGCTGTGTGAAGTTTGGCAGTCACTTAACCCCAACTGCCCTGCCTTCCCCCCTCCAAAAAGCAAACAAAAACAAAAACAAAAGCTTACTCTACAAAAACAAAAAGTTTTACACTACACTGGAGGCAACAGGAAGTTATTGAAGCTTCTTGAGCTAGATATCGATGTCATAGCACACAAGATTCCATTGTATTTATTGTTTTGTTAAAGACAACAAAAGATTCAGAGCAAAATGCAGACATAAAAGTTCTTGGTGATGTCTCCCTTGTGTAGTTTCTTTGGAAGATGTCTCTGATGAAAGATTCTACCTCATCTAGTTTATTTCCATTACATATAATGTTTGTTGATGGTTTTAGGTAGATGCCACTTATCATTTTAAGGAAGGCTCCATTTATTCCTATGCTCTCTAGTGTTTTTAACAGGAATAGTGGTTGTATTTTGTCAAAAGCTTTTTCTACATCTATTGAGATAATCACATGGTTTCTGTTAGTTTTGTTATTGATATGATCAATTTTGCTGGTAAGTTTTACTAATATTGAACCAGCTGTACATTCTTGGTATAAATAGTACCTGACCAAAGTGTATTATTCTTGTTTTAAGTTGCTGTGATCTTTTTGTTAATATTATATTTAAAATTTTTGCATCTAATATTCATTATGGAAATTGGTCTATAATTTTCTTTCACTGTTTTGGCTCTTCCCGGTTTATGTATCAGTACCATATTTGTATCATAAAAAGAATTTGGCAGGACTCCTTTGCTAATTTTCCCAAATAGCCTATATAGTATTAAAATTGTTTTTTACATATTTGATATAATTCTCCTGTGAATTCATCCAGCCCCAGAGATTTTTTTTCATTGATGACTCAATTCAATTTTTTTCAATTTTTTTTTCTGAGATGCAATTAAGTATTTTACTTCCTCTTCTCTTAATCTGGGCAATTTATATGTTTGTAAATACTCATCCATTTCACTAAGATAGTCAAGTTTATGGGCTTACAGTTGGGCAAAATAATTCCTAATAATTGCTCGATTTCCTCCTCATTGGATTCACCCTTTTCATTTTTGATATCCATAATTTAGCTTTCTTCTTTCCTTTTTTTTTTTTTTTTGCTTTTTTGGAGGGCAATTGGGGTTAAGTAATTTGCCCAAGGTCACACGGCTAGGTTTTCTTCTTTCCTTTTTTCAATCAAATTAACCAAAGGTTTATCTATTTTGGTGTGTTGTTTTTTTTTTTTTTCATAAAACCAGCTGTTTTATTTATTAGTTCAATAGTTTTCTTAATTTCAATTTCATTAATCTCTCCTTTGGTTTTCAGTATTTCTGATCTGGTATTTAATTGGGGACTTTTAATTTGTTCTTTTTCTAGCTCTTTCAGTTGCATGCCCAATTCACTAATCTCCTCTTTCTCTACTTTATTCATGTAAGCATTCAGAAATATAAAATTTCCCCTAAGAACCACTTTTGCTTCATTCCATAAGTTTTGGTATGTTGTTTCATTATTGTCATTCTCTCAAATGAAGTTATTGTTTCTATAATTTGTTGTATGACCCACTCCTTCTTTAGGATTATTTAGCTTCCAATTAATTTTTAGTCTATCTTTCCATGGTCCTTTATTACATATAATTTTTATTGCATCATGATCTGAAAAGGATGCATTTAATACTTCTGCCTTTCTGCACTGGATTGTTAAGTTTTTATTCCCTAGTTCATGGTCAATTTTTGTGTACGTGCAATGTACTACTGAGAAGGTATATTCCTTTCTATCCCCATTCAGTTTTCTCCAGAGTTCTACCATATGTACCTTTTCTAAAATTCTATTCACCTCCTTAACTTCTTTCTTGCTTATTTTGAGATTAGAGTTATCAAGTTCAGAGAGAGGAGGTTGAAGTCCCCCACTAGTATAGTTTTGCTGTCTATTTCTTCCTGTAACTCCCTTAAATTCTCCTCTAAGAATCTGGATGCTATACCACTTGGTGTACATATGTTTAGTAATAATATTACTTCACTGTCTATGGTAGCTTTTATCAGGATATAATTTCCTTCCTTCTCTCTCTTGATTAGATTTAATTTTGCTTTTACATTGTCTGAGATTAGGATTGCTACCCCTGCTTTTTTACTTTAGCTGAAGCATAATACATTCTACTCTAGCCTTTTACTTTACCCGATGTGTATCTGCATTTCAAATGTATTTCTTGTAAACAATATATTATAGGATTATGGGGTTTTTTGTTTGCTTGTTTTTTGCTTTTGGGAGGGGGTAGGGCAGGACAATTGGAGTTGCAACTTGCCGAAGATCACACAGCTATTAAGTGTTAAGTGTCTAAGGCCAAATTTGAATTCAGGTCCTCATGACTCCAGGGCCAGGTGCTCTATTCACTGTGCCATGTAGCCACCCCAAGGTTTATGGATTTTAATCCATTCTGCTATCCACTTCCATTTTATGGAAGAGTTCATCCCATTCATACTCCCAGTTATAATTATTATGTTTTTTTCTCTCCATCCTATCCCCTCCCCCATTTATACTTTTATTTCTCTTTTCTCCCTTCCCCTCAAAAGAATTTTGCTTTTGGGGTGGCTAGGTGTCACAGTGAATAGAGCACCAAACCTGGAGTCAGGAGGACCTGAGTTCAAATCCAGCCTCAGACACTTAACACTTACTAGCCATGTGACCTTGGGCAAGTCACTTAACCCCAATTGCCCTGCCCTCCCCCCTCCAAAAAGCAAAAACAAAAATAATAATAATAAAGAATTTTGCTTTTGACCACTGCCTCCCTCAATCTTCCCTCCTATCAGCCCCCCCTTTTCTTACTCTTTTACCTTATTATTTCTTCTCTCCTTTCTAGCCACCCCCTCCCTTTGCTTTCCCCCCTTTCCCCTCCTACTACCTATAGGGCAAGTTAGATTTCTATACCTGAGTATGCTATTCCCCTTTTAAACCAAATCCAACGAAATTAAAGTTGAAATAATGCTCATTTCCCTCCCTCCTTTTCCTCTACTATATTTTTGTGCCTCTTCATGTGATGTAATTTACTCTTTTCTGCCTCCTCCTTTCCTCTTCTCCCATTGCAATCCCTTTGCACCCCTTAATTAGGTTTTTCATCATCATGCCACTTAATTTGTTCCAGTGCCCTCTTTGTATATCCCTCTTTTATTTTTTGAAAGAAAAAGATCATTTAGTTTGCTTCCATCAGGATTCAGGCTCAGTTCTTTCTAGTTATATCTCTAGATGGTGCTTTTCTCACTTTCTTGAGTCTTTCGGGATTGACCTACATCACTGCATTGCTGAAAAGAGTCCAGTCTGTCATACCACATACAGATATGGTATGTCTGTGATTGTAGACAAATTTCTTCTGATTCTACTCTTCTCGCTCAGCATCAGTTTGTATAAGTCTCTCCAGGTAAATGTGAAATCCATCACCTCCTCGTTTCTTATAGCACAATAATATTCCATTACATTCATATACCACAACTTGTTTAGCCATTCCCCAATTGATGGGCACCCCTTTAGTTTCCAATTCTTTGCAACCACATAAAGGGCTGCTAAAAATATTTTTGTACATATGGGTCTTCCTCCCACTTCTATGATCTCTTTGGGATATAACCTTAGAAGTGGTATGGCTGGGTCAAAGGGTATGAAATTATTTATAATCCTTTGGGCATAATTCCAGATTGCTCTCCAGAATGGTTGGATAAGTTCACAACTCCACCAGCAATGTATTAGTGTTCCAATTTGTCCACATCCTCTCCAGCATTTGTCACTTTCTTGTTTTGTCATCTTAGCCAATCTGACTGGAGGGATGTGGTATCTCAGCTGTTTTGATTTGCATTTCTCTAATTAATAGTGATTTAGAGTATTTCTTCATATGCTTATAGATAGCTTTAATTTCTTTCTCTGAAAACTGCCTGTTCATATCCTTTGACCATTTATCAATTGGGGAGTGACTTGTATTCATATAGATTTGGCTCAATTCTCTATAAATTTTAGAAATGAGTCCTTTATCAGAGACACAAGTTGTAAAAATTCTTTCCCAATTTCCCACCTCCCTCTTGATCTTGGTTACATTGGCTTTGTTTGTACAGAAGCTTTTCAATTTAATGTAATCAAAATTATCCACTTTGCATTTTATAATGAACTCTAATTCTTGTTTGGCCCTAAAATCTTCCCCTCTCCATAAGTCTGCCAGGTAAACTATTCCTTGCTTTCCCAAATTGCTTACAGTATCATCCTTTATACCTAGATCATGCACCCATTTAGACTTGATTTTGGTATGTGGTGTTAGATAATGGTGTATGCCCAGTTTCTGCCATACTGTATTCCAGTTTTCCCAGCAGTTTTTGTCAAACACTGCATTCTTATCCCCAAAACTGGGGTCTTTGGGTTTATCAAACAATAGATTACTATATTCATTAACTGCTGGGTCTCCTGCACCTAATCTATTCCATTGATCCTCTACGCTACACTTCTGCCAGTACCAAGCAGTTTTGATGACTGCTGCTGTATAATACAGATTAAGATCTGGCATAGCTAGTCCACCTTCCCTAGCATTTCTTTTCATTAATTCCCTTGATATTCTAGACCGTTTGTTTTTCCAAATAAATTGTCTTATTATTTTGTCTAACTCTACAAAGTAGTTTTTTGGTAAATTGATTGGTATGGCACTAAATATATAGTTTAGTTTGGGTAAAATTGTCATTTTTATTATATTAGCTCGACCCAGCCATGAGCAATTCATATTTTTCCAACTATTTAGATCTGCTTTTATTTGTGTGAGAAATGTTTTGTAGTTGTGATCATATAGATTCTGGGTTTGTTTTGGCAAGTAGATTCCCAAATATTTTATAATGTCTACAGTGACTTTAAATGGGATTTCTCTTTCTATCTCTTGTTGTTAAGTTTCATTAGAGATGTACAGGAATGCTGAGGATTTATGTGGGTTTATTTTATATCCTGCAACTTAGCTAAATTTATTGTCTCAAGTAGTTTTTTACTTGATTCTCTAGGATTCTCTAAGTATATCATCATATCATCTGTAAAAAGTGATAGCTTGGTCACTTCTTTGCCTAATTTGATTCCTTTGATTTCTTTTTCTTCGCTAATTGCTACTGCTAGTGTTTCTAGTACCAGATTGAATAAGAGAGGTGATAGTGGACACCCTTGTTTCACTCCTGATCTTATTGGGAAGGCTTCTAGTTTATCCCCATTGCATATAATACTTGCTGATGGTTTTAAATAGATGCTAGCAACTATTTTAAGGAAGGCTCCATTTATTCCTATACTTTCTAGTGTTTTTAATAGGAATGGATGTTGTACTTTGTCAAAAGCCTTTTCTGCATCTATTGAGATAATCATGTGGTTTCTGCTAGTTTTATTGTTGATATGTTCAATTATACTGATGGTTTTCCTAATATTAAACCATCCTTGCATTCCTGGAATGAATCCTACCTGATCAAAGTGTATTATTTTTGTGATAAGTTGTTGGAGTCTTTTGGCTAATATTTTATTTAGAATTTTTGCGTCAAAATTCATGAGGGAAATTGTTCTATAATTTTCTTTCTCTGTCTTATCTCTTCCTGATTTAGGAATCAGTACCATATTTGTGTCATAGAAAGAGTTTGGTAGGAATCCTTCTTCACTAATTTTCCCAAATAGTTTTGTAGAGTATTGGAATCAATTGTTCTTTAAATGTTTGATAGAATTCACTAGTGAACAGATCTGGCCCTGGAGATTTTTTCCTAGGGAGTTCACTGATGGCTTGTTTGATTTCTTTTTCTGAGATGGGATTATTTAGGTAATTCACTTCCTCTTCAGTTAATCTGGGCAACTTGTGCTTTTGTAAATATTCATCCATTTCACTAAGATTGTCATATTTATTATATGCATACAATTGGGAAAAATAATTCCTCATTATTTTTTTTGATTTCCTCTTCATTAGAGGTAGATTCACCCTTTTAATTTTTGATACTCAAAATTTGGTTTTCTTTTTTTTATCATATTGACTAAGGGACTATCAATTTTGTTGATTTTTTTCATAAAACCAGCTCTTAGTTTTATTTATTAATTCAATGGTTTTCTTAATTTCGATTTTATTAATCTCACCTTTGGTTTTCAATATTTCTAATTTAGTACTAAATTGGGGATTTTCAATTTGTTCTTTTTCTAGCTTTTTCAATTGCATGTCCAATTCATTGACCTCCCTTCTCTCTGCTTTAATTAAGTATGCACTCAGGGTTATAAAATTTCCCCTGAGAACTGCCTTTAGTGCATCCCACAAATTTCAGTATGTTGTTTCATTATTACCATTCTCTTGAATGAAATTATTGATTGTTTTTATAATTTCTTGTTTGACCCACCAATTTTTTAGAATTAAATTAATTTCCAATTAGTTTTTAGTCTATCTTTCCATGGCCCTTTATTGCATATAATTTTTATTGCATCATGATCTGAGAATGATGCATTTAATATTTCTGCCTTTTTGCACTGGATTGTGAGGTTTTTATGCCCTAGTACATGGTCTATTTTTGAGTATGTACCATGCACTGCTGAGAAGAAAGTAAATTCCTTTTTATCCCCATTCAGTTTTCTCCAGACATCCATCATATCTAGTCTCTCTAAGATTCTATTCACCTCCTTAACTTCTTTCTTGTTTATTTTGAGGTTAGATTTATCGAGTTCAGAGAGGGGGAGATTTAAGTCCCCCACTAATATAGTTTTGCTATCTATTTCTTCCTCTAATTCCTTTAACTTCTCCTCTAGGAATTTGGATGCTATACCACTTGGTGCATATATATTAAGTAGTGATATTGCTTCATTCTAGATGGTGCCTTTTAATAGGATATAGTTTCCTTCCTTATCTCTTTTAATTAGATCTATTTTTGCTTTTGCTTTATCTAAGTATTGCTACCCCTGCTTTTTTTACTTTAGCTGAGGCATAATAAATTTTACTCCAACCTTTTACCTTTACCCTGTGGGTATCCCTTTGCTTCAGATGTGTTTCTTGTAGACAGCATATTGTAGGATTATGGTTTTTAATCCATTCTGGTATCTGCCTCTGTTTTATGGGAGCGTTCATCCCATTCACATTCACAGTAATGATGACTATCTGTCTCTTCCCCTCCATCCTATTCCCTTCCCCTGTTTATGTTTTTGTTTCTTCCTTCTCCCTTCCCTTCCTTGAAGTTTTCCCTTTTGACCGCCCCCTCCCTCAGTGTTCCCACCCAGTGACCCCCCTTCTTGACCTACCCTCTCCCCTTACTACTATTTCCCTCCCTTCTAATCCCCCCCTTTAGTCTCTTCCTTTTCACCCCCCCTTACCCTCTCACTATCTATAGGACACAATAAATTGTTATACTTATCAGAGTAAATTACTCCCTGTTTGATTCCAAACCAATGAGAGTAAATTTCAAACAGTGCTCCTCTCCCTCCCTCCTTTTCCTCTATTTAATGAATTTATGTGTCTATTCACATTAGAATCTTAAACTCCACTGATTAATTTGATCCCTCTTTGGACCAGAGCCAGTGAGAATAGTGTTTAAATGATGTTCTTCTCCCTCTTTCTTTCCCCTCTTCTATAGTGTGTTTTGATGCCTCTTCAGGTGGCATATTTTACCTTTTCCTAGCTCATCCTTTCCTTTTTCCCATTACAGTCTCTCTGATCCCCTTAATAGTCTTTTTTTTTAGACTTCATGTTAGTGCATTCATACCCACACCCTGTATCTAAGTATAACCTTTTAGAAGGTCATGATAATCATAAAGATTTCGAATATTGCCAGTTATCAGCTCCACATATAGGGATGTGAACATTTTGCTCTTGTTGCATCCCAAGTAATGAGCGTGTGTTTGTGGGTGTGGGTGTGTGCACTTATTCATGTGTGAGTCTGTGTTTCCCTTGTTTACCTTTTTATATCTTTCTGGAGTCTTGTAATTGGAGATCAAATTTTCCATTGAGCTCTGGTTTTTTCATCAGGAAAGTCTGGAAGTCTCTTATTTCATTAAACGTCCATCTCCTTGCCTGAAAGATTATGCTCAGTTTTGCCGGGTAGTTAATCCTTGGTTGTAGTCCTAGTTCTCTTGCCCTACAAAATATCAAATTCCAGTCCCTCTGCTCTTTTAATGAAGAAGCTGCTAGGTCCTGTGTGATCCTAACTGTACTTCCTCGATATTTGAATTGTTTCTTTTTGGCTGCTTGTAGAATTTTTTCTTTAATCTTGTAATTCTGGAATTTGGCTACTATATTTCTTGGAGTTTTCAGTTTGGGATCTCTTTCAGGAGGAGTCCGGTGACTTCTATCGATAGCTATTTTATCTTCTGATTCCAGGACCTCAGGACAGTTTTCTTTGACAATCTCTTGGAGGATGTTGTCTAGACTGTTTTTTTCATCATGACTTTCTGGTAGACCAATAATTCTTAAGTTGTCTCTCCTGGATCTGTTCTCTAGGTCAGTTATTTTTCCAGTGAGATATTTTACATTTTCTTCCAATTTTTCGATCTTTTTTTTTTTTTAATTGCCTCCTGCTGCATCATAGAGTTCTGAGTTTCGGTTTGATTGTATCTAATTTTTAGGGAATTATGGCCTTCAGTTAGTTTTTGAAGTTCCTTTTTTAGGGAGGTATTTTCTCCAATTACTTCACTAATTTTACTTTTTAAGGATTTGTTTTCTTCACTGAGACTTTTTTTCCAAGTTGGTCACTACTTCCCTGATTTGGTCTTTAAAATTTTTCTTAAGCTCCTCGAGGAATGCTATTTGGGCTTGAGACCAGATCATGTTTCCTTCTGTGGTCTCAGGTGTGGGTAGAGAGTCTATATTGTCCTGTGTATTTAGTTGTTCTTCCCCTACATAGTAGGCTCGAATAGACTTTCTTGCTTTCCCCTTCTCCTTTTCAGCTTCCTTCCTTCCCATTGTGACTTCCTGTTTCTTAGTTTCTCAGGCTATGAGTTTAGGGCCTGATCCTTGGCTTTGAATACCTCTGTGTGGCTAGTTTAATGGTAAGTCAGGGAAATCAGTGAGGAATGTATATGTGTAGGTGGGGGTGAGTCTGACCACTTCAGATTTCTGCCTCTATACCCCTGGGCTATAAGTAGGCTTTTATTGATGAGGTGAGGTGGGGCTTGTTGGAACCCCACCCTCTCTTCTCTTCAGACTCCTGGCTGTCTCAGTTACACCCCTTCTTGGAGACTCTCAAGCCTGAGGCTATTTCCATTAACTTGGGATTTCAATCTGGGTGGGAGACATCTTTGGGTTTTCTGCTTCATGAAGGAGGGATGGGAGGATCAGAGCAGCTAGAATTTACTTTGCCATTCCAGCCCCTGTATTATACAGGCAGGCAGTTTCTAAACTTCCAGGTTGGGGGCCAAATGCAGCCAGAGAAGCCACTCTCTCCACTGGGAGCCCGACTCTCCTACCTGGTTCCAATGATCCTTTCCCTCTGCGAGATGACTGTGATTCGTCCTTGGTAAGTCTGCAGACTGGGGCTTTTTCTCTCTCTGGTGTAGTCTGCTTGTCTGCTCTTAGGTCTGAGCTGTGCAGACCCCACGTGCTCTGCGCTTGACCTGTCAGGACACAATGGGCAACCTCCTGGGCTGGATTCTGCCACGCTCTGTCTTCCAGTGGGCTCCGTCATTCCGGAATCCGCTCAGATTCACCCTTTGAGACTTAGTACTGAGGAGCTCAGGGAGGTTACTGCTTCCTTTCTGCCATCTTAGCTCCGCCCCCAATACTGTATATCCCTCTTAAATGTTATAACAAACATACAATTATCAAAATTTACAAGTATCATCCTCCCATACAGGGATGTAAATAGCTTGCCCTTATTGAATAACATGGGTTGTTTTATGTTTGTTTGTTTTTCCTGTTTACCTTTTTATGCCCTCTTGAGTCCTATATTTGAAGATCAAATTTTCCATTGAGCTCTGACTTTTCATCAGAGAAGTTTGAAAGTCCCCTATTTCATTGAATGTCCATTTCCTCACCTGAAAGACCATGTCAGTTTCACTGGGTAGTTGATCCTTGGTTGTAATCCAAGCTCCTTTGCCTTATGGAATATCATATTCCAAGCCCTCTGATCTTTTAATGTAGAAGCTGCAAGGTCCTGCATGATCCTGACTGTGGTTCCATGATATCTGAATTGTTTCTTTCTGTCTGCTTCCAATATTTTCTCCTTAATCTCATAACTCTGGAATTTGGCTACAATATTCCTTGGTGCTTTTTAGTTTGGGATCTCTTTCAGGGGGTGATCAGTGGATTCTTTCAATGACTTTTATCCTTTGGTTCTAGGGCATCAGGGCAGTTTTTCTTTATGATTTCTTGAATGATGCTGTCCAAACTCTTTCTTCATTATGTTCTCAGGGAGGCCAATAATTCTTAAATTCTCTTTCCTGAATCTGTTTTCCAGGTCAGTTGTTTTTCCAATGAGTTATTTTACATTTTCTTCTATTTTTTCATTATTTCAATTTTGTTGATTGATTCTTGATGTCTCATCATGGTCATTAGCTTCTAGATGCTCAATTCTAATTTTTAATGAATTGTTTTCTTCAGTTAGCTTTTGCACCTTCTTTTCCATTTGACCAATTGTACTTTTTATGGAGTTATTTTCTTCAGTGAACTTTTTTCCATTTTGTCAATTTTATTTTCAAATTCTTCTTCTACCTCTCTTATTTGACTTTTAAAATCCTTCTTGAGCTCTTTCAAGAAGGTTTTTTGGGCTTGAGACCAGTTCATATTCCCCTTTGGAGTTTCAGATATGGGCATGGTGACCATGTGGTCCTCTCCTGAATTTGTGTTTTCCCTGTCACCAAGAAATTTCTCTATGATCATTGATTTTTTTTTTATCCTTCTTGCTCAAGTTGTTACCCTTTTTTTTTTTTGGCTTTTAAATATGATCTCTGCTTTTGTCTGTCCTAGTCTTCTTGTGCTAAGGGCTAGGAGCCTGGTTATAGGTTTTCTGTACTAGGGCTTCAAGTGCTTGCAGTTGTATGTAATAGTGGGCTGGTATTTTTTTTACCTGGTGCCTAGCTGGAGACAATGTGTGCCTGGTGTAGGAGCTTGCCTGCTCCTCCACCCTGGGGCTCAGGATCTCATGCTGGTCCACAGCCTGCTGCTGGCCTGCTGAGATACCTCCTGTCCTGCACTGGTCCCCTTCAGTCATAGCAAGAGGGAGCTTTCCCGTTATTCCCCTACTCTCATGAGCTAGAGCTAAAAGACTGCTGTACCCTGAATTTTTGCTTGCTCTACTATTCCAGGATTCTTCTTGGGGCAATATTCTCTGGGTTTTTCAAGGTCAAGGAAGGGTGAGAGTGACTTCCTGTATACTCTACCATATTGGTTCACGGAAGTTTAAATAGGTGACTTTCAAACATTCAGTCTATGGCTGATAGCCCCAGGAGTAGCTGCTGATGCCATAGTCGCAGGCTCCATTCAGGACTGCATCTCTCTCACCCAGCTCTGACACTTTCTGCCCCACTCCCCCCACCCCCCACTGAGAGGTCTGGGAGTTGCTACTGCCAACAATTCAGTTCCCCCCAAAATTTTAAATACACAAAAAAGGAGATATATGCATACCAAAAGTATTCCTACTATCAATTACATAAAGAGAAAGGTCCTCCAGATGCTCCTGTTTATAGATAACACTGTGTTGACTCCAGGAAGGCTCTCAATGAGATCCACAAGCATTCATCAATTCCCTAGGATATGTCCCCAAATGAAGGCATAGTCAAAGAACATAAACAGACAACTTGTATTTTCTCTTACCCAAAGTGTTATACAGAGAAACACAATTAAATAAACACAAGAAAAGAAATTAAAGCAACTTCATTAGAGAATACCATAAAATTACACAAAAAGTTCAAAAGGACAAAATTAAATGTTGGCAGAGTTGAAAAGAAATAGGTACAATGTTGGTAAGTTTATAGATTTATTGCAACTTGAAATAAATAAAATCCAAAAAAAATTTCCAAAAATTTTGAAACAGATACACAAAATCAAACATATCCTCTGATCTACCAAATCCAGCTATATTTTTTTTAAAGATGCATCCTTCTTAGCATTTAGTAATATCTTTATGATACTCATAACTGTCTTATTTTTAACAGTAGTGAGAAAAAATCTATATGTCCAACAATGAAACTGAATAAGTTACAGAAGGACATAAATTTTTATTGTACAACTTTAATCCTTACATTAATATATTCTATTTGTACTATTCATATTTATTCCTCTTATCTCATTTTGCACTATTTTGTATAAGGACATACATATTAATTATGACTGTAACTGCTAACAGTAACAAAATGTTAAAATTTCTATTCTAACAAAATAAATATGCTAGTTTTTAAACATTTTCAATTGTATTTATTTCTAATCCATAAATCAGGTAGATAAATTATTCAGATTTTATCACTGTATATCCCCTTTAGAAATCATCTGGGTATAAAGTATATACATATTATCACACTGAACAATGAAAAACAAAAATTGTAACCAAATATTAGATTTTTTTAATTGGCATATTTTGCTTTTATATCACCCTGATTTCCAAACATATCCTCCCTTCCCTACCCAACAAAGCTACTTCTTGTTACAAAAAATAAAAAAAGGAAAAAAAGCTGTTTAACAAAACAAATCAACTTATCAACTATATCTAGTAGTATATGCATTATTCTCAATTCATAGTCCCTCATCTCTCCAAAGAAGGAAGAGAAATGCAACAAATACATTTTTTTAATACAGGAAGGAAATGAGATACCTAGGAATATGTGACAGACAGATAAAGCATTTATTAAGCACTTATTTACCAGGTCTTTTACCAAGTGCTGTGGATATAAATACAAGATAATTATATAAACACTACTCTCAAGTTTTGCATTCTAATAAGGAAAGAGAAAACATAAAGGGGGGCTGGAAAGCAAAGGTTAGGGTGGATGAAGGGTACTCACACGGGGGCAAGTTAACTAGTTGGGAGATAAGACAGCACAGAAAATAAGTTGAGCTGGGAGTAAAGTAAACAACAGGGCTGGGACCTCTCAAAAAATGGTGATGATAGGGGTGGCTAGGTGGCACAGTGAGTAGAGCGCCGGTCCTGGAGTCAGGAGGACCTGAATTCGGATCCGGCCTCAGACACTTAGCACAAAAACTAGCTGTGTGACCTTGGGCAAGTCACTTAACACCAATTGCCTCCAAAAAGCAAAAAGAAAAAATTGTGATGATTGAACTTGAAAAGCAGATCTTCAAGTGATAGTAAAGACTGTAGTTCTTATAATACCAGTCAATAAGAGCTTGAGCCTTCAGTTGGCGGGCCAAAGGGGGGAAAATATATATATATATATATATATATATATATAATTTTTTTTTTTGGAGGGCAATTGGGGTTAAGTAACTTGCCCAATGTCACATGGCTAGGTTTTTGTTTTTGTGTGCGTTAAGTGTCTGAGGCCAGATCCGAACTCAGGTCCTTCTGACTCCAGGGCTGACGCTCTACTCACTGCGCTACCTAGCCGCCCCCAAAGTTAAAATATTTCTAAGAAATCTTTTACCAGAATCACTTGCAATCTCACTATGGTTAAAGTAAGGATTTTTGTGAATTCCTGAACCTAAGAGTGTCACTATTATTAGCTGCTTGAAAAAAAAAAAACCTAAGTATTATACTTAAAAAGGCTTTATAAACAACTGACTATATGGTTGACTGCCAGGGCCACTGACCCTCAGTGGGTTTCAGGTCTAACTGAACTGCTTTGAAACACCTAAAGTAGATGTTTTCTATGAATGGAAAAAAAAAGCTTTTCCCCCAAATGATCCCCCTCCTTCATCACTATATCTAACTCCAAAGACTTCAACAGTAAGTCATTTCTTTGAGTTATGTTAAAGTCAGAAGACCTATAAGGTCTGTCTCCTTTAAATCTGTCTTGCCTAGGATAAGAGCAGTAGTTGATTCATATGGGCACACTATACTGCAAATATGTGAACCATGACTTCAAATTCTCTATAGCTTTGGGACTACCGAAACTCAAAATTCCTCTGATGCCTCAGAGAAATTTAATACTAGAGGTGAGATGCTGTATATTAAAGGCACAAGATGCATCTCCCTAATCAACATAACCATAAACTCTCACGTCTTTGAAAATAAACACTGGGAAACCTAGAGGACACCCCAGACCAATCCATAGAACAATATTCACAGCTCATTCTTCAATTTCATTGTGTAAGAGAAATGTTTTATTCCTTGGATTTAAGTAGACCTCCAAGGATGACTCCTACTAACAACAAAATGAACAATTATATCCTAGGCTTACCTTGAGAAGGAAAGAGTCACTTTTCTACCTGAGTTTCTTAAGTTGGAGGTTTACTCTCAAAGTGCTTCCAAAGAGCTGATGTCATTAAAAAAAACTGGAATAAAACTAAAGTTATCAGAGGATTGAAGGAAGCTAACTGTCCATATCAGATGCTAGGAAACTAAACCAAAACATTCCATGAAATCCAAACGATGCTGCCAGTATCCATCCACTAATTTTGCTCTCTTCCATTTCTGAATATATTTATCAGTCATTTCATGATGAGCTGTTCCTCCTAGATAACACAAAAAGAAGGAATTTCATCTACCTTTCTCTATTTTCAAGGAAATTTCCCCTTCTCACCCTCCCAAAACATATATAATAACAAATATGCTATATTACAGAGTCATCTGAACCATTTCACTTCTAAGAATTTCAGGTACAGTTTTTGCTTTTTGTAGGCACATATTTCATAGCTTTCTAGAAGTTCCTCAAAAATTATTTGAAATAGGCTTTCTCATATACAGTCTTAATTTTAAGACAGTTCAACTATTGCCATTACTAATCAGAATGTGAATAAACATAACCCTAATTATTATGCCCTCATGAAAGACCATCTTTGGAAGTGGCAATCACCATTATATTTATTATACACCAAATATAGTGGAGGAACATTAATGTTCAGAACATCATTAAGTTCTCCTCTGATGCTCCCTCATAGTGTGGGAGTAGGTACTCAATAAACTCTTATAGTAGTTATCTCTTGGCAGGCTTACCTAATTGAAAGAACTTCTTAAGTATTTTTGTGGTCCTAAGATGAAAGACACACCACATACCACATCCTAGGGAAATTGGGGGGATGGAGAGGGCAGGGTAGGGAAGGCATTATCAACAGAACAGCCACTATAGCATGAATTTTTTCAAGCACAGCAACAGAGTACATGGTCTTCAAGAGGTATTAAAGAGTTGTGATTTGCATGGACAGAAGACTATTCTGATGAAATTACACACCAATGCTTAATAGAAACATGATTAATAACTTAAACTTATATAGTGCTTACTATGTGCCAGGCACTTCACAATTATCTCATCAGATGCTATTATTATGTCCATTTTACAGATAAGGAAAGTAAAGCAAATAAAGATTAAGGAATCTGTCCAGGGATCACACAGCTAATTAGTGTCTGAGGATTCAGTCTCCCAATTTCCAAGCCTGATGCTCTATCCATTATGCCACCTCTGCTAGATATAGTCTCATTACCACAGAAGTTTCAATAACAACAAAAAACATGTGACATAGAGAAATAGTGAGAAAATCTGTATGCTTATCTGCCTGACAGTATTCTAAGGAAAAGTGCTAATGCACTATAGTTCTTACCTTATTTCTAACTGATGAGGATAGTTCTTTAGGGGAAAGAGATTAGAAATCTACCCATTTTCAAAGGTCTCAAAATGAAATAGAGAAAAAGCCTTTCACCTTTTCTCTCTCTGTGTGTCTTGCCTCTTTCCTTTTTCCCTGCCTCTATGTCTGTCTTTGGCTATCTGTCTGTGTCACACACACACACACACACACACACACACACACACACACACGGAGACACCTGATATCAAGATAAAACTTCTGAGCCCTGTCACTACAGGCTCTGTAGAAAACTGGAAAATCTTTAGCTTACTTCTGAGGGCATATCAGCTCAAACTTTGGATAGAGGTATATTCCCAAACTGAAGTAAAATTAATCCCTAAACTACTAAGGCACTGTACAGAAGAGCCAGACAGTTGTGCTGACTCCCTCTCCCATTCTATACATTTTCAACAGAAACAGTCTCTCAGACTTCCAGTCAAGATGACTGAGTGAAAGTTTGCAATGGAGCAGTTATATGAATGAGGGTAATCATATGAACGAAGAGGAGGAGGAATGAAGGAGGAAGAATAACAGCAGCAGTAAACCAAGAACAATGGCTGAAAAGACCACAAGATAATTAAAATATATTTTTATATAAGCAAAGTAGTCAAGAAAGCATTTCTAATTTTGAAAAATACCAGAGTTAAAATAGCTCAAGTACCAGAGTCAATGTGAAAAGAAGTAACAATGCAAAATTTTCCCCAAAGGCATTTTCAAAGGGAAATAGCTACCATATGTCTAAGTCCAGTGCTCTAATCACTACTCCATGCTCTTTCTATATCTTCAATACCTACTATAATACCTGGCACATAGAAGGAACCTATCAAATGTTTGTCGTTTGTTCACTGATTATGAATTTTTAAATCCTGAAAAAATATTCTGCAAGGCACCACAGCAACTCAGTAGAATAATCAAAGGATTAAGTGAAAATATCAAACAAAAATGTGAGATCTTACAGAAATAATCAATAAACCTGAAGACAGTGGAAAATTTAAACCAAAAGTTAGAGGTGCTCTCTATAACCATAGATTTTTCTGAAAAGTGAATGACAATGCAAAAAGGCAGATTAGGAAGAATTAAACAAAATTCGACCTGGGCCCTCTATCTATGTATACCTGAAAACATATATACACACATTCACATATGTATTCATATGCCCATATACCCTTCTTCAACTATTTTCATACTGAGAAAGGATTCATCAGTTACAGTTATCGTTTTTCCCTGTAGGAATGTAAATAGTTCAACTTTGATAAGTTCATAATGATTTCTTTTCCCAGTTTACCTTCCCAAGCATCTCTTTCTTCTTGTATCTGAATGTCAAATTTTCTATTCAACTCTGGTTTTTTCATGAAGAATGCTTGAAAGTCCTCTATTCTACTGAATGACCATATTTTCCCCTGAAACATAATACTCAGTTTTGCTGGGTAGGCGATTCTTCATTTTAATCCCAGCTCCACTGCCCTCCAGAATATCATATTCCATGCCCTCTGATCCCTCAGTGTGGAAGCTGTCAGATCCTGCGCTATCCTGATTGTGTTTCCACAATATTTAAATTGTTTCTTCCTGGCTGCCTGTAATATTTTCTCCTTGATCTAGGAATTCTTGAACCTGGCTACAATATTCCTAGGAGTTTTCTTTTGGGGATCTTTTTTTGGGAGGTGATGGGTAGATTTTTTCAACCTCTATTTTGCCCTCTGGTTCTAAAATATCGGAGCAATGTTCCTTGAGAATTTCTTGAAGGATGATTTCTAGATTCTTTCTTTGATCATGGTTTTCAGGTAGTCCAATAATTTTTAGATTATCTCTCCTGGATCTGTTTACCAGGTCAGTGGTTTTTCCCATGAGATATTTCACATTGCCTTCTATTCTTTCATTTGTTTGGATCTGCTTAACAGCATCTTGATTTCTCATAAAGTCACTAGCTTCCATTTGCTCCAGTCTAATTCTGAAGGAGTGATTCTTCTCAGTGAGCTTTTGAGATTCTTTTTCCATCTGGCAAATTTGGCTTTTTAACAGAAGGAAGGAGAGCAAAACCAGCAGTCACAGCAACAAGAAAAGATCCTCATCCAACCTCAGTTAGTTCAAGGAGGACAGGCTATTCAGGCCCTCCAGGCTGCACCACTGTCAGGTCAGACCTTTACAACCAAAGCATTCTTCTCCTCATTGCCTTTTTGAGCCTCTTTTGCCATTTGAGTTAGTCTATTTTTTAAGGTGTTATTTTCCTCACTCAGGCTGTTGACTCTCATTTCATACTTTTCTTGCATCTTTCTCATTTCTGTTCCCAATTTTCCCCCCACTTCTCTTATCTGCTTGTTAAGGTCCTCTATGGCCTGAAACCAGCTCATATTTTCATTTGGGGCTTTTGGTGCAGGAGTTCTGAACCCCCAGTCCTCCTCCTGTTCTATGCTTTAATCCTCTTTGTCCCCAAAATAGGAGTCTAATGTTGAATTTTTCTGTTTATTTTGTTTCCTTTGCCTAGGCATGTTGCCACTCAATTACTTGACTTTTGGGCTTGTTGCCACAGTAGAACTCTGCCACCAGCCAGGGGTGCTTCTGTCCCAAATGCTGGGGTTTTCTCAGTTGCTGGAGGTATTAGTTGGGTGCCCTCTCTGAAGCTTCCATATGCTCTGGCAAGCTGGTCACACACCCCAGGACGTCTACCCCAGATTGCAATCCAGATCCAAGAAGGTTAAAGCAAGAGCGATTACCCCCAAGACTGATTGCCTGGTCCTCCTACAGTCCCCAGGCCCCGAACTGAAGCTGCAACATGTCGGCTGTGCTGTGGCTCCTCAACAGCTTCTTGCCACCAGGAGAAGAAGCTGACGCACTCCCAAATACTGGTCCCAAAATCCATAGGGCACTGACCTCTCACTTTGTCCTAGGCATCTATGTGTTGATAATTCTGGAATCACCACAGCTGCTGGTGTTCTGGGGTCCCTCCAGCCTGCTGCTGGCTGCCCTGTGGCTAAAACCTCTGACTCATGCTGGCCTGGACTCAGTTCCCAGAGTACTGCGCCGGCCGCTCCCTGCTGGGCTGCCCTCAGCGGGAGGTTAGCTTCTCTGTGTCATTTTGTGGGTTCTAGAGCTCCAGAGTTTTGTCAGAGTCCCCACTTACATATATTGGAAATGGTGTGGGCAGGAGCACCACAGAAGTGCTGGTTCTACTCTACCATCTTGGCTCCTACCCACTGCTGTTAAGTTTTTGAGGATTTATTTTGTAGTCTGCATATTTGTTGAACCTATTAACTAGCATCTTTGCTGATTCCCTGGGGTTTTCCAAGTAAACAATCATATGATCAGCAAACAAGGATAGTTTTATTTTCTATTTACTTATATTTATTCCTTTAATTCCTTTTTCTTGTTTTATTGCTATTGTTAGCATTTCTAGAACTACATCAAATGTTGGAGAGAATGAAGCATTCTTGTTTCACTCCTGTATTTACTGGAACAGGTTCTAGTGTATCCTCACTGAATATTATGTTTGCTTTTAGTCTTAGATATATACATTTCTTGATGTTAAAAAAAAAAACTTTCCTCTATGCCTATATATTGCAGGGTTTTTATCATAGGAGAGTATTGTACTTTATCAAAAGATTTTTCTGTTTCTATTGAGATCATTTGGTTTTGGGAGCTCTAGTTTTTAATGTGATGTTATACTAATTATTTTTCTAATGTTGAACCATCCCTGGTATAACACCTAATAATGAATTATTTCTTGGGTGAATTTCTGTAATGTTTTATAGGATTTTGTTTAAAATTTTTGAGTCAATATTTATTAATGCTACTGGTCTATAGTTTTCTTTTTTTTTAATTATTAGTTTAGTTTCAGTTAACAAGATTCAATTCCATAGTTCCTTGATTTTCAAATTTTCTTTCCTTCCCTCCCCCCTCCCCCCACGACAGCCAGTATAAGATCTGCAAATGCATTCATATTAGACATTATTCCAATTACAAAGGTGTATTGTACTAGGTGGGATGAAAGATGGTAAGGAACAAAAAAAAAAAACAAACAACGAAAAGAAAAAGATCATTTAGTTTGCTTCCATCAGGATTCAGGCTCAGTTCTTTCTAGTTATATCTCTGGATGGCGCTTTTCTCACTTTCTTGAGTCTTTCGGGATTGACCTACATCACTGCATTGCTGAAAAGAGTCCAGTCTGTCATACCACATACAGATATGGTATGTCTGTGATTGTAGACAAATTTCTTCTGATTCTACTCTTCTCGCTCAGCATCAGTTTGTATAAGTCTCTCCAGGAAAATGTGAAATCCATCACCTCCTCGTTTCTTATAGCACAATAATATTCCATTACATTCATATACCACAACTTGTTTAGCCATTCCCCAATTGATGGGCACCCCTTTAGTTTCCAATTCTTTGCAACCACATAAAGGGCTGCTAAAAATATTTTTGTACATATGGGTCTTCCTCCCATTTCTATGATCTCTTTGGGATATAACCCTAGAAGTGGTATGGCTGGGTCAAAGGGCATGAAATTATTTATAATCCTTTGGGCATAATTCCAGATTGCTCTCCAGAATGGTTGGATAAGTTCACAACTCCACCAGCAATGTATTAGTGTTCCAATTTGTCCACATCCTCTCCAGTATTTGTCACTTTCTTGTTTTGTCATCTTAGCCAATCTGACTGGAGGGATGTGGTATCTCAGAGCTGTTTTGATTTGCATTTCTCTAATTAATAGTGATTTAGAGCATTTCTTCATATGCTTATAGATATCTTCAGTTTCTTTCTCTGAAAACTGCCTGTTCATATCCTTTGACCATTTATCAATTGGGGAGTGACTTGTATTCATATAGATTTGGCTCAATTCTCTATAAATTTTAGAAATGAGTCCTTTATCAGAGACACAAGTTGTAAAAATTCTTTCCCAATTTCCCACCTCCCTCTTGATCTTGGTTACATTGGCTTTGTTTGTACAGAAGCTTTTCAATTTAATGTAATCAAAATTATCCATTTTGCATTTTATAATGCACTCTAATTCTTGTTTGGCCCTAAAATCTTCCACTCTCCACAAGTCTGTCAGGTAAACTATTCCTTGCTTTCCCAGATTGCTTACAGTTATCATCCTTTACACCTAGATCATGCACCCATTTAGACTTGATTTTGGTATGTGGTGTTAGATAGTGATCTATGCCCACTTTCTGCCATACTGTATTCCAGTTTTCCCAGCAGTTTTTGTCAAACACTGCATTCTTATCCCCAAAACTGGGGTCTTTGGGTTTATCAAACAATAGATTACTATATTCATTAACTGCTGGGTCTCCTGCACCTAATCTATTCCATTGATCCTCTACTCTACACCTCTGCCAGTACCAAGCAGTTTTGATGACTGCTGCTGTATAATACAGATTAAGATCTGGCATAGCTAGTCCACCTTCCCTAGCATTTCTTTTCATTAATTCCCTTGATATTCTAGACCGTTTGTTTTTCCAAATAAATTGTCTTATTATTTTGTCTAACTCTACAAAGTAGTTTTTTGGTAAATTGATTGGTATGGCACTAAATATATAGTTTAGTTTGGGTAAAATTGTCATTTTTATTATATTAGCTCGACCCAGCCATGAGCAACTCATATTTTTCCAACTATTTAGATCTGATTTTATTTGTGTGAGAAGTGTTTTGTAGTTGTGATCATATAGATTCTGGGTTTGGTCTATAGTTTTCTTTCTGTGTTTCATCTTTCCCTGATTTAGATATCAGGACTATATTTGTCTCACAAGAAAATTCTGGTAGGGTTCTCAGTTTTTGAGAATATGAGTACTAATTTTTAAAACTTTAAAATTTTAAATTTTATTTTTATTTTATTTTTAAACTTTTAAGTTAAAATTTTAAATTTTATTATTATTTAAAATTTAAATAATTTTAAAACTTTAAAAGTTTGATAGAATTCTCCCCCTATGAATTTGCCAAGTCCAGAGTTTTGTTTTTGCTCCATTTATCCTCCCGCTGGCTCCACCACCACTTTGATAGTTCCATTATACCTAGGTCCATTTCCTTTTCTGAGACTGGGTTAAGATCTCAATCATAGGGGCAGCTAGGTGGCACAGTGAGTAGAGCGTTGGCCCTGTAGTCAGAAGGACCTAAGTTCAGATCTGGCCTCAGACACTTAACGCACACACAAAACAAAAACCTAGCCGTGTGACCTTGGGCAAGTTACTTAAAAACCCAATTGCCCTCCAAAAAAAAAAAAAAAAAGATCTCAATCATGTCTTCTGATAGTTTGGGTATTTTATATTTTTTAAGGTAATCCTCTATTTCTTTTGTGTCCTCATTGTTGTTAGCATATAACTATAACATATATATGTATATATATATATATATATATATATATGTTTCTTGAGGTTTTGCTGTGATTTCACCTTGCTCATTTGTTATTTTATTAATTTGATTTTCTGCTCTCTTCTTTTTAGTCAGATTAGCTAAGGATTTATCAATTTTATTAGCCTTTTTTAAAAGCCAGCTTTTATCATTTATATGGCTATTTTTTTAGTTTCCAATTTATCTATTTTCTCATGTAATCTTTACCATCTCCTATTTTATGCTAATTTTAAATTTATTTCTTGAGTCACTAATTTTTAAAAGTACATATTCAATTCATTATTCTCTTTTCCTGTTTTGTTAGTATATGACTGTAAGGATATGATTTTTCCCAATGATTGTTCTCTTCTCCTTCCCTTCTTCCTTTCCCTCCGTACACAAGGGGTTATCAGTGCTCTGCCCAAAGGAATGTAAATTCTGAGGGCTGAAACCTAGCAAGGTATCTTGAGGTTTACAGGTTAAATTTCTTTCTATGCCTTAAACCCAATTCACTCTGGTTCTCACTGATTGGCCAACAATAGGTCCTAGCCCAAGCACCACTTAGTGATCATTTATTTGGGCCCCAGATGTCTCAGAGTGAATGTAAATAGTAACTGTTTCTAAAGTCCAGAAACCCTAAAGGGTCTTCCCCTCCCAAATTGATTTTTTTTAAATAAAAAATCTTGGCTCATTTCTTAACTAGCCTTAATCACTGAAAGGGCATTGCCTTACTCAAAGTGAGAACTTGGTAAAGACTTTAGATTAAAAAGGCTGAGGTCTCCCACTGTGTTGGGGCCATCTCCAGTCATCCCAAACTCTATCTTGCCACTGGACCCAGATGGCTCTGGAGGACAAAGTGAACTTGGTGTCCTTGCATAGACCTTCCTCACTTAAATCCAAGTTCACTTGGAAGTCATGGCAATTTCTTCTTGATGTCATGCTCTGTGGACAAACAACAACAGTTAGATTTCTCCCCTTCTCTCCTCCCTTTTATCTCATCTGGTCATTAGTTGTTGCATTTGGGGTTTTTTGGGGGGATTTCTATTATTCTCATTATCCATCTTTTCTTTCTAGAACCTCATTCTCTGATTTATGACCCTTATAATCATCCAGCCTCTTTTCTATGTATTCTCCATACAATCAAATCTTCCAATGTCTCCATTTTAGGCTCTGTCCTCAAGGTGCTTTCTGTTACAGTCTTTTAAAGTTTACCCCATGGATTCCCTTTTTCCTCTGTGCCTCACTTTCAGAACAATGCCAATTATTGCAGGTGTCAGAAAAGATACTTCCCCATCATATGGTACCCCACCTCACATTCATCTATAGCTTTTTTCTAGATTTATTTAGAAATCTCCTCTCTGGGTTCATGCTTTTCCATTCTTCCAGATGCCAGTTGCCCCCAAGGTTTCCAACTCCTTCCTTCTCAGGTCAAGTCAACTTTATAATTCTTGTATTTTTTGTTTCTCTTCCTCTAGATTATCTTTTACTTCTATACATTTCCATTTCCAATCTACTTTTCTTTCTTTTGTTAATCCACTGATGTTTGCCATTGAAGAGTCAAGGTTTTTTTATTGTGCTCATTATTTTTGTTGTACAGGACATAAATTCTACTTTTAAAATTCTCATTTCTATTTAAACCCACTCATGAACAGTGTATTGTGCTTCCATGTGCTCCTCAACTTCCACTGGGTCCTCTGTATCACCAAGTGTTGGATCATTTTCTTTTTTTGTTTCTTCAGTATTTATTCCTAGATGCCTGAACTTGTTTACTAGATATGTAGACTATATCTCCTTCTGTTGTAATTGTTTTTCCTATTAATTTATCTGTTTAAGTTCAACATTTCTGGGAGTCTTTGATAGTTTGGGATTGTTGTTGTTTTTCCTTCTTCCCCTCCTCCTCCCTCTGCCCTTATTTTCCTTATCTCTAACATGAGGATAATAACAGCCTTACCTCCTAGAAGTACTGTAAAGATAAAATGAAATAAAATTTACAGAATGTTTCTTCTACAAAATCTTAATGCAATATATAAATGCTAGGTCTTATTATGATTACTTACCATGTGTCAGGCAAAACGCCTGACAATGGGGATACAAAGACAAAAATGCAACAGTCCCTGTCTTCAAGGAGCTTACATTTTATCAAGCAAGACAACATTTACTCATATAAGTATAGTAATTCTGAGCAAGCACAGAAAATTCCTGGGAAGGATTAGGGTTCTTGGAAAGACATGACATTTAAGTCAAGATTCAAAAGTCAGGCTTAGTTGGAAAGAATACATGAGAAAAATAATTGCAGAGAGCTAGCATTAGAATATTACTCTTGTGGATTTAAATTGGAAAATAAAAGTAGAGAGCTTGTAAAGGTAGATTGGGGTTAGCTTTTAGAAGGACTAAATTTCTTAGAATAGAGGATTAGGCTTTATATATATATATATATATATATATATTTTTTTTTTTTTGCTTTTTGGAGGGTAATTGGGGTTAAGTAACTTGCCCAAGGTCACACAGCTAGGTTTTTTTATTTGTGTGTGAGTTAAGTGTCTGAGGTCGGATCCAAACTCAGGTCCTTCTGACTCCAGGGCCAACGCTCTACTCACTGCGCCACCTAGCTGCCCCAACTTTATACAATTTTTAATGGAAAATCACTCAATTGATTCAGCAAAAAATAGGCATCAACTAAATACTCAGTTGTGCAATTAATGATTATACTATTTTAAAGAACTCAAGTTTGCAGCGACATAAAAAATTATTTTATATTTTGAAAGATGTAGGAAAGACATCAGCAACTCTACATGTTCAAAGGAGGGAGAAGGGAATAAGCATCTATATAGTACCTACTATGTGTCAGGCATAGTGCTGAGGACTGTATAAATATTATCTCATTCAATACTCATGACAACCCTACAAGGTAGAGCCTGTTATTATTCCCATTTTACAGTTGAGAAAACTGAGGCAAACAGAGGTTAAGTGACTTGACCAAGGTCACACAGTGTCTGAGGGTTGAATTGAACTCAGGTCTGCCTGACTCCAGAGTCATCACCCTGTGATGTGTGCATACTTATCTTCCCTTAAAAACCCACCTTCTTCCAGACTTTCCTTTTTCTCTTAAGGGTATCACTATTCTCCCAGGCACTCAGGTTCTCAACCTTGGTGTCATTTTTTATTCTTTTTCTTCTCCTCATATAACTAATTAGTTGCTACCTCCACAACACCTTTTGCTTTCGTCACCTCTTACCTAGACTATGACTCCTATTTGGCTTACTTACTTCAAGTTTTTCCCTTCCAATCCATCCTCCATAAAGCTGTCGAACTGACTTTCCTAATTCATAGGTCTGACATATCATTCCTCTAATCAATAAATTCCTATAACCTATAGGAGCAAATGAAACTTCTTTTTTATATTCAACACTCCTTATAACCTGGTCCCAAACTAACTTTACAATCTTATTAAACACTGTTCCCTACCATGTACACTATGCACTAACTAAACTGGTCTTTTTGTTCCTTATATTCAGTGCTCCACATCTTGCCTCCCTAACTTTCTGCTATTATCCACTCCTACCCCTCCCAATAAGTGGGATACATTCATTCACTTGGTTTCCTTCACAATCCCTAGTTTGCTTCAGCTCATTTCAAGCACCACCCTCAGAGTGAAGACTTACTCATTTCTCCCAGCTCTAAGGGCTTCCTCCCATTACTTGAGCAGCCTCAGAAGTTGAGATGCAACAAAGTACAGACTGATTCTCTGCTTGTGTTAACTTCAGCCTAATACTTAACACCAAGAAAAAAGAGATTCTCCACCAGCCAGCCCCATGCCAATCATATGTGGAAACATAAGTTACAGAAAATGGAGAAATTCTGAATACCTGTATAAGTTCACTTACCTTGGCAGTATACTTTTCAGGGGTTGTCTCATGCATTGCCAGAGCTAATTCAATGTTTGGGAAGTTCCAAAGGAAAGTATGGGAGAGAAGATGCATTAGACTGCCTACCAAACTGAGGGTCTACAGAGCCACTGTGCTGACATCATTGTATGCCTGTGAAACCTGGACAGTATGTGAAAACTAGACAGTCTACCAGCACCATGCCAAGAAAATGATTCTGTTCCACTGAAAGTGACTTAGGAAGATTCTGAAGATCACCTGGCAAGATAAGGTACTGGACACAGAGGTACTCTCTAAAGCAGAACTGCCAACCCAACTCTGTATTTCACATACCACCTAGCACTATGACTTACACACAATAGATATTAATGAATGTTTAATTCAAGAAATAAAAGCAATCAACAGGTACAAACCCCAGGTAACAGAAATTTGGCAGTAAAAGAGGAGAAAATTAAACCCATCTATATTTTAACTCACAGGTTATAATCTATTCTGATACTCACTCACAGAGATGAGAAGATTCCTCTTCCATCCTCTGAGCCAGATCACCATCTAGGATGAATAAAAAAAAACATAAGGAAAATAACACCTTCTCTTAAATGAGTTTTCCTAAGAATAGACTTTTAAAAGCATCCATCAGTTTTTATTCCTTAGTATTTGTCAGCTTAATATACGTTTTAGTATATTCTATAAACCACTTTAAGACAGCCATACAAAATACTTGATGAGGAGAATTAATTTTGTTTAATTGTTTAATTTGTTCATTTCTTTAATCTGTTAATTAATTTGTTTAATTTTTTTTTAAGTTTCATCTTTAGAAATCCCCAGGCCATTTTTCTATTTATTTAATGTACGGCTTTTTGCAAAAGCTGACAGAAATATAGATAATCCTGACTCCTTTGAAATTTGTTATTAATTTAGGGGTTTCCCACTCACCCAGAATACTATATTTGCTTTTAGCTCAGTGCCCACAGCCATCATTAAGGGGAGGAATCACTGTGGAGAAGCAATCTATCTTCCTCATCACCACCAGCAACAACTTATCAACTACTACCAATAGTAAGATGGGTGAAGGATCCCTAATAATGGCAACCCTAGAATGTTAGTTGAGCTTCCAGCCCAAACTTCAAGGTCATCATCCAAGAAGAAGTAATTCCCAAAGAGAAGGGGGTCAGTCATCCCCACCACCTGCCAATCAACTGCCACACAAAGGACAGGTAAGCTACCTTGCTGAAGCACACTGAGGGAGAAGCATGAGTGGAATAAGTCAAACCAACATCACCACACCTTGACCACCATTTACTGTTAGACCCTGATGGAGACAGCCCAGGACCCTGAGGCCAAAAGACTTAGGAATAACAATACTCCTAGCCATCATCCTGGGAATCAACCCTTGTGGATTTGCAGCCTGGAAATTATTTACACTGATGCTACAGCCACAACTACTGAAGAAAATCTTCATGACCAAAATGCCTGGCACTGTCAAAATGCTTGGCACTGTCAAATTGTTTAGCATCAGAAACTGATATAATGTTATCAGTGGAAATGACATTCAAGAAGAGGCATTAACATCTGCTTCACTGCTAAACTCTAAGGACCATAGAACTTTTCCATCTGAAGCGCAGTTGAAACCTTCCTTATGTGTTGTCTCCCCCATCAATTTGTATCCCCAGTGCTTAGCATATTGTTTTGTACATATTAAGCACTTAATAAATACTTTATTCAGCCAATCATCATCAAACAGTACAGAGAATAAAATCCCTGCTCTCAACATACTCTCAAACCTACCAGACCATCTGTAACAAAATCTTTTGAGTATGAACCCAAAAATGCATACCATGGACAATTCAGTATAAATGCATCTCTGTTGCAGGTCTCCCACCTGTCAAAATGAGCCCCTTGTGCCATCTGCCCAATTTCTTCTGAGACTACTACCCTGCATACAAAATTCAAATATTATATCAAGATCAGAGGCCTCATCACTTCCTCTTGGACTCCCCAGCACCTAAACACCTCTTCTCAAAACTCATGATCTAGATTTTCTTATGTTGCTTGCATCATATGAGTCCAACTAGCCTCTAGAGAAACCCCCTGTATTTTTAAGAGTTATCCTTTTCTTCATCTTATTTTGTTGTTGTTGTTGTTTTGGGTTTTGTTTTGTTTTTTGCTTTTTGGAGGGAGGAAGGCAGGGCAATTGGGGTCTAGTGATTTGCCTCAGGTCACATGGCTAGTAAGTGTTAAGTGTCTGAGGCCAGATTTAAACTTAGGTCCTCCTGACTCCAGGGCCGGTGCTCTACTCACTGTGCCACCTAGCTGCCCCTCATCTTATTTTTAAAAAGAGATGAAGAGGGATAAGGTCCATGTCATTCCAATTTAAAATTAGATCAGAAAATTTGTATATGTTCACACTAGTGGCATTCTTTTACCCTTTTTTGCCACTATGAACAATATCACTGCATATAAAATTCAGGTCAACTGTAATGAATTCCTGGCAGTTTAATGCTTACAAATCAGAATTTTGTTAAACAACCATTTTATGGAAAGAAGCAGCTTATAGTACAACTTTACCAATTATTTAATAGAAAGTATTACTGAACCTATTGGAACTACAATACACACATTCAAGATCATGTTCTTCTACGGTTATATATGTTGGTTATATAAGGTCAATATGGTTCACATTTTCTCCTGAGGAAAAAACAACGGAATCAATAAAATCAAAACAGTTATCAACTAAATTTGTCTCCCCTCTGCTCAACCCTACATAAAGCACTGTAGACTCAGAATCTTCCATTTTTCTTAATACGGCATATTATTTCTGAATGTACTCTAGCTACATTAAAACCTCTAAATTATAATAACTTCAAGAATAACAACAGTACAAATGTGTACTTTGATTATTTGTAGGTAGTAATGTAAAGGCTATCATTAAAGGCCTTGGGCTGTACTGTATCTTTAAGGAAAGGAACATGGAATTATAGACTTAAAGGGACTTTGGAGGTCCATCTAGTCTAATGTCTTCATGTTACATATAATGAAACTTGGAACCCAAAAAATCTAGTGACTTACAAAAGCTCACACAGGAATAGAATGTTTTATTTCATCAGATGAAGTCAAAAAGTATAGTATTTTGAAATATTTTTGCCTCAAGAAACCAGTCTGTTTCATTTTCCTGCTATGCTTTAAGTAGAATGAATACCTTTGGACTCAGTACCATATCTCTCACTCATACAAACTCTTTCCCCACCCACTAGTTCTAGACACAATACTTTAAAAATATAGTAAAGGGAGATTTAATTAGAAGGAGTAATGATTACAAGAAACAGAAATTTGTGACTTTGCATTCTGCACATAACAATTATGAGAGTTGCTGATGTACTAGCACTTTTATTTTATGACCAAAACCTATAATAGAAGTTTCTCAATTTCAAATAAATTATTACCTACTTTCAGCACAACTCTGTTTGAAGTTCATTCTGTCTCTGATTTTTTCATTTTCATCCAGCATCCTGGAAATCACTTTGTATACACTGTCCCATACTGCACGCTAAAATGATAAACACCATAAGGAATGTCAATTTGTTGAAAACCTTTAAAAAGGTTCACTATTAAGGAATAACTCAACCATGATGCATGTTCATCAGAACATTCTTTGGATTCTCATTCATTATTGAAAGACAGACCTAAAATATAACATGAGTTTTTCTCCAACATTGCACTGATTTTTTCATAACCCATTTCTAGGTTGGACATCAGGCCTTCAAAGTAAATTTCAGCATTTCTATTACCAATCCTTGATGAGGTTTCTTTTGAAAATCCCTCTACGTGTAAACATACATAATTGACTATGACCCATTATTTCTTTCTTTGTAGTAGAGTGGACTTCTCTTAATACTGATTTTTTTCACATATCATTATCAAATGTCATACACCATACATCTGAATGGATTCGTGACATAGGAGAAAGAGCAAGGACTAAGAGGCCCAACTAGTTCAAATTCCACCTCTACAGCTTACTAGATATTTAACTATGGCCAAATCACTCTGCCTCTTTTCTGATAAAACAGGGTGAATCAGATGACATGAGAACAAAACCAGAAGCAAAGGGTGGAAGGTGAGAATATGCAACTTTAGGCTCATATTAGGGAAAAGTTCCTAATAATTAGAACTATTCAACAACTGGATGGGTTACCTCATGGGGTAGGGGGTTTACACTCTCTAGAAGTCTTCAAGTAAATCTAGATGACCATTTGTTGAATGTGTTGTCAAGATAATTTATATTCAATTACAGGCTGATCTAGAAGGCTTCTCAAGTACTTTCCAACTCCAGCATCCTGTGCTTTTAGGTCAGCTCTGGCTTGTTCATTTGGTTTGGGTTTGGAGTTTGTTTTTTGTTCTTTTAATTTATTTATTTTTAGTTTACAAGATTCAATTCCATAGTTCCTTGAGTTTCAAATTTCCCTTCCCTCCCTCCCCCCAACCCCCACGATGGCATTCCAGTATAGGATCTGCAAATACTATCACATTAGACTTTAGTCAAGTTACAAAGGTGAATTGTACTAGATGGGATGAAAAATGGTAAAGAAGAAATAAAACCAAACAATGAAAAGAAAAAGATCGATTAGTTTGCTTCCATCAGGATTCAAGCTCAGTTCCTTCTAGTTATTTCTCTGGATGTAGGCATCTCTCTCCTTCATGAGTCTTTCAGGATTGACTTATATCACTGCATTGCTGAGAAGAGTCCAGTCTGTCATAGTTGGTCATCACAGATATATGTGTCTGTAATTGTATACAAATTTCTCCTGATTCTACTCTTCTCACTCAGCATCAGTTTGTATAAGCCTCTCCAGGTAAATATGAAAACCGTCTCCTCCTCGTTTCTCATAGCACAATAGTATTCCATCACATGCATATATCACAACTTGTTTAGCCATTCCCCAATTGATGGGCACCCCTTTAATTTCCGATTCTTTGCAACCACGAAAAGAGCTGCTATAAATATTTTTGTAGATATGGGTCTTCCTCCCACTTCTATGATCTCTTTGGAATATAACCCTAAAAGTGGTATTGCTGGGCCAAAGGGTATGAAATTATTTATAGCCCTTGGGGCATAATTCCAGATTGCTCTCCAGAATGGTTGGATAAGTTCACAACTCCACCAGCAATGCATTAGCATTCCAATTTGCCCGCATCCTCTCCAGCATTTGTCATTTTCCTGTTTTGTCATCTTAGCCAATCTGACTGGAGAGATGTGGTAACTCAGAGTTGTTTTGATTTGCATTTCTCTAATCAATAGTGATTTAGAGCATTTCTTCATATGCTTATAGATATCTTTAATTTCTCTCTCTGAAAACTGCCTGTTCATATCCTTTGACCATGTATCAACTGGGGAATGACTTGTATTCTTATATATTTGACTCAATTCTCTGTATATTTTAGAAATGAGTCCTTTATCAGAGACATAGGTTGTAAAAATTCTTTCCCAATTTCCCACCACCCTCTTGATCTTGGTTACATTGGCTTTGTTTGTACAGAAGCTTTTCAATTTAATGTAATCAAAATTATCCATTTTGCATTTTATAATGCTCTCTAATTCTTGTTTGGTCCTAAAGTCTTCCCCTCTCCACAAATCTGACAGGTAAACTATTCCTTGCTTTCCCAGACTGCTTACAGTATCATCCTTTATACCTAGATCATGCACCCATTTAGACTTGATTTTGGTATATGGTGTTAGATAATGGTCTATGCCAGTTTCTGCCATACAATATTCCAGTTTTCCCAGCAGTTTTTGTCAAATAGTGCATTCTTATCCCCAAAACTGGGGTCTTTGGGTTTATCAAACAATAGATTACTATACTCATTAACTGCTGGATCTCATGCACCCAATCTATTCCACTGATCCACTACTCTACTCCTCAGCCAGTACCAAGCAGTTTTGATGATTGCTGCTGTATAATACAGGTTAAAATCTGGTATTGTTTTTTTTTTTTTTAATATCCCAGTTACAGATGTATAGTTGTCCTGGGCTATAACACAAAGAAAAACCACAGGAGAAATTCAAGTTTTCTTTTTACTTATATTTAAGTATTCCTTAGAATGTCACATTAGATAACTTTTTATCTGAACTACTGACATTTCATAAAATTCGTCTCTCATAAAAAACATCATGCGGACAATTGTATCCAAAGATAATAACTTTCAAATGATACTTTAAAATTAATTCATAAGTCAAATAATGCAGTAGTAATTGTTACTCTTTAGAAGAGACCTCATCTGGTACAAATATTGTTTTTGGTTGCATTGATATTTCAATGGATCTGTGATCTCATCACTGTAGATACTCCCTCCATTTACACAGATTTCAGTCCATACATGTTTGCTCATCTCATTTGACTCCTAATTCATGTCCTCCTCAAAATTCACCTTAAAGGATCCATCCAAAATGCTACAGCCTCTACTCTGGAAAATGGACATATACCACCATGAGCAGGTGGTATACCTGCTCTTGCAACATGGCCAGCCCACACTTTTTTCTTATCATACTCTTCTTTGACTACATAATTTACATTGTTTCTTCTACACAATTATTTATCTATAACACTTTGCAGCCTCCTCATGTTCATCTTGCACTTCTCCATTGCCTTTTGGGGAATCTGAAACTTCAAATCTTTTGAGAAGTTTATTGTTTCTGATGCTCAGCCACATCAATAGAAGAATGCTAGTGTCAAAAAGATAAGCTTTTGTTTTAGGAAGAAACCTGGAGCTATAAAAAGAACTATACAATTTCCCAAAGACAATCTAGCCCAACCTCCCATTCCTGTTCAAGTTTCAACCCAAATCATTGCCGATCCATAACGTCTAAGTTATGTGGACTGGACAGGTTCTATTGTTTGTCTATCCAACTGCATATCAGTCTGGATAATAGGAAATCATTGGCCATTTGATTCTGACTGTATTTGGCAGTCAAATACATCTTTTGCATGATTATGGATCTTATTTAGGAAGCTCTATAGTTGTTCTTGGTTGGATGAAATCAGCACAACATCATTTGCAAACAGGAGTATTTTGGCATCTATCTGTTGGTCTCATATTAAAAATGGAGCTCCACTGTCTTCACAGGATATGAAGAGAACTTTCTAAATCAAACCTGATAAGTACTATACTACACATTTCTGGGGATGCATATGGAGACAGATGATACAACTAGATTGACCCTAGAAAGCATTGCTGGAGATTATGAAGTCCTTGTCAAAAAACTGAAGACTCTAGGCTACCTTCTACATGAAGCCCTTCTTAAATCCCTGTTTCTAATGCCCTCATTCCCACAAAAAAATTACCTTGCAATTGTCTGTGTATTTTATATATATACACACACACATACATATATATGTATATTTCTATATGTATGTATATATGTGTTTATTTATATATATATTTGTATATACGTGTTTATTTATATTTGGCATTCTCCAGTAGGATGTAAGATCACACACCTAGCATAGTAGGTACTTGATAAATGCTTTTTGATTGATGCAAGGATTAAATAAAATGGGAATATTTAGCATAAAGAATAGAAACTGTAAAAAGATATTAATTAATCAATGCTAATAACTTGGATACAGGTTATGAAAAATTAGAATGGACTTTCTCAGAAATTCTTGCCCTAACTCTCCATACCCAACTATAGGTATTAAAGCAAAGACTATATCGTTACTTGCTAGAGATGTTGTTTGGTCATTCTTGACTACGTACAAGATAAATTAGATTACCCCAGACGTCCTTGGAAACTTAAGATTCTGTGAAGCAAGCTGTGTTCTAATGATTTCCAACTTCAGTATTTTTCTATCTCTAGGAAACATGGTGTGCATTCAGAGCTCAGTGACACCAAGATTATCATAGCAAGTTGTAGCCTTTTTAACTCATGATGGAAAATGCTATCCACATATTGAAGTCTGAATGCTGATGGGAGCATATTATTTTCACTTTCTTTGTTTTTTTCTTTCTAGTGGTTTTTACTTTTTGTTATGATTCTTCTTTCACAACATAACTAATGTGGAAATATATTTAACATGATTGTACATATGTAACCTATATCATATTGTTTGCTCTCTAGGGGAGAGGGAAAGGAGGAAGGGAGACAAATTTGGAATTCAAAATCTTTAAAAAAATGAATGTTAAACTATCTTTACATGTAATTGGAAAAAATAAAATACTATTAAGTGGAAAAAATTTAAAAAGTAAAAAGAAATAAAAAACAAGGAATCAAATTAATTTCATTATTCTCACAAAAAAATATAAAACAAAAACATTTTGGTAAGAGCAAAAAAAGATGTCCCCTTTTCCTATAAGATGTATAGTTCTTTTCTTGAACTACATTAATTATCTGTTACATTTTTCTCAATTATTTATAATCTCTTTCACATACGACAAATTTGAGTCACACAGATCCAATGTGGTCTTCCAACCTCACCCCTCTGATTATTAAATGACCACAGTTTCCACAAAAAGCTGATTTCCTAGTCAGTAGTTCTTTTTATTTTAATCTCAAAAAATTATTTCCAGACGTTTTCCCCCTCTCATATTGGCTACCTTTGGGCATCTGCCCTTAGTACAATCCTAAATTAACCAGTGACCTTCATCTCTATCTAGAGCTTACCTTTTTCTTCTTCTTTGTGATTTTAGCACCCTCATTCAAAGGCATGTAGAATTCAAATGCATCACTGATATTTCCTAAGAAAAAGCAAATTTTTTTTTAAAGATGATGGAAGGAATTAAAAAATAATGTTATCTTATAACAAATCAGTGACATAATTTAGAGATTTCTATCTTTAAAGGAATAAAAACAGTACAAATTCCTATAGTGATGCATCTAGGAATTCTCTTTGTATGATATGTTTCTGTGCTTAGCAATAAAAGCATTATACATTGCTCAAATGGTTAAAGCCTAAGAACAACAAGCAAAACATCTGCCACTAGTATCTAAGCATCTTTTAACATTAGACTCATATACAGAAGGAACCTTAAAGATTATCTAATTCAACCCCTTCACTTTAAATATAAGAAAAATAAGGGAAGAGCTTGAAGAGTTCTTAAAAAGACTTTATCTAGTTCAATTTCTCTGTTTTTCCACATAAAAACTGAGACCAGACCTTGCTAAATTTGATATAAATCTTTAAAAACAAACCGTATATGAGTTTAGTATCATATACAATCCTATACAGATGTTTTTGTTTGTTGATGACTAAGGTCATAAAAAATCATTTTAAAAATTTTAACTGAGGCAAGGGTTGGGGGAGAATGGACTTAATTCAGCAAATATCTTTTGAGTATATGCAGAGCACAGGACCAGTTGTTGGGGGATTTACAAAGTTCTAAGACAGTTTTCATACAGATTATGATCTAGGAAAAACTAGCAGGCTATAATCCAAAATGAAACTTCTACCCATCAACCGAAGTGACAATAAAGTTTCCTGGTTTTTCACATTCTTTTGTTTTTGACAATGGCAATTCAGACAAAGGCAAACCTTAACAGGCTAAATCTTAGTCTAAGTCCTCTGGCCAAATTCATATAACTTTTCTAAACTTGGTTTATTCATGTGCAAATCATGATGAAGTTGGACTAGATAGACCAATGGCATCACTCAAACAGCAATAGAGGCCACTAAACTAGATAAAGATCCCTGCAGACCACATATTGACTTACAAAACTACATGTTACCTATGTTCGACTATATTTTTATATTGCTAAATATTTCCCAATTATATATTAATTTGGTTCTGGTGGCAGTGGGTCACATGTTTGACACTTTCAGACTTGATAATCTCTGGAGTTTCAGATATATTGGTTTATGATTCTATAACTCATTTGACATCTAATGTTATATGATTTTGAGTAAAAAAACCAATCTCAATGAGTAGTAAAAAATGTTGTGGTAAGACATTACAGGGACAGAAGTACTGGGAAAACATTGACAAACTCAGATATTTTTTAAATAGACATGGAGAAAAGATGGAAGAATGAAGAAACTGAAGGTGAAACAAAAAAATGTAGAAGAGTCAAAGAATGTGGCAAAAGAGGGCAAATGTCCCAAACAAACGGACTAATGATGAATGCTAACCACAAGGTATTTTGCTATTAAACTTGTTTGCTGGTTGGTTGGCTTTGCTCTCTTAGGGTCAAAAGGAGGACAAAAGGACATTTAGGATAGAAGGGAAGATAGTAATGGATGACAGGGAAAAGGCTGAACTACTTAACTCAAAATTTAACTTCTGTTTTCTCTTCCAAGGAAAAGGATTTTGGACTAGGAAGAGAAAAACAAAAATGGTTAGCAGGGGTTATCAACCCAAATTAAGTGAGGAGATAATAAGAAAACATCTTCAATGAGTTCAAATCACAAGAGTGACCATAAGCTAGGATATAAGGGGAAAAAAACCAACAACTGGTAGATTTGAGTGCTTACTCACTCACCACAAAGGACATCTGAAAAATCATAGAGTATGGGCAAAATACCGAAGGACAATCTGCTCGGTACCTCGCTTAGGATTTAATACTGCATTACTATTACCATCCCCCAACGGAACTCCAAACTCCAGGAAGGCCAAGGCCGTCCCAAAGCACCAGACCAAGGCTCTGCACCCAATAATCACTTGGTTTCAAAAAAGTAACAAAGAATAGATAAATTATAAGAGGAAAACCAACATTTTAGGACATTTTATAATCAAATACGATGAAGTTAGTCTGAGCAAAAAGTGGCACAGAAGATGACTACCGGGACCCTCCTGAGGGCTTTCAGAACGCGGACACCACATGTTTACAGGTTAAAGGTCCATCTGGCAGGACCTTACCCCGCCGGCCAGTTTTAAAGATAAGGACACTGAGGCCCGGGACTCCAGGTTTCCTCCCTCCCCCAGCCTGACTTCCGGGCTCTGTGGCAGGGGGCTGGGGACCTAGGCTCGGTCCTTCCCCGCCCCTGCCCCAGGACAGGCTGCGGTAAGCCCCTCAGCGGCTCCCACCTGGTCCGGCTCTCGGGGCCTTACCCCGTCGGCTGCCCCCGGCCTGGCTTGGCAGCCGCGACGGCTCTCGGGCCCTCGGCGCCGGCGTTCCCAGGCTCGACGCGGGAGGTCTTCCAGGCTTCGGCGGGGCGAGCTCGGGGCCGCCCGGGGAGCCCGCGGCCGCCATGGCCGCCTCCGCCTCCCGGGGCCCTCTCCCGGCTTCGTGCCTCTGCAGCCTCCACGAGCCGTGGCCCTCGTAGACGATGGTGTTCCCGCAAGGGTGGGAGCCGAAGCAGTTGACGTAAACACAGCGCGGTATAGGCCGCTGCCGCTTCTGAGAGGGCGAGGGCGAGGATGAAGGCGACGCCATTTCTGCCGCTCGGCACGCACCACGCCTGAGGGAGGTAGGGGGGCACTTAGAGAGAGCCCAGTGGACCAGACCACGGGGGTGGGGGGAGACCCTGGGAAACCGCAGATAAGACCATTGGGGGGGGCGGGGGAGGAGAGGAAGGAGACAGGGTGGGCCTGGTGGCTGAGAATTTTAAAGGCCATTGGCGTGGGCATGAGGAGGGGTGCAAGGATGACCAAAGAGGGAGGGAGGGAGGGAATTGGACAGACAGAAAATGGCTGGGGTGGGGAGGGAGGGCGCACCGACGCAGTAAAGATCTTTGGAGACCATGGTGGGGGAGGGCATTGGCCATGAGTACTGGAACAGGAGAGGACTTGGACGTGGGGGGTGGGGACCCTTGGGACACTGGGCAGATCAGACAGTAGGGAAGTGGGAGAGGTAAGGAGGAGAAGCCACCCAGAAGTCAGACCCCAGGGAGGCTCAGCTTGAGCCTTGCCCATCCCTCACCCCAGCCAATTAGAGCCTGGCTTTGACACCTTTGAGGTCCCAGCTCTAGTCTTTGCCACTCAGACTTTATCTGGTCGGGTCAACATGATGTCATCAATGTAGTGGCCTTAGGAATGGAGGCCTCTTTAAGGTCTTTGCCCACCATAATATGGTAGTATGAGAGGGGTGTTCAGATATCACTGCAGAAGAGTAAAAGAATACCATATTCCATCCCAAGTAAAGACAAATGCCCCTGACTAGTCTCAGCCATAGGAATAGAGAATAAAAGAGTCATTAAAATCAATAACCCCATGCCACTCACCCTGGACCTTGGTTTGCTAATCTATGACATTAACAATGTCCGAAACAGCTGTAGCCATGGGCATGATGATTTCATTCCCACAGGCAATTCAGGGTTGTTGAAAAGGGAGCTGGTATAACAAAATATTACATTTTGCTTCAACTCTGTCACTAAAAAAGAAGCCTCTTTCATTCCTCATAGACCTTATATTGTTTATTGTTAACTACATGAGATCATTTAGGCAACTTTAAGGGTTTTCATTTGGGCCTACCCACCATAACCTGCATAGAGGTTGCTGAAAGGACCATGTGACTCCCAAGAGCCCATGATACCCTTTCCTTCCATTGTCTATACTCAGTAGTCTTCCTCGAATGATGCAACTGGGGCAGGAACTTTAATAGATATAGTAGGCTTGGGTGGGACTGAATTTCCTTGTAAGGTTTTATTAACACCCCCAAGCTCTAGCCATCAATTGCTTTCTTATCAACCCCATGTTTCAGGAGCCACAACAGAACCTCCATTTGGGAGAAAGTGTCATTGCCTTCTGCTCATCTAACAAGATGATGGGCTCTTCAACTCCTCCTCCTATTCCTGGAGCATCTGTTGATATTGACTGGAGTATTTTCCCAAGCCTCAGTGGTCCCAAACTCCTACTCAAATTTCATTAGTTGATAAGCCCATACTTTTACAGCTGTGTGTTAAGAGACCCAAAACTAAAGTCTGTGCAGGGATGGGGAGCCTGTGGCCTTGAGGTGACCCTTTAGGTCCTCAAGTGTAGCCCTTCAACTGAATCCACACTTCACAGAACAAATCCTTCTATTAAGGGAATTTGAATTTAGTCAAAGGGCCACACTTGAGGACCTAGGGTCACATGTGACCTTGAGACCAAAGATTCCCCATCCTTGGTCTAGGGGGCTCCACACAGAAGACAGGATTTAATTATCCCCTGACAAGCTGGTCATGGGGGTTTAGGGAGTGAATAGTGTATCACTCCAAACTATCAAAGACATTTACTGTAGGAACTTCACTTCTTTCCCTTGCAGATCCCCATAGGGAGCCAGCTGCAACAGAAATTCATCTTTATGGGGCCAGAGGTGAATAACTCCCCATCTTAGCCACCTAAAAAAGGGACAAAGGCAGTCCTTGTCTGGAGAATCTAACTGATTTGGCTGACTGTGGCAGTAAATCCCTAGGAAGCTCCCCAAGCGCATGGAACTGAGCTGTGGAAAGTGTCAGCATTGACTACATTAAACTACTCCTTCAGGAGCCATTGTTCCAGTGATTCATCAGATTTCTGTTTGAAGTGCTCATGCAACCTCCCCTGTTCCTTATGAGTGAGAGTTTGCCCACCCTCTCTTCCCTGTCACTCTCCTCCTGAGAGCAATAATAAGTTAAGTCTGAGGCTTTTATACCACCAGTGGGAGTTCCCAAGTCTCTTCCTCACCACCACTCTTAGGCTCCAATCTCTGCAGGGTGCAGCCCAACCTCAAAGTGGGAGACTGTACAGTGGGCTATGGTTTCTTGGTCACCACTCCCATCAGGGGAGAGCTCCTTCACTTGCAATGTCACCAGCTCCACTGTCTGCCCCTTGGCCATCATCTCATGATACTTAAAAGCTAAGAGCTTGGTTTCTAGTTGCTGAATATGCAGGATAAGTTCACTTTCAGTGAAATTATGCAGTCAATCCAACTTCTGAATGACAGTCAAAAACAACCA
This sequence comes from Gymnobelideus leadbeateri, assembly GCA_011680675.1. NCBI lineage: Eukaryota > Metazoa > Chordata > Mammalia > Diprotodontia > Petauridae > Gymnobelideus > Gymnobelideus leadbeateri. The sequence goes on from WOXC01002509.1 coordinate 307,040, forward strand.
GGAAATGCTGTACTTGGCGCTTTCTTTACCCTCCCTGGCAACTCACTCCATGTGAGTGAAAGCCTACTTCTTGTTCCACTGAGAAGACCCCCACCATACATGGCCAGAAGGGTCCTTGCCACTAGGTGCAACTATGCTGTATCCAGCCATATATATCCTAAAACTGTATTTGCAGCACCATTCCTATACTTCAACCTTGAGATGACTATATTATCTTGTCCTAGTTACTGAGTGTGGCTTATGCTGAAGGTGGGCAGTATGCCAGCATCCCTTTAGTCTAGGTTTGATATTGAGATGAAGCACTCATGTGACATTGAAAAGTTAACAAAAGGTTTACTTAGCCTAACATAGCAAGGATAAGCAACAAAGTTACAGTACGCCCCCACCTCCATCTCCATCTCCATATGGAAATGAGTTAGTTTAGCAAGGTAGATTGTGGTAACTTATGTGGTCTTTCAGCATCCACTAAGTGGAAAAGGCATTGACCCCATATAGATGGGACCTATTATGCCCCCGGGTGACCAGGAAGCCATACTAATACAGTCAGAGGCCCCCAGGAAACTTTGTTAAGGAAGGCACAGATTGAGCCTTGCCCCATCCCTAGGCCAATCAAATCTAGAATTAGAAGACACCTGGTAGGTGTAATGGAAATGCAGATTTAAAGATCTTCCCTGCCCCTAGCTTAAGTGCACCTGGAGCCTGTGGTGGGAGGCTTGTTTTTCGGGAAAGCCCACACCTTGATACTTTGTGATTGGGCAGTGGGTCAAGGAGGTTGTTACATTCTCTGAGCCAAGAGAAGGCTATATAAGCCCTGAGGAGAGGCTTTGCTTTGGGGCTCACTTTGAGAAGTGTTGTGTGATTTGACCAAATGAGACTCTGGGAAGCCGTTGTTGAGAGCCCCCCGGCTTTGAAAACCCAGATGTTGATGCTTCCCTCTCTGGTAACTGTGATTTGGTATTGATATAATGGTTGGACAGTTTGGAAGCCTGTCTGTTTGATCTGTAAGTTCTGTAACTCTGAGGTTCGGGGTGCTGACCTTTTTCCCCTGAACTAGGTAATGTATGTTTGTTTGATTAAAGTAAGCTTGTTAACCCATTTTGAGTTGCTTTCCTTTTGAAAAGCAGATCTAAGAACCTGTGTTGGCAGTCACCCTGGGGATATTGGGGTGCTTGCTGCTACAGTAGGTAATGATCCAATCATAAAAATGGAAGGAAATTGAGAGCGGTAAGCTTTTTTTCTAAGGCCAGCCCTACCACATCAAAAACAAAACAAACCCAAAACAATAGAATACCAAGAGCAGAAGGAACCATAGAGGTTTGGTATTGAATGCTTATCCTACCTTCAGAGTAGGATCTCGTAGCCCTTATGGTACAGGTGAGGAAACCATAGAGCCTGAGACCACCTTGCCAAACAGTGGTCATCACGTTGAATCTTTTAATGTGTTCTTCCCCTTAGCCCATATTGTTTCTTCTCCATACCCTCCACAATTCCTACTCCCAAGTTTGAGTTTTTATATACTCTGTCAGAGACAACTTCCTCTTGCCTTTGCTATCTGAATAGGGAAAATGCCTTCAACTTTTCATTAGCCGCTTTTCCATCATTCTTAGTTGTGCCTGCAGGGGTCAGTAAGAAAAAGTCTAATCCCCCTTTCAAATGACAAGCCTTGAGTTCTCTTCTTCAGGCTAAACTCCACTTCAACCAAATGACATTGTCTTCAGTCTCCTTACCATGATGGCCAACCTTATCTGGACATTTTCCAGCTTCTCATTGTGCTTCATAAAACATGGTTTTCAGAACCAAATAATACAATAGAGGTAGTCTGATGGTGCAGAGGACAGTAGTACTAACACTTCCCTAATACAAAACATTATTCCTCTCTTAATGGAGCCTAATATTAATGTTTTTTTTCTAATTAAATTCAAATCAGCATACATTTTTAGGTGCCTGGTATGTTCCAGATAGTGACTAGCTATTGAGGATGCAAAGGACAGACTGGACTTGTGATTTTCTCTAATATAGAGAATTCCTTCTACTTTCTCTGCAATTTCTAGTCTTGGTTACCTAGAGCAATGAAGTGACTTGCCCAAGGTCACATAGCCAGTGTGTGTCCTAGGTGGTACTTGAATCCAAGTCATCTGAGCTCCTAAATCGGACCTCTAATTACAATGCTATACTGCCTCTCTCAGGATGCAAAAATAAAATCACAACAGTGCCTGCCCTCAGGTCACCTACTTTCTACTTGGAAGAAACAAAACCTAAATAAGTACCAAAAAAGTCATTTTGGGGCAGGAGAGCTCTAAGTAGGGGAACAATCAAAAGACTTCTTGTAGACCTTTCTTGGTTGCCCACTTGACTTATTAATATACAGTTCAATAAACTCCTCAGATCTTTTTCATATGGTCTGTTGTTTAGCAACAGCTCCCCCATTCTATTTTTGTAAAATTATTTGAAACTAAGTAGAAAGCTTTACATTGATCCCTATTAAATTCCATCATGTTTGCTTTGGCCCATCTCTCTAGTCTGTTAAGATTTTGGGGGGACTTGATTCTGTCATGGATTAAATCCCTGGGTCACTCTCTTAATGACCACCCTTCAAGATGACATAAACCCATTAACATCAGTTTCTCAGGCCCCATCATTCTACCAATTCCAAATGCTAACTATCATCACTTCACTCTCCATTTCATCCAGAAGGATAGCAGAAGAGGTTTGTCAAATCCAGGTAAAGAAAATCCAGGTAAAGTGTCCCTATTAAAAAAAAAAGTAAATAAGATTAGGCTAGCATGGCCTGTTTTTGAAGAGACCATGCAACTTCTAAGTTATAACTATTCACAATTCAAAATGATCATGCTTTAAGAGGGTGTATAATTTTGCTGGCCTATAACTTGAATATTCTACCCTCTTCCCTCAGTACTGTAGCAATACTCTCCTGTCTGTCAGCATTTTTCAAAAATAATTTTTAGCAACTGAATAATCACATTATTTAACTAAAATGGAACATATTTCACCTGTGCCTAATGGTTTGCATTCATTGAAAGCAATTAGGTCTTTGATTTCCATCCCCTCCCTTATCTTGGATTTCAACTCCCTGTTAGCCTTTTTTGTTCATCCTTCCCAGTCCACATACCATTCTCCTTAACAGAACAAACAAAGCAAAACAAGAATTGATTATTTCTGCTTTCTCCCTGTTTTCTAGGTATACTAAGGGCCTGTAAATGCAGAGTCCTGAAAGCCACCTCATATTCAAGGAGTTGGGGTCAACATTTTGTCAAAGATTCAATTTAGTACACCCAATTGGTATTTCTCTTTTACCAGACCTACAAGAGGATATTAGTTTAAAGGAAAATGCTTTTAACTGGCCTAGCAAGCTTAACAATCACACTCATCACTGGGTGGAGGAACACAGAGGGAATATACGTGGCCAGGAAAAACTGGACTTCATCCTACCTGGAACCCCTTTCTTTCCCTGCTGCAGCTACCTGCTACCTTTTCTGCTTTTCTGTAAGTGATGGTATCATCTGCTAACCATTCTTCATTATTTTACTGTTATCTTCTGGTTCTCTTCTTTTTGGCTCTCTGATGGGTTTCCAATATATTGAAGCTACACATTTTACATATGAGAAAACTGAGACAGAGAGGTTAAGTGACTTTGCCAGGGTCACACAATTAGCATCTGAGACAATATTTGATCTCTTCTTCCTGACTCCAGGCCTAGGCTCTATCCACTACCTCACTGAGCAGCCACTATATTATTACAGTAATGAAAATAAGGCTCTAAATAGCAGAAGAACTCCTCAATTTTAAAGAAAAAATTTAGTATTAGAGAACATGTGATGCAATACATTTTCCTCCTCTTGATAGAGAGGTGAGGGACTATAGAAGCAAAACATTGCATACACTGTCAAATAATTATTTTTGTCAGGTGCCTAACTAGTTTTCTTTATTACAATGAAAAGTTTGATATAGTAGGATAGGAAGAGGGTATATCTAGAAATGCCTCTACTGTAAAAAGCAAAAAAATATCAATAACACCTTAATGAAATTTAGAAGAATTTAGTAGTAAGAATTTTAGCAGGGAGAAACAGCTTTAGCAGCTACCTGTAGAATTATAAAGTCCTGCATTACTCCATATCATATGTCTGGGTCAGATGTCTGGTATTTTCCTCAAAACCTCTTCTGTTTTCTTTTATTCCAGGTGACCTGCAAGATGGATTTATTACTTTCACTTCTGTTTCTCCTTCCATTTGTTCTCACACAAACACTTTTACACTATGCTTCCTCCCCCTGTCCCCCATCACTCCATAACCCCATTCTTAGATTTTCTCTGGTAGGTCTGAGTTCTTAATATATAATGTCCTTTGATCTTTTTGTTCTGTTTGATTAAAATTGAGCCTGGAACAGCTATATTTTAGTCATGAGCCCTATCTCACAAGTTCTCTTGATACATAAGTCAAATATGCTTGCTTCTATTATGATCTTTAGGTCACTGTTTATCACCCAATCTATGTGCTTTTGTGCATAGCTTTATGAGATCACTGCTTTTGTTTCTGGTTCTGTTCTAGGTTACTGTCGCCACTGAGACTTGTCTGCTGGCATTATTCTTTACCTGCACCTTTTTATAGTATGTAACATGGCAGGCATGTTGTACAATTCTCTTATCCTTCTGCTTCAGTTTTTCTTTAAATCCTACTTAAGATTTTAAGACTCCATGAAAAAAAATTGCCAACCTTTGTTAGATATACTGTATCTTTGGCAAGAACCAGCCATTTATATATTTTAAGCCATAGTCTGGACATCCAAATCTTATTTTCCAATACAGTCTCCTCAAGCTAACTTTTTTTCAATCAATCAACAAGCATTTATCAGATATCTCCTATGTGCTAGGTATCGTGCTATAGGGATGATAGTCTCTGCTCTTTCTTAAAACCTAAATGAAACAAAGGATATAAAGACAAATATAAAATAGCCCCTGCTTTCAGGAAGTTTACATTCTATTGGGAAAAACAACATATATACATATAAATACAGACAAAATGAATATGAGATGATTATGACATTAGACTCTAGGGGGAATCAAGAAAGGCTTCAGGTAGTGGGTGGTACTGAGATGAGTTTTGAGGGAAATGGTTATTCTAAGAAGCAGAGGGATGGAGGGAGTGTATTCCAGGAGTGAGGGACAGGCTGTAAAGGAGCAAGAAGAGGGAAGACAAGGTGAAATTTATAAGGGAACAAGTAAGTGAGTTTGGCTGTACTATAGAGTGCATGGAGGTGAGTAATTAATTAGGTTGTCAGGCACCAGGTTGTAAAAGTCTTTAAGAACAAAACAGAGGAGTTCATATTTAATCTTATAAACAATAGAGTTTATTGAGAGAGGAAGTGGCATTGTCATACCTGTACTTTAGGAAAATCACTTTGGTAATGGTGGGGAGGATTGAAAAGGAGAGAAGACAGAATAGATAGGAAAGGAGAGAAAGGAGAAAGGAAGGAAAATTAGGAGGCTATTACCAAAATGCAGGAGAGAGGTAACAAAGGCTAGAACTAGGGTGTTGCCTATATGAGTAGAAAGAAGGGGAAAGACCTAGTTGTTGTGATGTTGTAAGATAGAAATGACCAGCTTTGGAAACTGATTAGACATATGGGATGAGGAAATTAAATTCAGGATGACAGCAAGGTTACAAACCTTGAGAGACTAGAAGCATGGTGATTCCCTCAAGGGAAATAGGGAAGTTTGGTGGCAGGTGGATTTTAAAGAAAAAATAGTGAGTTCTGTTTTGGACATCATGAGTTTGAGATGCCTATGGGCCTCCAGTTTAAAATATCCAATGGACAGTTGGTAGTATAAGACTAATCACAAGAGAGACCACGAATAGATAAATAAATCTGGGAGTTATTTGCATGAAAATGTTAATTAAACTCACAGAAGCTGGTGAGGTCACCGAATTAAAAAGTAGAGTAAAAGAGAACTCAGGAAAATTGGCAGCAGTGATAAAAAAACATCATCTGTGTCCCTAAGTTATTTATTTTCTTGCCTAAAATTTCATAATCCCTAGTAATGTTGTATCCGTTGATCCTGGCAGAATTATTTACCCTTACATGAATCTTCAAATGTGCTGTAATGCAGATTTGATAAATCTCAGGAGGCTCTCTGTCATATCTTCAACCAGCTGCCCAGGAAAGACAGCAGTCTTCTCTATTTTTAGCGTCAGATCAGTAAGTAGCCACCTTGGTAGCACTCAGCATGGCCATCAACCACCTCTTCTCATCTCTTCTTCTGTGGATGCTTCCTGGATGAGTTCTCCCTAGTATAAGCTGCTGATTCAAAATTTTAATTCCTTAAAAAAATTGCTTGCTTCCTCCTCAGAGGGTCTAGGTCCTCTCTCTATGTGAAAAGCATCCTACCTATGTTTTGAAATATTCAGTGGTCCTTCCTTTACTTCTACGTTATATCCTTCTATCTTTCAATCTACTGACAAAGGAGCAATTAATACTATAGTGAATTATGTACACATATTCCTCTCTAGGAAACTGGAAACTTTCTGGGAGGTGGGTGCCTGTCATTTGATATTTGCATCTGGATCTTAGCCTAGCCCAGACCCTTTCTAACCAAGATTCAATAAATGCAGGTTGGATTGTATAGTTCTGAGAACTCTTAACTACTATCACGGAGCCTTATTGATGCTTTTCTGCTGTGGTCCACCAGATGGCAGTCAAACCTCTCACATGAATTGGTATGTTTAAAATTTGAAAGAAAAATAATGCTATTGGCTGCAAAATAATGCATATACTTTCTTAGGTTTGAAAGTTTGGCAAATAACTCATTGGCAAAAGCACAATATGAGGCAACCAAATAGCAAAAAGTAGCTTAGTATAAAAGAAAAAGAGCACCAGTCATGGTGTCAGGAGGCTTGGTTTGGTGTCCCAAAGCTCTGAGATTAGAGATTTTTGATGTCAATGTCAAGGCCCCTCTCTGGCCCTAATATTTCTTCCCCTATAAAAATAAGGAGAGCTAATCTCTAAAAGCCCTTTAATCTCTGATGATTCATGAGTAAATGAGTTATAAAATAATTTAGAGAGGAGAAGATGGAATTCTCCTTTGGATGAGGAGAAATACAGGCAATGTATAGGTATACTAGAACATACAATATTCAAATGAATATAAATCATGGAAGATGCCATTGAAGACTGTGAAGGGGAGCTTCTTTTTTTCTGAACCCCTACAGCTGCAAGGAATGATAAGGCAAAAACTTAAGGCTGAATATTTCTGGTCATGAATTCCATTTGGCACCCAGCAGGCAGCATGGAACATATGGCCCCCTGAATATGTATATATGGATGGCAGTCATAAAAGGCAGTCCAAACCCTTGCTACCACAAGCATCTGTGCTTCTAATGCTGTTCTTTCACCCTCCACTGGTTCCATCACCCACCTCCTTTGCCATTGGCTCATCTCCTCCTGCCCACTTAACTACTGCCCATGTTATTTGTAAGGTTGGGAAAATGAAACTGATCTCAGTGAGGAACTGGCACATTTCTGGCTCCTGAGGCATAAAAGCTTGAAAGAAGCTGACCCAGCCCCAAGTTCCATTTTTTTGTACTACTTCCATGAGAAAGAGGAAATGGCGGTTTCCTTCATAGGGGTAGACAGAGTACTGCCAAGTGAAACTGTCCTTTACTACCCAGAATCCTCACATATTTCAAAATATAATGTAGTGGAAACACCCTGGAACTGGGAATCAGGATACCTGGGTTATAGTAACTACTCAATCACTGATTGACCTAATGACCTTGAACACATCACTTAAGTTCTCTGGGTTTCAGTTTCCCCAATCTATAAAGTGAGGGGGTTAGACTAGATGACCTCATCTGTCTCTTACAATTCTAAATATGGTGTCCTATGATCTCTAAGTTTTCTTCAGGATCCAGATCCTAAACTTTAAATTCAGTTGACTCATGAAAAATGTGGGAGCTGGGCTCAGTTCCAGAGTCCATTCCAATTCTCATGGTCTATGACTCTGCTTCTCATCTCCCTCCTTGTGTTAGGTGGTATAAAACCTGCTTGGCAGTTCTCTGTGACCACCTCCCTCCTCCCCACACCCCACCGACATATCCACAGTTGACCTTGATCTCCTGAGTTTAATTGTCTGCATCATCACTTCAAGCCTCTTCTTAATCTTTCTTCATCAAAGTAACATTTTATCAGAATGAAAACCTTATTCAGTGAACCTAAATGTCATTTATTACATGTTTATCCAGGATCTCCTGGCATTTCAAACTAAAGGAATTGCAATGAAAGACTTCAGATAAAGATGAAGAAATTTGGGCAAATGGATCCTGCCCATCACCCTATCCTGTGTCTCACAGATTACCTTCTCTGGCCACTTTCCATTGGAACATACCATATCAATGCAGGATTATAAATTATAAAGATTTAGAAATGGTAGCATTCTTTCTTTTTAAAAAAACAAAAAGCAATTGGGGTTAAGTAATTTGCTCAAGGTTACACAGCCAGTCATTATTTATGTGTGAGTGCTCATTTTCTGAGGCCGGATCTGATCCCCAGTTGTCCCAACTCCAGGGCCGGCACTCTTACTCACTGTGCCACCTAGCTGCCCCAAAATGGTGGCATTCTTACATGCCCTGGGTACTTACCATTTCTGAAGATATCAGTAGATTTTAAAGAAAGTGTAGAGGGGCATCATGGGAAAGATTGAATGGTGAACTACATAGGAAGCTGGACTCAATATCAGGAGTGCCCAAGTTCAAATCCTGACTCTGACACATATTAGTTATGAGATTCTAAGCAAGTCCTTTGATCTCTTGGTGCCCCCTGGCAATTCCCTAAAACTATTACATTACAGAACAGTTTCCAGTCTGCAATTTAAATTACAGAACAGTTTCCAGTATGTACTGGAAGAAGGAGTTCATCAATGAAATCACAGGTCCTGATCCCTTCTTCCCTCTTCAAATAAAGTATTGAATTGTGGGTTCTGTTCATTCCAAATGTAGTGACACAGACTCACCTCTAATCTTTATAGGAGCTGTTCTTTGTACAATTGCCATCTTGGGTTATAGGTGTTCCAAGTCACTATCAAAATGAGGTAGCTAAGTGGCACGACAGACAGAGCACTGGCCCTGGAGTTAAGAAGACCTGAGTTCAAACCCTAGCCAAGTCACTTAACCTCCGTTTGCTTCAGTTTCCTCAACTGTATAATGGGTTCAGTAATAGCACCCACCTCCCAGGGTTGTTGTGAGGATCAAATGAAGATAATATTTGTAAACTGCTTAATATAGTGCCCAGAACATAGTAGGTTGTATATAAATACTCATTATTATTAATAAATCCTTGATTCATCTCTCCTTTCTCACAAAGAGGCAGGATAGATTATTCATGTTCCTAAAATAAGCTCTATGAGTAGTAGATCTGAGCCCTTCAATCCCACAAGATCTATCCTTCTGCTTCCTTAATTCCTGATGCTACATCTACCTTTGTTCCTCCGCCTTCAGCCCATACCTTTCTCCTAGGAAATAAAAGTGAATTATTGACTTCTTGCTTGGACAGGACACAGACTAGAGGATTTAGAACTGGCAAAAGGTCGCAGAGATCTTCTAAGCCAACCCCTTGATTTTTCAGATGGATATTCTGCACACAACTTGGCTTTTCTATCCCACTTCCACTAAGTTTGATCAGTGAAAGTATGGTGCTAGGGTTGGGTAACTTGTGTTAGTCATTGTGATCTTTGGACATTCCAACATTCACATTTCACACAAAAATCTGCAAGTGACTGTCCCTAAGAACCTGACATAGCTCAATTTAGGGCTTCTCCCATATAAGGCAGGGACAGAAATTTTGAGAGAGCAAGTGGGTTTCAGCAAAGGCCATTATAATTTAGAAAATGCTTGTGTTCATTGCTCTTCTACCCCCTCGGCCTTTCAATAGTTGGTAGTGCTCCAATGTCCTTTTCTCAGTCCTCGTTCTTTTTAATCTCTCTGAAGCATTTGACACTGCTGTTGATTAGGAACTGGCTTTTCCTGGATGTGTTGTCCTCTCTAGATTCTCTTCTGACTCTTCTCCTTCCTTTCTGGCCATTCCTTGTCCTTTGCTCATCATCTATGCCCTAACCCCTGACCTGAGTGTGTGCCAAGATTCTGTCCTAGACCCCCCCTTTCCTTTTTGCACTGTGCCTCCTGGTGATCTTTTCAGTTGGATAGATTCAATTATGATTTCTGTTCAGAGGATTCCCTTATCTCTATATGCAGACCCACTCTCTTCTGATCCCTGGTTCCACATCACCAACTGCCTATTGAACATTTCCCACTGGATATATCCTATGTGTCTCAAATTTAACATATTCAAAATAAACCATTGGATCATAGATTTAAAGCTGGAAGGGACCTTAGAAGTAAAAGCTAAATGCCTTATTTTACAAATGAGGAAACTAAAATCCAGAGAAGTGAAAATCTCATTTAATCTACCTGCCCAAGCTAACAGTAAGTGGCAGAACTGGGATTTGAACTCAGGTCTATTGACTCTAAAACATCAATTGGAGTTTTTCTCACTATATTTTTGCCTTTGTTTTCCCACAAAAAAAAAAAATTCATCTTCCTAACTTCCCTATTTCTTCTGAGAGAAGAAATTTTTCTTTATTCTTTTAATCATCCAGTTTAACAGCCTCAGAATCATACTTGATTTTTCTCTCTCCCTTGTTACTCCCTCCATTTAAATGTCAAGTCTGATCAGCTCCATCCTCTTATCATCTCCCACATCTGTCCCTTTCTCTGTACTCACACTTCCATCCCCCTAGTTCAGGTCCACACGACTCCTCTTGTCTAGATTATTACAATAGCCTCCTAATTTGTCTTCCGGCCTCTTGTCTCTCTCCTTTCCAATTTGTTCTCTATACAAATGACTGTGCAAAAAATTCTAGCAATTCAGTATTGCTTCTAGGTTAAAATACAAGCTCCTTTTTTGGCATTTAAGACCCTCTCATGTTTATATATCCTCTAAATATTTTTGAACCCCTTCTTTACCTAAAGTGATCATTGCAAATATTCTGTAGCAAACTTGTGCCCACCACGTTGTCTCTCCATTGTCTTTGGGCTAATTATACCTTTGGGTCTTCAGAGAGTGTGTTTTAAGATTCATAACCAGGTCGTACTACAGGAGGACATGTATGTTTAAATATGGATTTTTGAGATGGCACAAAATATTACATCATTTATCAAATGCAATCACAATTACTCTCTTTTTATTCAATTCTTACAATCTTTAGTTCCCACCCCAGATATATCTATTAATGCACTAACTCAATAGAGTTGCCATGAAAATACATATAATCATCTGAACAATAGGCATTTTTTCATTCATTTAGTTTTTCTTTGTGGATTATTAGGCAATCCTATTTTGAATAAATATGTATCACATTGTAGAGGTCCCTATTTTATTCTAGGAATTGGTGTAGTGGGTACACTATCACCCACAAATCAGAGCACATATATATATTTTCCATTTGTACTTCATACAGGAATGAATGCTCACGAAAGCGGCAACAAATTTCTTCCCATTTGATGCTTTAGTTGACATTAATAATCAGAGATATGTTGAATAGAGTCATTAATATGATTGCATTTATCAAGGAATCCTGTATGATCTTAGCAGAGACACAGGAGGCTCCTGGTGAAACAAAGCCTTTAAAGCTGTGTTTTGCTCTATTGATTACAAAAAAGCATTTGACTCAATAAACACAGCAGGATCTTGTATTCACTGCATCTTTCAGTCTACAGAATGGCTGTAAAAATGTGTTCTAATGCAGAAAATCATTTGCAAAAGTCTGTCTAGTCCTTTCTCATGTTTTGATGAAGTATACCCTCAATAGGTATTAAATAATTCCCATAAAGATTATATATAATGTGTCCATATGGGAACATTACATAATGTATGTCATTATACACACGTGTATATAAACATGTAATTATTACATATCTATTTAATAATGTAGATAATAATTAAATTATTTAACATATAACATATTATATATAGTATATCTTTTATATATATGGAGAGAGAGAGAGAGAGATCAATATATGAAAAAAGGCATTTTGGCCAATGGTTCCTGATGTTGTTTCCCCCCATTATTTGGGGATGATAATAGCTGTGATTTCCGCTGGGAGGAATTCTCTACCCTGAAATATCTTGCAAAACAATTTCTCAGTATTTCCAAGAGTTCACCTCTAGCATTAATTTCCTTGGTTATGGACCTGCTCTTTTCTGCCTGTTCTTTCTAACTTCATCTTCTTAAGTGTTATTTCCACTTCCTCATGTAGCACTTTGGAGTCTGAGGTATTAGGGCCCAAATGTGATATTTCCATTATAATGGATGGTGAAAATAGATCATTATAGAAATGTTGACAAATTTGTCCCATTTTCTGTCTGTTCTCTGTCCTTCTGCCAATTCCATCTTGAATGCTCTTGGGATAATGCCACTCAGCTGGGTCTTATGCCAAGCTTTCTGTCAACTTGCATTTGCTTTTACTACTTTTTGTTCTAAGAGTGTATATGTAGCTAAAAGGGTCATATCTTTGACTAAAGACAGCATGGGTTAGTGAATAGGGAGCTAAACTGTATTCAAGACCTGCCTCTAACACATCTTGTCTGTGTGACCCTGAGCAAGTGACTTTATATCTCATGCACCCAAGAAATTTACTAAGAGTAAGATATTTTCTGAGCTCTTTTTCATCCTACTTTTCATTAGTTAGGTTTTTCAGGAAGTGATAATAATCTAAATCAATAACTTTGCCCTTTTCCCCATATACCATTTGTATATTTGTATGTGGCTTATTATAATAGGTTGGGGTGAAGCTATATGCAGATCATTCTTCATCTGTAGCCTTTCTTCTAATTTGATATTAATTTTGACTGTTACTCTAACTAGATGGTGTTCTGACTTCAGAAACTACTGATTCTGACATGACTGCCATATCAGTAACTATCATTTCTTATATGTCAACATTTAATGAATCCTGGAACTTTTTGTGATGTTATTTGGTGCCCTACTAATGTTCTACTTGTGGCATGAGGGTGACCCTGACATGAACAAAACCTCTACTCTAAGGTAGCAAAGCTTTGAAGGCAGGGTCAATAATGGAGTACATGCTTGCTGCCCAAAGACCAGCTCAACTATGCTTGGATAGATTCATAGGAAAAGTTGTTTTTTGACTAAAGCAACTCTCCAATACCAAGTAGTAGAGGAGTATCAATTTATAGCAATGAAGGTACTATCCACGCCAATGAAATTAACCAAGACCTGAAATTCAGTGTTCATCATATCTAGAACCTTTTGAATCTTTTCTGAAAGCAGGTGTTCATAATATATAAGCACAATACTTCTAAATATTCTACATTCCTTGGGCCTCTTATTTCCCAATATGCTTTTCACTCCTGTTCCCACCTTTGCACTGAAGCCACAAAGTATATATTGACTTGGTTTAGAGGATCTTATTAAGTTCTTTAGAGAATTTCTCTATCTAATCCTATGCAACAGATGTTGCTGCATAAGCTGCAATTATCTTTATGATCATCTTTTTGTATGTGTTTATCATAAGCACTGAAAGTCAAGATGATCAAGTGTCCCCTGAAATTGTTTCTTGGTGCCTTTGGACACATAATACTTTTACCAAGTGAACCTTCCTTCCATTTGGCTTCAACTTTCTTTTGCCGTCCAGTTCCATTTATCAGTAGATAAAATCAATATTGAGGTTGTTCAATTCTTCTAGTAGTGGGTCAAAGAGTTCACATTTAGTGTACTGATAGTTAATTTAGTGCGTATAGATAGTCTATACCCTGAGATTCTTAGCCTTCTCTATGCCCTATTCCAACACTTTTTCACTGTGGAAACATAAAGGCCATCATAGGACAAAGAGCTGTTTATTAATTTTCTTTGTTTACTAGGTTGTCCTTGGCAAATAATTATCTAAATACCTAGGGCCAACCAACTCATGACAACCCTTCTCCATACTTTCCTAGATTGGTTTCCAGACAGCAAACTCAATGTATCATCAGAACCATCTTGAATCCTTTTAAACTAATGCTCAAATGGTATGATTTTCATAGCTCTAGGATTACTTTTATGCCACAATGATGCTTTGAAGTAGAACATTCTGGATTTTCTCTTTGGAAATTCAAATACAAATCACTTGGAAAAACTGGTTTCATTGTACGCTGAAAATCAATAAGGAATCCCATTTTATGGGATACTTAGTTATCTCTGCTTGAAGGATTTTGTGATGAGCACAAGTAAAGATAAATGAAGTTTTTGCTCAATTACTATAAGCATCTGAAATTACTTCCAATTTACCCTGTCTGTATTTTGTATATACATAGTGCTTTGCATGTTGTCTCACCCATGAGACTGAGTTCCTTTTGCCTTTCTTTGAATCCCCAGGGCTAGGCTCAATTTCTGGTACATAATAAGCACTTTTGTTGTTGTTGTTTTTGTGTTATTATAAAGAAAAAAGTAACACCTCAAAGTATTTATGGCCAACAAGAGCAGGAAAACCAAGGTGAATGGAAATCTAGCCTCCATGTCGCCTGGCCTAAGGTGGAACAGCAGACAATCTATTGGAGTAGCCCCTGGTATAGCACAGACTGATTTAGAGTCTGGGGCTCCTCCTGCTACACCCTGAGCATATAAATGTAAGCTACTGCTCTTAGTATAATCATTGTGGTCACTATCATTCTGATGTTTGTGCAAAGGTTAAAAGTATAGGCCACAGGCCCTCCTCCCTGCACATTTCACAGATGAATAGAACACATTTATCAGAAAGACAGGATTTTTTAAAATGGTGGAAAGGAAATAAGGTTTCACTGCAGCATTGCAGGCAGCACTTAGAAGTGTGCTCTCTTCTCCGCGTGGCCATGGCAACAGTTGTAGGAGGCAGCAAGAAGAGGGGACTAATGGAATGGAAGTACACAAAACTCAGGATAGAATTGTGGAATTTGAGAGCTGGAAGGGCCTTAGGGATCACTGAGTCCAACCCCCTCCTTTGACAGACAGATTAGTCAACCAAGACTCAGAAACGGGAAGTAACTTTGACCAAGGTCACAGTAGGGCAGGGGCTTGAGCCTGCGTCTCCTGACTACTTATCCAATGCTCTTTTCACTACATGCTCTGTCTCCACAGAATCAAGTTTGTCCAAATCAGAGATTTTTAATGTGGGGTCCATGAACGTGTTTTTTAAAAAGTAATTTTTATAACTATATTTCAATGTAATTGATTTCATTTGTTTCTGTCATTCAGTCATTTCAGTCATGTCCGATTCTTTGTGACCCCCAGTTGGGTTTGTTTGTTTGTTTGTTTTTGGCAAAGATACTAGAGTGGTTTGCCATTTCCTTCTCCAACTCATTTTCAGGTGAGGAAACTGAGGTAAGCAGGGCCAAGTGACTTGCCCAGGATCACACAGCTAATAAATGCTGAAGCTGGATTTGAACTCCAAAGAGGAGTCTTTGAGAGAGATTGGGAAAGGCTTCTTGTAGCGGGTGGGATTTTAGTTGGGATTTGGAGGAAGTCAGGGAAGCCAGAAGGAGGATGGTTTAACTAATTAATTAGAGGATCAACTCTGTCTGCAGTGTCACCTAGCTGCCCGATTTCCTTTGTAATCCCTGATATTTTGTGCAGGTAAAAAATTATTCTGAGAAGGGTTCCCCAGACTGTCAAAAGGACCCATGTCACAGAAAAGGGTCAGAACATTTGCTTTAGATGGAGAAATATAGATGGTTCAGAGCTTGTGTCTGGAGACTGGTTTTAGCCTAGTTACTTACCCTTATGAGTTTTCTAGAGAGGGAACTTTTTTTTTGAGGTACAAACCACAGAGGTGTTTATGAAGCTGCAGTGCTGTTCTGGGAAGATGGTAGAGTGAAATCAAAAGAACATGGCACAAATTCTGTCTCTGACACTAGTTTAGCCATAAGCAAGTTATTTCATTTCTGAGCCTCAGTTTCCCCAGCTATAAAAAGGGAGAATTGCTTCTCACATAGAGCCCTTCACATACAGTTTTTATGAGGAAAGTGCTTTGTAAATTTTAGAATACAGTAGAGAGGTATTTATAATCATTATTTACAATCTCTAATTTATACTTAAGAAGCGACATAAAATATATCACTCAGGTCACATATGACTAGAAAAGATGGTGAGTCAGTAATAGGGTGAGATAAGAGAACAGGTAGACTCGGAGTTTTATGCATTATTAAATAATATTAAATTTTCCAGGTGCATTGGGTATGGAGAAATGAGCCATAAACAAGACAGAATGAGAATCACACAAGACAAAAAGGTATGGATCAGCAGCAGTCTGCCTTAGCACAGGTAATGATGAGATCAAGAATCTATGGAAATAAGTTACCCAAATCTCAGCATTATAAATTGAAGATTGGAAGGGATCTTACAAGAGCATCTAGTCCAACCCCCTTATTTTATAGATGAGAAAATTGTGGCTTAAAGAGGTTGTTAGGTGGCTTGCCCAGGCCCACAGAGCAGCACAGAACAGAATGGTAATTGCACCCAGACCTTCTGACCTCAAATTCAGCCTGCTTTTCTACAGCCTGCTTGCTTCTATCCCACTGTTCCATATCGCCTCTCTATTCCAGATATCTCATCTTAGAAAGGTCTTTTGTGAGATTCCCAGTATCCTTTGAGAAAAGCCTTATTCAACATTGATTCAACATTATGGTAGGGGCCACCTCTAAAAAGGGCCCAGAACAAAGCACACGTACATTTTTGTCGGGCTGGAATCTGGCTAAAATGAACCTCAAGGGCAGTGTGGGAGGAAGGTGAGGATGGGGAAGGCAGGACTATGCCAGTATTGTGTTGCCTTAGTGATAGATGAAGGGAGGGGGAGAAAAGGGTTGTACATACTGACACTAATTGTGTTTGCTAATTGTATTCTACTGTATGCTGAAGCCTCTTTTCCTGCTTCCTTTGCCCTTCTCTGAATCACTAGGCGACTCCTGACTACCTAGCTCTCAAGAGGGACTAAAGGGGAGAGTCTCTAATTTGCCACACCCTATGGATAGATAACATTTGGATGGTTTAAGTGTGGCCTGGTAAGGGGATGGATTAGATTATTGTTCAATGTACTTTAACCTTACCATTTCTATGAATTATATTTAGTGTTGAAAAATCTTTTTTTCTGGTAAGAACAAAAGAAAAACAAATGAAAATGCTGACTACTGTTCTGGGCTCCTGAATTAACTAATCTTAGTCAAAACGCCATCCCTCTGAAAACCTACATTCAAACATTCATCCTTGCTATTTATCAGAGAACTAAGTTATTTCTGCCAGCCTATACAGAATAACATCTGTTCAAGAACAGCTGGTCAGGCTGCGGCAAAGATCTGAGCTGTTTGCCAAAGCTTATGATCCTCTAAGGCTCTAAAAACGGCATGACTGTAGCTTTTTTTAAATGTCAGAATCTAAACTCGAACTCACATTAGGGATACAAATTTGCTCTAGAAATCTATTTTAATTCCTCAAACGTACTGTTCCAATCTAGAAGCAAAATGTTCAAGTGCTGTTTTAGGCCTCACCCAGAAAACAGCAGTAAATAAGAAACTCTTCTTCCAGCTCAAAGGCCTATTTTGGTGGAAAGAGGACCCAAATTGCACATCACAAATAATGAGGACTTACAAGAGAGAAGGTGAAGTCGAGCAGACACATCTATATATTCAAAAAGTACCAGGGCCCTCAAATAAATATCTTTCAATTACTGCTTTATAGGAATCATTCTCTTCTGTGAGATTTTCCACAAGGCCAGTATTTCTATGGCTTTTTTATATGCATGAGACTCTCATCTCACAGGGGAAATACAGGGGTTTTGCAGGACATGCATCACTGAAGTAACTTGGGCATATCAATGAAAGGTCCCTAGTCTACAAACAGCCAGGGTGAATAGCGCATGGCAGTTCAAAGTACCATTTAGAGAAAAGAATCCAAGGAGAAAATCTTGAAGGAAGATTCATGAAATGTTAAATCAGGAAGGGGTCTGCTTTAACTAGAGGTCATCTAGTTCAACCCCCTCTTTTGACATATGAGGAAGATAGTCCATAAAAGCAGAGTGTAATGGGATACATACCCTTCAGATGCAGCACTCACACTGCAAGAAAGAGGCTTTTAAGAGAAAACACATCCCTACACACACAGACACAGACACACACACACACACACACACACATACACACTCTCACATCCCCATAGTCATCTACACCCTCCTCACACACACACATTCCCACACAGCATACACTCCATACCCACATACTTCCCCACACACAAATAACACACATACCATATATCACATTCACATACACATACATATATATGCAGCCAATGTCCTTACCTTTTCTACCCTGGTGGCTTCAGACATGATCAATTTCATTTACCATTTCCCTGTCTATATCAGCAAGCTTTCTTTTATTTTTATTTTATTTTTTGGTCTGAACCTGAAATTTCATAAATGTAAGACTCTCCCAATGTAGAAACTCTTTCCAGCAATGCCAGCCAGAAGCTGACTACTGAGGGTTGCCAACAGAGAGTTGCCTAGGATAACTCAGGGTTAAGAGACTTGGGTACTCTTGACTCCAAGGTTAGCCCTTTATTCTAAAAATAGAATACAGGATTGCCTTTCTTGTGAAAGGAATATTTTATTATGTCATGGAAAATGGGAATTGTAATTATTCCTAACTCTCAATTAAATAGGCCACGTGCCTACCTGACCACGCCCTTTACCCTGGACTTTGTTTAAGGGATAGAAGTAAGGTTACCTAAATTAAAATTGTATGTTCACACACATACATACTATATATATATATATATATATATATATACATACATACATATATAAAATAAGACACGCCATTAAAAAAGCACTTCCTGGGATAAAATGCCAATCATGCTGGCCAAATACCAGATGGATGGCAGAAGTAAATAAATACTTTTTGAAGGCAAGGACTATTTTTCTTTTGTCTTTGTATCCTCAGTGCCTGAGATAGTGCCTTATACATAGTAGGCACCTAATAAATGTTTATTAGATTTTAAAAGGAGAGACAGAGGGAAAGAGGGACAAAGAGAGAGGAAAAGAGACACGGGGAGAGAGACAGAGAGAGAAGGGAAGAAAAGAAAAGGGAAGGAAGAGAGAGAGGAAAAGGGAGAGAGGGAAGGAAGGAGAGAGAGAGAGAGAAAGAGAGAGAGAGAGAGATGGAAACAGGAACAGGCAGGGGAAGGAGGAAAGCTCCCCTACAAACCCAGATCATTCTCACATAGCTAAAAGGGAAACCACACAACCAGTCAAAGGGCAAGAGAGAAAAGGAAAAATCATCATGATGATGATGGACATTTTAAAAATGTAACAATAGTGTTTATCTTTTGTTCCTACTTCCCATCGATTGATTTATAACAAAACAACCCATACAATCCAGGCAATGGAGATGGGGGATGATTTTTAAAAGGTAGATGGGTTGGGCACAGCTGGCTCAGCAAACTCTGTCTCAATCAGCTACTTTCAGCCTACAAAACCCAGGTGGGTCCAGGGCCACTGGTCGAGCACTGCTCAAAATAGTGCCAGGCCTTGGCTCCTTTGTGGAAGTGGAGGCCTATCAGTGTGGAACACAGCATTTAAACGCTACACTTTTTTTTAATATAGATGAACTACTTTTGTAGGTTTTTTTTAATTGTTATGAGGCATGGTGAGGGAGAAGGAAGGGAATTAATTAGAAAATATAGGTGATATAAAAATAAAAGATCACAATAATTTTTAAAGGGGAAACAGCATTCCCTGGCTTCTTACAGGAGTCCAATTGGGAAGAGACCTTAGAGGGGATCTAAACAAGGGGTTCCTATCCTAGGGTGCATAGATTTGCAAAATACATTTTATAACTATTTCAATATAGTTGGTTTCCTTTGTAATTCTATCCATTTCATTTTTTATTTTTTGCTTTTTGGAGGGTAATCGGGGTTGACTCGACCAAGGTCACAAGGTTATTTTCTGTGTTAAATGTCTGAGGCCAGATCCAAACCCAAGTCCTCCTGACTCCAGGGATGGTGCTCTATTCACTGCTCCACCTAGCTGCCCCATGTCCATTTCATTTTTATGCATCTGAAAATATTTTTCTGAGGAGTCTATAGGGTTCCCTATATTGCCATATGAATCCTTGGCACACAAAAGTTTAAAAAGTGTTCATCTGAACCAGTTAGGTGGCACAGTGGATAGAGCACTGGGCCTGGAGTCAGGAAGATCTGAGTTCTTATTCAGCCTTAGACACTTTTCTACTACTGTGACCCTGGGCAAGTCACTTAACCCTATTTGCCTCAGTTCTTCTTTTATAAAATGTAAACATACTGGAAAAGGAAAATCACTCTAGTACCTTTGCTAAGACAAAGTCCACAGAGTCACATAAAGTGGGACAAGACTGAATGACTAAATAACAACGATCTAAGCTAAGCCCTTGTTTAATGGATGAGGAAACTGAAATTCAGGGAGCAGAAATTGATTTGTCCAAGACCATTTGGGCAAGTAACTACCAAGAACATAACTGAAGCCCAGATATTCTTATTCCAAATTCAATAGTTTACTTTCTATTACAGAATGCTATTTTCTCCAAGTTAGAAGAACCAAATACTTATGGAGAGGGGGAACCAGAAGGAAAGAAAGGCAAGGAAGATTAGCATAGAAAGAAAAGGAAGGGAAGTGGGAAGAGGGAATTAAATTCAATTTAACAAGTGTTTACAAGTATTTATTATGTACCAAGCACTAGGGCTAAATGATAAGTATACAAAGACAAAAATAAAGTAACTCTTGCTCTCATAGAGTTTTTTATGGGAGAGAGGTAGGGTTGGGGATAGACAACATGCACATAGAACATTTAATACAAAATATGTCCACAATAATTTTTAGGTATGGGCCACCAAGCATTGATGATATAGGATTGTAGTTCAGGAGAAAATTTGGAGTTGGTTAGATCTGGAAATTGTCTACAGTGAGATGATAGTTGATAGTGGAGGGTGATAAGATAGAGAGTATAGTGAGAAGAAAGAAAACATTCAGGGAGTCCATCCACAAGTAGGGGAGGGGACAAGGATGATGTAAGGATGACAAGTCTACTGAAAAGGAGATAGCTAGGAGAACCAGGAGGAAACACATTTAGGAGGAGGTGGCCAATTGTGTCAAGTGCTAAAAGCAAGGGGTGGAGAAATAAAGAATGACAAAAAAAAAAAGTAAAGATTGATCAAGAAGTAAAAGTTAATAAAAGGCCATCAGATTTGGCAATTAAGAGGTAAACCTTGGGGGAGGGGGAGGGAGAAGTAATTTTGGTTAAGAATATTGTTAGTGAGTAGAGTGCTGGCCCTGGATTCAGAAGGACCTGAGTTCAGATCCAGCCTCAGGCACTTAACACAAACAAAAACCTAGCCATGTGACCTTGGGCAAGTTACTTAACTCCAATTGCCCTCCAAAAAGCAAAAACAAAAACAAAAAAGAATATTGTTGAAAACTAGATGGCAAGGGGGTGGAAAAAGTGATTATAAGATAAGAAAATGGAGATAAGAAAGCTTGAGCCAAGCTTTGCTTGAAGATTTTCAATGAGGAGGAATCAGTCATCTCTGAAGGCAGCCCATTCCACTTGATTATGTTATTGTTATTTAGACGTGTCCACAGGTTTTTCTTGTCAAAGAAAACCATTTCCTCCCTTGCCATTTCCTTCTCCAGTGTGTCTCCATTTTACAGATGAGGAATTAAGGCAAAAAGGGGTTAAGTGACTTGCCTAAGGTCACACAGCTAGTAAATTAGGTTGGATTTGAATTCAAATCTTCTTGATTCCAGGCCTTTGGTATAGTTCTAATTATTAGGAAGTATGACCTACCTCCACTTTCCGTCTTCATTTTTCAGTGTTTCTTCCTACCAATACCTTCTCTTTCCTCTTTATGTCTGGTCATAGAGGAAGAGATATCATCAGTAGGACTGATAGATCTACCTTGTTCTTATTCCTTCCCTCCTCCCCTGGGATTTTGCTTTAGTAGTCATCTCTCCTCTCATATTTAATAAGCATTTTAGAATTCAACCTGAAGTTTCTATTTCTCCTTCATCAGTAATTACTTTCTCCCTGTTTACAAATCTCTCCAAATCCAAAAGAACCCTATTTTATTTTGTCCCTTCTTTCCCATCCAGATATCATCGCATGTCCTTCCTTTGACTGCTAAATTTCTTTAAAAATTCACCTGATACCTCCTCTTTTCTCACTATCCTCTACTCAAGCCCTTACCATCAGGTGTTATCCCTGCCATTGCACTGAAACAACTCTCTGTGAAATGATTGACTTCCTAATCATGAAATTCAACTTCTTCCCCCCACCCAATTCTTCATCCTTTGGTTTCTCTGCAACTTTTAAGACTGTTAACTTCTACTAGAAACACTCTTTACTTGGCTTCATAGATACCATATTTGCCTGACTTCATCTTCTCCCTCTTCCAATGTCTCCTCTGCTTCTTTTGCTGACTCCCAGATTCCTTACTGAGGAGTTCCCCTAGGGTCTGTGTTTGGTCCTCTTTTATTCTCTTTATACTTTATTTTGGAAACCTAATTTTCCATTATAGCTTTAATCTTTAAGTAGATGAGTCTCAAATTTATATCTACAATATTAATTCCTCTTCTAAACTCCAGATCTATATCTTCAACTACCTACAAAACATTTCCACCTGGGTATCCTACCATGCCCTTGAATTCAGCAAAGTCAAAACCAAGTTTATTTTTTCTCTCCTAAACTTGTTCACCATTTTGACAATTATTTTTGTTCTTTAGCACCACCTTTCACTCTTTCTACTGTTCATAAACATAGGATCACCTTTGATCCTTTCCTCTCATATCCAGTTATTAATTAGATGAGTTGAATTGATTTCATCTCTCCAACACCTCTCACATTTATCCCCTCTTCTCTATGTCTACCGATACCACTCTAATTTAGACACTCATCACTTTCATGGATTATTGAGCTCTTCAAAACTCTTTGCCCCTCCAATCTATCCTCCATACCTCTTACACACAGATCTGGTCAACATTAGTCATCTTTTCAAAAAATTTCAGCATTTCCCTGTTGTCTACTCTATAAACATTCTTTGCTAAATCCAAGCAAGCAATAGACCTTGTTTCCATGGCTTTGTTTGATTTTTCCCTTTGCCTGAAATGCTCTTCCTTCCTCCATTTTCAGAAATGGAACGCTTATTCATCCTTTAAAGGCCAACACATATGACACCTTCTCCAGGAAACATTCCCTGATCCCTTGACTTTCCTTCTCAAATCTCATCCCTTCTTCCCAATCTCCTACACACACACACACACACACACACACACACACACACACACACTTTTAGATTCTTGTATTTCTCTCATTCTAGTGAGTTGGATTCATGTTTCCCCAGACCACAGTGCTCATAGTATAAGATGTTAAGGAAGCTAAGACTGTGACTTATTACCATCCCGTATGATAGAAGTAGAATGTTTAAAGCTTTCTTAACTATTTAGGTATAATTAGTCTAGCTAAATTGTGCAGTGGTGAGAGTGCTGGGCCTGGAGTCAGGAAGATGAGCTCAAATCCAGTTTCAGACACTTATTAGCTGTATGACTCTGGGCAAGTCATTTAACCTCTGTCTGCCTCAGTTTCCTCAACTGTTATGAGGATCAAATGAAATAATATTCCATTTTATCTCCTGTCATCTTATCTTCATACTGGCTGTCCCCCGTTTCTGGAATGCCCTCCCTCCTCACCTCTCCTTCTTAGAACCTCTAAATTCATTCAAGGCTCAGCTTGAATGCCACCTCCTAAATGAAGGGCTTTGCTGATTCCCAGCTTTTAGTGCCTCCTTCCCCAACCCACTCAAAATTACCTTGTATTTATTTTGCATTTACTCATATGTATACATATCATATCCTCCCTCCCACACCCCCATCCAATAAAATGTAAGCTCTTTAAAAGTAGGGAATATTTCATTTTTGTTTTTGTATCTTGTCTCCTTTGTATCTACAATGCCTGACACAGAGTAGGAGCTTAATAAATGATTGATTAGCTTCAGAATGGTGCTTTACAACTCATGCTTTTCACTGACTTTTCTATAGTTATAAGAAAAGACTCCTCGACTGAGGCAAAGCCTGCTGAATGTCCCCAGATAATTCCTACTTTGCAAATGTTCTCAGATACCAGGATACTCCCCAACTGTCCCATTAGGACACCGTGTACACAATAGGTTTCCCAAAAGGCTAGAGACAGAGAAGTTTGAGCAAGTACATTCTATAGTCTGTGAAGTCTCATACATTCTGGTCTGTTACCAATAAAAGCCACATAATAAAGAGTCCATAAAAGTGTAGCTCTCACTTCTAGAAGTAGAGAACATAAGACTCTATTACCTACAAATTCTTGGCATTCAAGACCCTCCATAATCTGCCTCCAGCCTACCTTCCCAGCCTTATCTCATACCACTCCTTTTTTGCTCACTCTACATTCCAGCTATGCCCCAATTTCAGCATACTGTCTCAGTGTTTACATAGGCTGCTCCCTCTCCAGCATCTCCCCACACATAGACACACCCAATTTTGGTTTCCTCTATCCCTGGGTCTAGATCCTACTTCCTCATCTCTGTAAGTTGAAATCACTCTGCTCCTTAGAAACCAGCTCAGGTGCCATCCCCCTTTCATCAAATGGTTTATAGCACTTTGTCAGACCTTCTCTTGTGCTCTTTTCCCATTCAACCCTGAATCTGTTTCTTCTATGTACATGTTTATCTTATTTCCTCTATCAGATTGTGAGCTCCTTGAGGGCAGCACAGCCTGAGATGACTTCTAACTCCAGTACTGGAACATACTGCCTGACCCATGGGAAATAATTAAATGTTTGTAAAATTGATTTGTTCAACTATTTCATCTTTTCTCATATCTATATTTTAGACTTCAAAACATGAAGTATTTATATCATGACTTTTCAAAAGCAGGGCAAGGAGGAAAACTAAATTTCTGTTTTAAAAGGAACAATTTTTTTTTCACTCCGATCATCATTTTCTATCATAGGATTTCTTACTTTATTCAACAAACCTCAAGTGCCTATTTACAAAGCCTTAAGTTCTCATTCTGGGGCACAAAAAAAGAGAAAATGAAAGACAATCTAATTGGACTCTAATTTACAGATAAGGAAACAGAGGCCCAGGGAAGAAAGAGGTCATTGAGGTCACATGGGAAGGGAGGGGCAAAGTTTAACCTCTATCAACTAGGTCTGGCTGAACTTCTTTCATTTAGTATACAATTATCTCAATTTTATAGGCTTTATTAAAATAAGGAGGCATTTCTCCCCTCCAAAACAAAACTACTAATTTTATAAACTTTGTTTGAGTTGTCAGACTCAGCCTCTTTACTTCCATTGACCACATGAACAGATAGACAATTGTTTACCTTCTAGGAATAGGGTACCAGAGTCACTCTTCTGCCCTGGCCAACCCATTTTCTTACTGTAGGAGACAAGTACCTGCCTACTCATCACACACTAACCTAAAGTTTTATGTTTCCATATTCAATCACTGCAATCAACTTTGTAGTGTTTGGCCACCCTTTCAGCACTGATTGCTCACTCAGTCCCCTGACTGGATGGTAGATGTTGAGAAATGGGAATACTCTGCGCTGCCTATTTCCAGGCTCTTCTCTACTTCTGTCATTCAATATATATACTCTTCTTTGAGGTTCACTGAATTCATAAATAACACCCAATCAAAATTCTGGTAACTATTATTTATGGAACTCCCCTTCTTTCCTTAATGAGATCAGTTCCTGGCTCACAGTCTTTCCAGTCTTCCCAACTCCTTCTCCCGTTATAGGGGACTTCATCGTACATATTAATACTCCCTCAAACATCCTTATCTCCCAATTCCTCAACTTGCTCATCTATACTCTTGATCTTGGCATTGCTCACAAATGCTCCACTTCCATGTTTATGAATAGTGCTAAAATTCCCTTTTCTAATCACAATTTGTTTTCATTTCACCTTTCCCTTAGCCTTGTAACCTCATATCCTGTTTTTTTATCCTGTGACATCCAGCACCTTGACCCCTTAGTTCTTTCCCAGACCATTACCCCTACATTGGTTATATATTCCTCCCTTCCCTATCTTGATCCCTTAGTGAATCAGTTCAATTCTCTTTCCTTGAATCTCTTGCCCCCTTATCCTGTTGCTGATCTTGCTCTGCCAGACTTCATCCTATGCCTATACTCTTGTTCACAACTACTGAACAAAGCTGGCGAAAACCCCTAAACTGGGCTAACTTGCTTCACTACAAATTTATAGTCTATAACCTCAACTGGGCTCTCACTGCTACAAGGCAATCCTTTTACACCTCCTTAAGTGACTTACTATCCCATTCACCACAATAGCTTTTCTAAACCCTTTTATTCCTTTTCAAACCTCCTATAGCTCCTCCTCTCCCCACCCTCTCAGCTGAGAACTTTGCCTCATCTTTCACTGAAGCTGAGAGTTTCCCTCTCTCCCCTCTTCCTCACCTCATACCATCCAGATGGTCTGTCATTATTTCTGACCACTCCTGTCTCACATAAGGAAGTAGCTCTTTATCTTGTTAAGGAAAATCCTACTTGGAAAAATGATTCCATTCCATCCTGTCTTCTCTGACAGATTCCCCCATCTTTCATTTCCACTCTCTCACTTATCTTCAGTCTCTCTCCTGGTATTGGAATCTTCCCTATTGCCTACAAACACCTGTCTCTATGCTCAAAAAAACATGATTTGATCTCCCCATCCCCACTAGCTACTATCTCATATCTCTTCTTTTTGTGACTAAGTACCTTGAGAAAAACTATCTACAATATTTCCCTCTGCTCCCTTTCCTCTCACTTCTTAACTCTACAGTTTGGTTTCTGCCCACATCATTCAACCAAAACTGCTCTCTATAAAGTTGCTAAAGATCTTGGAATTGTCAAATCTAATGACTTTTTCTCAATCCACATCTTTCTTGTCTTCTTTGCAACTGGTGACATTATTGATCACCCTCTTCTCCTTGATATTCTTTTCTCTCTAGGTTTTCTTGACACTACTCTCTCCTTCCTACCTATATGACCACTCCTCACTCTCCTTTGCAGGATCTTCATGCAGATCATACCCACTAACCATTGATATCTCCAAGGACTATATAGGCCATCTTCTTGTATCTCCTTATAGTGTTTCGCTTAGCGATATCATCAGTTCCTATGGGTTCAATTCTCCTAAGTTGAGGATTCTCAAATGTACTTAACCAACCCTCTCTGCTTACATCGAAATTCAAATCTCCAACTGCCTATTGGATATCTCAAACTGGATATCCAGTAGATGTCTCAAACTCAATATGAACCAAAACTGAATTCATCATCTTTCTTCCCAAACCTTCTCCTTTTCCTAACTTCCTTATGACCCTTATGGGTACCACCATCCTCTCAAATCACCCAGACTCTTAGATGTCATCCTCAATGCCTTACTCTCTCCACCCTCCCCCATATTTAATGTGTTGCTAAGTCAGTTTTACCATAGTAATCTCTCATATAAGCCACCTTTTCACCTCTGATACTACCAGCCTGCTGTAGTATCATTACCCTATACTGGAATAGCCTACTGGTTGGCCTCCCTGTAACTAGTCTTTCCCATTCCAGTCATTGTAATCTTCCTAAAGTGCAAATCTGACCTTGTTACCTCCCTCCCCTACTCCATACTCTAGTGGGTCTCTATATCCTCTAGGATCAAATATAAAATCTTCTGGTGTCCAAAGCCCTACCACTCACCACCACCATCTTCCTCATCTCCTTACATCCTACCATGTACTCTGTGCAGTGACACTGGCCTCCTTGCTGTTCTTCAAACAAGACTCTCCACTCTACACCAGATGCTTTCAATTCTCTTGTTCCTCATCTGTCTCCTGGCTTCTCTGACTCCCTTAAAGTCACACTTTCTATATGAAGCCTTTCCTGATTCTCCCTTAATTCAACTGCCTTCTATCTTTTCTCTGATTTATTTTTCATGTAGTTTGTTTGTATGTAGTAGTTTGCATGTTGTTTCCCTTATTAGAGTGAGAACTCCTTGAGAGCAGGAACTCTTTTACCTTTCTTTGTAACCCCAGTGCAGCACTAGGGTTGACTGATGGAGGAAAGAAAAAAAAAAGATTAATCTGTCCCTAAGGAACTTATTATGAAATCTTCCCTGACACCCCCAAATTCAAAGTGATTTTTTATTCCTTAAAATTTTCATAGCATTTTGCTTGGCTCTAGCTCTTCATATTTACAGTACTCTTCCTTGTACCAAAGCTATTTTTATACCTGTCCTCCCACTGGAGAGGTAAGTTCCCTGTGAGTAGGCCCTGTGTCATACCAGGATCCAATTTAATATTTTGCACAGAATATTAGATTAATTGTAATTTAATTAAGTGAAGATTAAGAATGGGTAATTATATTTCTGGTGTAATTTAAGGGCAGATCTACCTGTAAATAACAAAATTTATCTTACAACTTGGCATAATTCTTTCCTGTACTAATACTGTAGAATTTAGGCAGGAGTGATACTGCACTAGTGGATACCAGTATTAATATTTCACACATCATATTCCTGAGATTACAAAAGGTGACAATTTCCAAACCCAGTGAGTTCTAAATATACATTACTTTCTAAAACAAAGTGAACAGTCTTCACATGTTGGGCATGCTAGGAAGAGATGGTTTCCTATTACTTTCCTTGAATGGCTTAAAATCAAGTTGAAGGGGCGGCTAGGTGGAGCAGTGAGTAAGAGCGCTGGCCTCGGAGTTGGGATGACCCGAGATCAGATCCGGCCTCAGAAAATGAGCACCCACACATAAATAATGACTAGCCGTGTAACCTTGAGCAAGTTACTTAACCCCAATTGCTTAAAAAAAAAATGTTGAGAAAAAAAAATCAAGTTGAAGCCATCTGTCAGCCATGACTTAGTATCATAGATTTAGAGTTAGAAATTACCTCAGAGTCCATCTAGTCCAAACCTCTTATTTTACAGGTGAGGAACTGAGGCCTAAAGAGATTCAGTGACTTGCCCACATCACCCAGTAAGTAGGAAAGCAGGACTTGAACCCAGATCAACAGGCTCCATATTCAGTTTTCACTGCACCACACTGCAACTTGAACTTTCATTCATTTCACACTGGTTTCTATCCAATCATAGCAGAGGTCTGACCCTGCAATCTATTCCTATCAGGAAGCCATCCTTACTGCATTAGTGAAAGAGGAGAAAATGTCAGGGCTTAAACTTTCACATCATGGAACTAAACATCTTCATGCTTGTACTGGGGGCAACCTTCCTTCCCTGTGAGGGAGTATGACTATTAGGGAGAAGTGGTTCAGTTCTAAGCAGAATGAAAGAAAGCTCTGTTCCCTTATCCTATAGGCTTTGCTTCTTATTGTCTTGGAAGTGCTATGACTGTGCACTGGAAGATGAAGAATCTTTTTCAATTTTAATCTTTTGAGATAAAATTGTTATTAGCAATTTTATTAAGTAATGGATTCTGAGACAGTATGCTTAATTATAAAATCTTGAATTAAATTCCCAACTCTTGCTTGGTCTTAGAACTATTGTTATACCTAAAATTTAGACTGAAAATGACTTTTAAGTATTGAGTTCAGCACTCTTGGTTTATAGATGAGGAAACTGAAGTCATGTTACTTGTATAAGATCAAAGTTATTACACTAGAGCATATACTAGTCCTGGAATAGAAGGATAACAACTTTAATTTGTATGTTGAAGAGGCCAAGTCTCTATTAAGCTCTGAGTGAGAGCAGCTTTGGTTTTAGCGAGGGACTTGGGAATATGGAGGCATAATTTCTAACAGAATCAGGGCAAAAAGTAGTGGCTCTTCAGTGACAACATCCCAAAGCTGAACTTCCCAGACACTCAGCTCATTCCAATGACTTTCACTTTTAAAATAACACTATACCTTTTATTTTCTGTTTAGATAACAGAATCAGGCTGGACTATATTTAGGTCTGACTTAAACAGCAATGGTCTCTCAAGTAAAAATGACTGACAGTGTGATAAATGTAAATGTGTGTGTGTGTTCAATTCAAAATGATGGTGTTCTAGTTATCAAAAAAAGAGCTCAATTTTCTTGAATACCAAATTGATACAACATCCCTTGGCTATAACATTCACGTACTGTGTATCTGACAGCCATCTGTAAAAAGGTGAATGCTTCCTTTGTGTCAGTGGGTGCTGACAAGTCTACATGGAACCTTTCTAATATCCTTCTCTAAAGCCACACTCAATTCTATGGGACCACAATGTATTCATGTGTGCAAAATAAACAACTGTCTAAAAAGACATTTGAGTTAAAAGTTTTATTCATTCAACATCTCACATTACAAATATTTAAAAATTATATGCATACTGGTATAAATAGTCATTTGCAAACTATTTAATAACATTAATTTCCACTAGCACTTCAACAAATGAACTCTTTAAAAAAAGGAATTGTGTTATATAACTTAGAGTAGAACATACAAAAATATGAACTTAACGTGAAAATGACTTTAATAAAAAATGAATTACCCTTATTTAAAATGCTATAATAAATACTACAACCTCCCCATACACAGTAAAAACTATATGGAAATTCAGCCAAGTAGTACAATTAACTGACATACTTAAATAACTTTTCCTTCTGATAATATGAGCAATACATTTGGAAAAAAACATCAGGGATTAGTAAAAACTAGACACCCACTTGCTAAAAGTTTCACTTCCAAAAAATATAACAAAAATCTGATGAAAATTATAAAAACTAATTATACTTTAAAATTTAAAAATATAAAAAATAAAACAGTTGAATACAATATTGTCCCAATTCTTACAATGCTATCAATCACAGTAGCTTGAAAATAAGATAATAAAATAAAGCAAATGACCAAAACCTCTTTTATTCCATTTTTAAAAATAATCTCAAATTTACATTAGTAGAAAGATTGATTTCTGATTCTTTTCTTTAGAAACACCAGCAAGAAAGAGGATTACTATAACAGTAGAAAATGACATTTTTAAATGTCTGCAATTAAAAACAAAGAAGTACACTGCAAAGATCTTTCAAAAGTCTGAAATAAGTATTGCACATAACAACTTGAAGTTAACTTGCCACAATTCATCACATTCAAGTTTTAAATCACCTTTTAACAGAAGGTTCAACTCTTCAAAACAAAAGGGGTGAATTATCAAGTCTTTCCAACAGCACTCTTATAAAATGCTAAATTCATTCACTGCAAGTTTTATTTTGCATTCTGCAGAGGTCTGTGTATGGAGAAGTATATATACTATACCAAAGCATGGGGCCAGAGGGTCAGGGAGAGGGTTCCTTTACATAGAAAATAATCAGAAACACTTTATTTTACATTGCAAAAATAACCATGTAATTACTCTGTAACTACATTGTAAATACATGGCTGGTGCCATGCTAGTGCGCTAGAACTACATGCTTGGGAAATTGAAGTGATACCCTAAGATCTGTAAACTAATTACATGTTAATTATGTTTTGAGTTACATGGTAACTCCCAACTACAATCCCATGTAATCTGAAGGACACGTCACCGTTAAAGTCCAGAGTAATAGATATAATTGTTTATGCCCTGTAAATTGAAGTGTAACCAAATAATCTGCAAACACGCTTGTCACACAATCACCACAAGTGGATATTAGTAGAATAACAATTTCTTACATTAGTCATGCATACTAACATTACATACCTACCACATGGCAGGCTCAGTTTTTCTTAAATATAATTTAAAAGAGCAGACATCTCTGAATCAAACACCGAACATCAATTTGTTAATATTAAAAATGGCTAAACATTCACCAAAAACGTCTGCATTGTGTATAATTTAAAAAAACTTAGTAAGAAGCTGTAGACAATTTTGATGTTACTTTAAATTTCTACCCTACACTTATGCATTTAATTTTCGAGGAACTACAGTGTTATCTGTCACTTTCATGCTTTTTTTTTCCTTTAATTCATAACTTTACATATACTATTCTTAAATTATATGTACACCAAATAGCTGGTGCTGGGCTAGGATGTTTAAGCAACATGCTTTCTCTTCTCTGCAGATTCTAAAATAGCATTGCCAGTGCACAACATCCATAATTCCAAATGTATGCAGAGCACTGAAATGTATAAAAAGCAGAATATAAGAAAATAAAATTTATTAAAATTATTTATATTAAAAAATGAAGTATATGAAGATCTCTCAGTAATAAAAGTACAAAAAGCTACTCTTTGCAATATGAAAAATTGAGGTATTGCATAAAGAGATATCCCGTCAGTGAAAAGTGTGCCTAAAAATGCTCACTGTTGGAAAAACAAGATATACAAAAGTAGTGCATAACAAATATACATTATGTGCATGACAAAATAAGTTAGCTACAAAAACACTGTACCGAAATTCAGCAGGTCATGTACAAAGGGAAAATTATTATTCAAAGCTAGTTCTCAAACAGTGTTATCTCTTGTAATGTTAACTCATCACACCTGTTTACTGAGTAGGAACAGCACAGTAGCACACCCCAAGCCACCTACAAGCATTAAGGAAAAGAAATCAAAAGAAAAAAAAGGTAAATGACCAACCTATAATTATGTAGTTCAGGAGAAAAGGAAAAGTCCCTGACAATCTACAATAAGAGCACCCTCCACTTGCATTACAGCTGTCCATATTTTCAGGGATTTCACTAAAAGCAGCTCCCTTTCTATACTTGACTACTTAAGACAGCAAATGTCTCCATTTTGACCTTTGGAAATTAACAGGTATATAGTTCATTAAAGCCTGTATTGAAAAAAAAAGAAAGAAAGAAAGAAATGACTGCTTCTCAGAAAAATAATTGGGTGAGGTTGGAGGGGAGGGGGAAGGGGTCACAGACCAGGTGTTTCCACAGCAGTGCTGAAGCAAATCTTTGGTTTTTAAATATCTAAGATGGTACTTTTAGGTAGCACAGCTAGCAAGATTGCCGTCCAATTATTTCTCTGTCTCACACACTGCTGAACGATCCTTTTAATGATGAACAGGGCATTAGTAAGAGAATGTCAATTCAAATAAAAGTTAATCTCACTATCAGAACTTCAAGAGACTATTTTAAGCTTACCCCTTGAAGCATACTGTTCAACATGTTATAATGCCTTTCCAAGCTAGAATTTATTTATAATAAAGCATGCATTACTCAATGAAGTTGGCACTTCAAACATTGTGACTATGTCTCATGCTAAGTTCTGAAATTTTACTGTTATTTATTCTATAGGAAGAGTAAAGATAGACATATGTACCTTTGCACAGATTTACACAGCTATTGTTGAGCTCAAACAGTGCAAAACACTTTGCAACTACTTAGCTTTTTTCATATTCATCTTCTATGTCACAACTACATTACAGGATATTCAAAGTGACTTTACATCTAAGAGTAAGCCAATCAGCAGCCAATTTATATGGTGGTATTAATTTTTTTTTTCTGAGTTTCTGCTATTCAGTGCCATCACTGTAGCAGAAAATCATACATTGATATCCTTGAGGTATCTCTGGGTTTTATTTTTTGTTTTTTTTTTTCTTCATGTCAAAATGGAGATCAAAGGCTGGCACCTGATGCATGTTAGTAAATTAGGATATAGAGTTATATATAACATCAAAAATAAAATCTATACATTTGTTCGTCGGGAGAGGAAATGCTAGTTTTTCCACTAGTTGTCTGTGATTCTAGCTTTGGTAGGATTCCTGGGGCTGTAACCAGATAATTTAGCTTAAAAATAAATAAGTGCACTCCCCCCTCAGTAGTAACTTGACCCAATTTTTTTTTACATTCGAAACTTTTTAAAGTGTTTAGATGGAAATATATCTATCTCTGCCTACTTGACTATTTTTTTTTTGATGTGGTAGTAACTCAGAGGCCCAACACAATCATATTCAGCCTCCAAACCCTTAAAACATTAATTATAATGCTGCTTCAACCTTGCTCATGTGTTTGTATCACTTTACCATGCTCTTTCCTGTTAAAAGGTAATTGTTACCTTCTTCCTTTGTTGTTAAGATTTAAAAAAAAAATGGGGGGGAAAAAAGCATAAAAGGAAAAGGCAAAAAGCACTTCCCTGGGGAAAAAGTGTCAGAATAGACTGATAGTGTTATTGTTGCATGGTTATTTTAATAAAAGTATTCTTATATGTTATATTATTAACAATAATTTAATTAAAAAACCAAAATACTCTATTGTTTCATTTATCTTTTTAATATTTCTCTCTCTCCTCTAAGAAAATGTTGCACGAGGTTTGGATCCTCTTGATTTGGCAAAAACAAGAGAACAAAACTTCTGTGCAACATGATATCGATACGAAAAGGAGTTCAATACAGTTTTCAATGACACAAGAATCTACAAAATACCTATATTATAGGTCATTCTTTTCATTATACTATTGTTAAGTTACAGCCTACTACAAAAGGACATGCTATTTTAAAGGGGGAGGGAAAGGGGTCTGGATCAACAGAAGAGTGCACTTATTTTGAGGCCTGCAAATAAGTACTGCAGTAATCATTTAGTTCCAGCGGAATGAAATATGTCTAGGACGATCTCCCCCTTCCTTCACCAGGGGCTTGTGGAATTCCCTGCCAGCACGAGAATGGATAGCAGCCCAGCAATATTCACAGTAATACTGTAGACAGGTTACATTAGCACAGAAAAATGGAGCAAATTTCCCCCCACAACGGGCCCCCTGACATTCATCGCACAGCTGATCATCCAAGACATATGGCTTAACTTCCACCTGCAATAAAAAAAAATGTATTTTTCAGTGGCAGCATAAAACTATAGTTTACCATACATATCAGTCTTTATCACTTGTCCAAATGAATTTGTCTCAAGGTGACTACACACAAAAGGTCAAGGGTTCTATCGCCCAAAGTAAAGAATATTGTTATTCAGTTGTTTCAGTCTCTTCGTGACCACTTTTGGGGTTTTCTTGGCAAAGATATTGGAGTGGTTTGCCATTTCCTTCTCCAACTCATTTTACAGATGAGGAACCGAGGCAAAACGGGTTAAGTGACTTGCCCTGGGTCACACAAGTAGTAAGTGCCTAAGGGCTAATTTGAACTCAGGAAGATGAGTCTTCTTGAATCAGACCCTCCAACCTCTCCCCCTATCCCCTCAAGGCCAGCTAGATGGTGTAGAGGATAGAACACTGGGCTTGAAATCAGAAGAATGCTGGAAAAAGGATGTATGCCACAACTGTGACATTAAATTATTATTTCTCCTTTACTTAGAAAATACAGTATTCATCAAAAATATAAAAATTTTAAAAATCAATAATGCATGGGTTTTCAAAGACTTCAGTATTGTGAAAATGGAGGTGTTATGTTACAAGGAAGTTACTGTCTTGTCTCAAGTGGTTCAGAAAAGTAGTATTTATTCATCATAAGAAACTTAACTGCCCTCTCTAATGAAGCTGATGGTCCTATGTTTATCTAATAAACAATAATAATAATTATATGACCCTAACCAGACTGTTCTCCCTTGCCATAAGTCTTGAAAATGACAAACCAAACACAGCTAAATATTGTAGATAAGAGTGAATAGGACACTGGTAGAAAACAAAATTCCTTTTTAAAATACCTCAGAAAAGCATAGCTCAGCTTGACTCTCAGTCCATTTTAATTAGGCCTCATTAGGCTGACTGGGGAAGATGGAGGATAAAACATTGTGAGAAATATATAGGACATTATAGGAAATATTAAACATTACGGAATGTGTGTGAATGTATGCCGCAAATGTTACCTGCCAATTTATCAGGATCAAATCTTTGCAGTGATACATTTAGAGAGAAAGCATTTTGATTACATACAATTCAGAGTATGCTTTAGCTCTTACCCGTTTATCAATCTCTCCGTGCTGCAGCTGGACAAAGCGTGCACTGATAGCAGCTATGTAACTCTGTTGATTTGAAAATGCAACCCGCCCAGCTCCTTTTGGATACTTCAGCTCAGGATCAGTGTCAATTCCAGCATAGCACACACCTCCATAAAGTCGATCCATTATCATTGCAAGTTCCACTGAATCAGAAAGCATTATAAAGACATTTAAGAAAACATATATATGTCTCACAAAGCCTACTTTGGCACAAGGAATATCTTGGAGAACATTTTCTATGTTTATTTGTATGTTAGGGTCTCTTCATTAGTATTAGTATTAGGTGTTATCAGCATTAAATGAATTATTTTCTTTAGTTATTTGTTTGAATGATACTATGGTATCAACCAGAAACATAGGAGTCTTAAAAAAAATCTACCAATGATAGAAAGCACAAAGATTTATGGGTCAGAATCTTGTCAGATATTCCTATAAAGCAGGAAATTTCATGGTCATATTTATCTTGCAGTACTCGTCAGACAAAGACAATGTACATTTTTCTATTATATTTTATAATTTTATCATCAGAATCCTGTTTTCTATTAAATTCTTAGTTTCCTGAAGACAGGTTTTGCTCATTCTTATAGAGTTCCATAAGGCTCTGAACCCTGTCATTCAGAATTCAATAAGTAGCTATTATTTTCATTAATGAAATGAACACAAACACTATACATTAAATATAAACAATCTGTCTCCTCTTGAAGGTTTTTTTTTTAAAGCAGTTATTTTATGTTACAGATACTCTTCTAAAATGTTATTGTTCTAAGCATACCAGCTCGTAATGGTCGAGGAACACCACCAACAAAAATGGTTTTTCGTGGATCAAGAGGCTGAGAACCATCCATCACAAAGTCACTATCACTGAGATTCCAAGGTCGTATCTGTACCTGGAGGTTTCCAAAACAAGAATTTATCATTTCTTTTTTTTTTTAAAAGCAATTGGGGTTAAGTAACTTGCTCAAGGTTACATGGCTAGTTATTTATTTATGTGTGGGTGCTAATTTTCTGAGGCCGGGACTGATCCCGGGTCCTCCTGACTCCAGGGCCAGTGCTCTTACTCACTGTGTCACCTAGCCGCCCCCAGAATTTGTCATTTCTAAGACAGATTTGTTGATAAGAATTATATTTTTAAAATTATAAACATTTCATATCTAAAATATTTATTCCATAATCTGCAAATCTGAAGTTTTTTTAAAAATGGTTATTTATTCAATATGCACATAAACCAATAGCCAGACTCCTCTGGAGAACGTGTGCTCAGGAATTCCACAAATGAGGCTTCTGATGCATCTTGAGTTAGTGGGCAGAATGCAGTATGTGTAATCAGGAACACGTAAGTTTGATTCCTACTTTAGACACTTACTAGTTGTATGACCTTGACCAAGTCCTTAACCTCTCTTAGTCTCAATTACTTTGTAAGATG
This sequence comes from Gymnobelideus leadbeateri, assembly GCA_011680675.1. NCBI lineage: Eukaryota > Metazoa > Chordata > Mammalia > Diprotodontia > Petauridae > Gymnobelideus > Gymnobelideus leadbeateri. Next base: position 344,454 of record WOXC01002509.1, read on the forward strand.
AAGATAATAATTGCACTTACCTCTCACTGAGTTGTTGTGAAGATCAAAAGAGATAATGAACAAAAAGTGCTTTGTAAACACTAACACTCATAAAAATGCTAGCTTATATTATGCTACCTATGTGACCTCCCAGCAAGTCACCTAACCTCCCTCATCAGTAGGATGAAGGAACTGGACTAGATAGCCTCTGAGGTCCTATCCAGCTCTAGATCGATGATTCATTTATTCATCATTCATGAAATAACTGTCCAGAGACACATAAGCTGGGGGTTATGTGATGATCCCCTAAACTGTGTAGAGGCAGTAACAGAATTCAATCACAGATGATGAGGTTTAATGTGGTAACAAGGTGTTGAACTAACTGTAAAATTGTAGCCACACTTGCTAAGTCCTTTGTGAACTATGAAGTTTTTTCTCTGATGGAATCTAAAGGAGTCACCTCATTGGAAGAGCAAAAATTGGACATGCCTTTACAAGGCTTTAAATACCTATGTTCTGGGGAGTGGAGGAGATCCTCTGCAAGAAGTGGAAGAAAGGGAAATTCTCTCTCCTCCTTGTCCCTTCTTCTCCCTTCCCCCATGGCCTTGTAGCTAATTTGTTTGCTCAGCCAATAAAACTGTTCCCATATCTGACTTAATAAGAGAAATGTTTCCATCTTATAAAGGTAACAGCAGATGTTAACACCTTGTTTAATCTTCATTACCTTATCACTTGTGACATTCTGTTACTATTGTGAGTTAGGGGAATGGAAATCATAATCTCCTTTCCCATACACAGATAATACTTTTTAATCAAATGTGGGTTGGCATCCCCTGATAAACTCTCAACTAGTATATGACCAGGAAGTGCAAATTAATTTCAATATTTATCCAAGCAAAAGCAGTAGCAATGTAAAACTGGTGCTATAAAGTTCATAGCATATTTCAAAATCAAATATAAATATCATTTTCATTATCTACTTTTTGGTAATTACACTGACTTTCCTCTATAACAGAAAGGATACACAAGAAGTGGTAGCATAGGATATTAAGACCACATACAAATATCTACTAAGGTTTTCCCTCAAATATACCATGACAGGTCAAAGTAAACAGAGTGACTCGCAGGATATATAAAAGTTGGTTGGAGAGTATTTCCAGCATGAATACCTCAATAAGATTATATAGAACTCCTGACTTACTAGGCTACAGAACAACCCTGAATTAAAACAAAATCAGTTTGGGTGGACTCCTAGCCCAAGCAACTACCGGTTACCAAGCCCACCTTCAAATATTCCAGATAAATCCTGGGGCAATACAGAGCCATTGCTTTAGAGCAAGCCCTGGGTTATAGTCCCTACTATACCATTCACTGGTGGTGTGACACTAGAGACAAAACCAGATAAACCCAAAACATAGAGGATGAGGAAAGAGAAAAATGAAGGGAAACTGCATAAAGGCAGAGAGGAAAGGTTCCTGAAGTTATTCATACATAAGAAAGGGATATTCTAAACCCATGGAAGCTGCTTGTAAAAAGAACTTCTTGGGCAGCTAGGTGATGCAATGAATAGAGCACCAGCCCTGGAGTCAGGAGGACCCAAGTTCAAATTCGACCACAGACACTTAACACAAAAAGTAGCGTGTGACCTTAGGCTTAATTTAAGCTTAACTTAACTTGACCCCAACTGCCTCCAAAAAGCAAAAAAAAAAAAAAACAAAACAAACTTCTTAAAGAATATACTAGGAAGCAGAGACAGGAAAAAAATCCACATGACTACAACAATCTAAATAGAAAGGACAACAGTCACAAAACTGAATAATTTCACAATTGTGAAATTATTTTAAAAAGAATTATTTTAAAATTATTTTTAAAATTATTTTAAAAAGAAAAGTTTTGTCCCAAAGAAGAAACAAGAAAAGAGTACAAGGTCATATAATGTCCTACTTTTTTCACTGGTTTTAACAGGTTTTACTGAATTTTTTCTCTTCTTCTCTTTCTTTCCCCCCCCCCCCCAATATTCTTTGTTATAAGAGATGGCTATCTGGGAGGAATAAAAATGGAAATCTAGACAATGTAAAAATAAAACAAATCAATAAAATATATTTTTAAATGTACTAGGACCTATTGTGATTTTTGGTTTGGATTCTGTTTGAAAACACATCAATCATATAGGTCACATCTGACTGGCTAACATTTTTCAAAGTCTGCAAATATATAGCAAAGAAAGCTTCTATCTTTTTGGAGACAAACTCTATAGTTTCAGTGAAATCTGACTTACTGGCTTATCCTTGATAGTGGGGCTGGATACACAAAGGTAGAGTTTTCCATCTTCTTCAATACAAGCATCAATTAAAGCCTGAACAGAGCTTTCATCTTGGAATAGCAAAAATGCATATCCTGAGAGAGGGAAAAAAAGAGATGACTGGGAGCATTTTACTAGGATTCAAATTTATAAAACATTTATCAATAAATCATACTTATGTTATCAGTGCAAATGAGGATGGCATTCAATCTCTCTTTGTTTCCTCTTATATAAAATGGGGATAATACTTGTAACTATATTCCTTATAGAGCTGATGTGAGGAAAATTCCTTGAAAAATCTGAAGCACTATAGAAATACTATTGTGAATTCACACTGATTAAGGCGTTAGGCTTGAACATGGGAAGGGAGAGGAAAATCCAAAAAGAAACTGAAAATAATATCTAAGACAAGTGTTTTGACTAGAAATCTGATAATACTATGGAATATACTAAGTGTCCTAACAAATTCTCCCTCCACCCCCTACTTGCCCCCCCCAAAATAATGAAGCTTTTAAAATAAAAAATATGTTCAGAATCTATGAGGAAACTTTTGAGGAGACATCTGTAAAAACCAAAGTCTAATCAGGAAATGTACAGTCAGAGGCAGCAAGTATGGGGTGGTAGAAAGAGCAATAAATGTACATCTAGAAGATCTGGGTTTAACCTCTGCTCTACCACTTGGCTACTGGTATAACCCTGCACAAATCACAATCTCTTTGAACCTCAGATTCCTCATCTATAAAATGCGACTAATAAGATTTGACCTATATACCTCAGAGTTATTGTGAGGAAAACCCTTTGTAACTCATAGTAGTATAGAACTATGAATTATTAAAAGTGAAGCATTTTATTATAATGCTAACAGTTAAACAATAATTTAAAAAATAAAAAAATATACAATATTTCAAAACTTGAAAAATACCTTTAGGAGGAAAGTAGGATTTGCTTTCTGCTTTATGAGGCCAGTCCACAATCAAAGGGCCAAAACGACGAAAACTGGCTGTGATTTCATCTAATCAAAAGCAAAACAAGGAAAGTGAGAAATCTTAAACCTCTGAAAAGACTTTCAAATAATTTTTGACAACTATTTTGGGTGGCATACGTTTATGCCATGTTATCCATTTGAAGAGTCAGCTGGTGATTCATGGAAGAACTTCCATGATAAGTCCAGAAAGAATAGGTAGATATGTAGAAATAAGAGAACAAAGAGAATTTGTGGGTGCTAAGAGGGGAGGAGAGTGCCCAGAAAATGAAAAGAGAATGGATTCAAAATATAAAGCTTGTGGTTTTATCCCTTTCAGATGGATTTTTGCTCACTGGCTTTCAAGAACATTACTTAAAGTATACAATATGTCTCTATTCTATTTTTAAGTGATTGTTCCATTTGTCACAGATTGATACTGAGCTGTCAACACACTGAGAAAGAAGGCAAAAGGCAAAATAACATCACAATTCTCATTTATGCTTAATTCAAACTGCCAATCTTGTTCACAATATCCAAGCTTGACCCTCAGACAAATGTTAAAGCACCTTTAAAATTACCTACTGATTTTCTACATGAGTACAGAACATACACAAGCTTAAAGAAAACATTTTCCAACTCTAAAATTTTACTATAATTTTTAAATGAACTTTGAGGATTTCTAATTTTTAAGATGTACTAACTGTTCCATTTCCATCTTAATTTTGCAAACCAAACCCAAATAATACAATACACAGATATGACTATGGTATTCCCATCTTAAAAAATCTCCAGTAGCTACACACTGTTTATAGATGAAATCCAAGGCTTGTCACAATTTGGCTCCAATCTTCTTTTCTGATCTTATTTCACTCTGCTGCCTTCAGTGCTTTCTATTCCAACCTCTCTGGATTATTTGCCCTCCCCTGATTTTCTACTAGACAGTCTCACCTCTGTTCATCAACACCAGTTATCATTCCTGGAATGCATTCTTTCAACACACAAGGCCTCTAAGGTTCCTTTCAGCTCTAGATGTATGATCCTATCATCTGTTATTGAAGTCCTCTTCTTTCAAGACTTGGTGCCATTCTTCCCTATGAAGTCTTCCTAGATTTTCTCAGCTGAAAGCGATTGCTTCTTTCTCCCATTTCAGAGTTGACTGTTTTCGACCCATAACCATATTCTAGTCTTACATTACAATTATTTGTGCATGCTTTATGCCCCTATTAAACTGTAAAATACTTAAAAGGCAACAACTGTCATTTTTCATGCTGTATCCCCAATGTTTTAGCACAGTACCTGCTTTGCACAAAGTAGGCAAGTAATAGAGCTTTGTTAAATTCAATAGAACCATGAAAGAAAGATGACATTCCATTGTGTGATGTATGATTAAGGTAAAGAGTTTGGAATAGGAGCCTCTCAGGTCTTTTCCAAATCTAAAGGCTCTGTGCTTCTTAGAGTTATGGTATAATAAATGACCACTAACTTTGTTCCCAGACATTTTCTTACCATATTATCAGAATTCCAGCCATCCTCCTCATCTCCCCCCACTCCAAGCAAAACCTGGATTCCACCCATAAGTTTGTGAAAAGCCTTTGCCTTATCTTGTCTGGAACCAGGCCTTCATGCCACTTATGGACCATCTCATCACCATCCAATTACATGTAGGTAGGTACCCCATGTCTTTTCAGTTCTTGTCTCTCCTCATTTGAATGTAAACTCTTTTAGGGCAAGAACTATTGCTTGCTTATAATTATATTTCCAATCCTCAGCACTGTGCTTATCCCACTGTAAATGCTTAACAAATTTTTTAAGATTCTATAAGTCTAACCTAAATTTGGAAGATTTCTCATTTTAAAATTTATTATTTTATTTCTATTTGAAAATTTGAAAACCAAACCAAAATAATAAACTCATCCAACTATGACATTTCCATGCTCAAAAATCTTCAGCTGCTCCACTCTTTGGATTTAGATTTTCAACCAAAATTTTATATTTAGATTTTCAACCAAACAGTACCATCTACTGTGTACCTCTTCTCTGTACAGAAATGTACTAGAGACTAGCAGTAGAAAGAGATATAAGATAATCAAATTCAAGGAGCTAACAAGTTAATTAGGGGAAAAGGAGATATACACAAAAAGTTAACAGTACTAGATAGGAAATTTTAAATGCCAAATAAGTGGTCCAAGTTCTGGGGATGGGAGAAAGACTCCTGGAGCTTGGATTGTCAGGGGAAATTTCAGAAAACAGGTGAGACTTATGCTAGGCTATCATGGAATGGTGGAATTTAAGTAAGCAAAGAAGGGAGATTATGATCAGAAGGAAATAGTATAAGAAAAATCATAAGGTAAGAATGCATATTAGGGGTGGCTAGGTGGCGCAGTGAGTAGAGCACCGGCCCTGGAGTCAGAAGGATCTAAGTTCGGATCTGGCCTCAGACACTTAACACACACAAACAAAAAACCTAGTCGTGTGACCTTGGGCAAGTTACTTAATTAACCCCAATTGCCCTCAAAAAAAAAGAAGAAGAAGAATGCATATCATAGGTAGGCTAATATGATTTCCACAGAGGGTTAACTTAGAATAAAGTAAATAAAATAAGGCTGGAGAGGCAGGTTGGGGTTACATTTCATCCACCTGTTGTATTCCCACCCCCTCCAAAGATATGAGCTTATGGACATCTTTTCTCTCAGTGACAATGGCAAAGTTCCCTAAAATGGTTCTTTAGTTTTGTTGGATTTGAGGTAAGCAGTACACTGTAACACTCTGAACAAAGGCAATAGGAAGAAAGAGGGAAGGCAAAAATTTCATGACTAGAAATGAAGTACAAAAAGAGACAGACATTGCTGAAGTTGGTTTAAAATCCCTAAAACCTTAGAAAATGTTATCTACCAGGCTTTACTCTTTCCATTAAAACAATATCCCATTTTAGCTGGCACCCAAAATCCTGTTCCCAATCAGTACCCGAATTAACCATAGAGCATTGTGTGCCCTTGTCAAAATGGTAATGGAAAGACACAGGCCTGATATTAGGGCTGAATACTCAACATACTTCTATGATCCAAAAAACACAAAAAGATGAAACTCAATCTAAAGGTAGGCAAAGACTAAGGACCACATGAAGCAGCAAAGACTATAGTCTAGTCAGGCCCTTTTCTAGTTATCCACTGACTGCTCCCTCATACTCATCATCCATGTCAGGCCCATCATTCCTGTATCAATTTCCCATTCTACCCACCCCTTCCATTCTGCCTTCTGCAAGACCTATCCTATTGTTAACAAACTGCCCTTCATCTTGTTCTTCTTCCTCTCCTGTTTCTTCCATTTCTCCTTGCATCCATGAAAAACTGCTCCCACCCCACCAAAGACTGTACCCCTGGCAACACTCTCTAGTACTAGATATACCTTCTCATTCTAACATACTGGACCAGGAAGAAAATGTTTATTCCTCATTCATACTTGCTGACTCTTTTCTCACTATGGTCACTGAACAAACTTCCTTTTCAGTTGAGTCAATTCACATATATCACCCTACATAGATCGTGGTGGCTCACATCTACCAGTCTCCGAGTAGTTTCTTCTCTATAGAGAGAAAAAAGAAGACTGCAGTTGCCTCACAGAAGCTGACTCTTTCTCTCAACCCTAAACCTTGTCCTTATATTTAAGGCCTTAGATTGACATGTTGACGTCAATAGCTTTGCTTCCCAGGTCTATCAGCTTCTTTAGCTCCCAGGATATGCATAACTTCATTCCACCTCAGCCACACAGATGTTTATACACTAAACCCTACTGTCACAATCTTTAACTGAAACTACTCTGTCCAGTCCATCATCCATTTTTCCCTATGCTTTACTCATACTAAACCTATTTGTTATCCTCACTTCAATGTCCAGTCACTCCATCCCATCCTCTATTTTGTAAGGTCACCACTTCTATTATGGCCTCACTCACCTCCAAGCATCTTGATCCTCTAATTAACCAATTAAAACATCCTCCTTCTGGTTTCCCTGACTTCCTCCAAATCCCAACTAAAATCTCAACTGCTACAAGAAGCCTTTCCCAATCTCTCTGAAAGCTAGTGCTTTTGAGAGGCAGCTGGGTGTCACAGAGTGCTGGGCTGAGAGCAGAGAAGACTTGAGTATGGCCTCTGACACTCACTAGCTGTGTGACTCTAAGCAAGTCACTTAATACTTTCTGACTCAGTTTCCTCAATTGTAAAATGAGGACAAAAGAACCTACATTGCACGATTGTTGTAAGGATCAAATAAGAGGATATTAGTAAAAAACTCTTAGTACAGTACCTGGCATGTAGTAGACACTATATAAAATGTTTATTCCCTTCCCTTTCCCTATATTGATTTCTCCCTATTTATCCTATACATAGTTTGTCTGTACATAATTACTTGCATATTGCTTCTTGCAATAGATTGTGAGATCCTCTGGGGCAGGAACTGTCTTTTGCTTTTCTATGTATTCCTAGCAAGTAGCATAGTGCCTGATACACAGTAGGCACTTAATAAATGTTTATTATTTTTTAAAAGCACTATATGTCAATGCTATCTATTATATTCCATTTTGAAGGGCACATACACATCTACCTATAGTGAGGTAAGCCAAAAATAATATCAACAGCTGCATTTTATTTTCTGCACTAATTTAATATGAAAACACAATTACAGGTACTAATTGGGGCAGACCTATGCTACTGACCACCATTTCTAAACATACCTTCATCAATGTCAGGAGGCAATCCACCCACAAAAACCTTGCGGGAATATCGTTCCACTCTTTCCCCATTTTGATGAGTGAAGCAGTGAGGTGACCCTAAGCCACTATGTAGGGGCTGATCCCCACGTCCATCATCCAAAAACCCATCTTCCATTGGAAACAGTGAAGACTGGCCTGGAAGAGAGAATATGAAAGATGCTAACAGAAAATGTATCCAGGGCCCCACACATAAACCATATGAAAAGAGCTAATTTGATAAAACTATTGTTCTCATACTCATTGAATAGAAAATAAAATTACTTAGCTGTTTTAAATTTCTGTCACCTTATATTCCTAATTCTTTGAGAAAGGAAATGCAGTTATATAGAAGGCTACTCAAGTATTCCACTAGAATCTAGAAACTCCAGCTGGGTTAAAGCAAAGTAAGGGCACCTTTTTGTGAGTGGCTGGCACTAGATGGCTACTATTTTGCCAGAACTCCACAGATACTGCCAACACAGATGTGCCTCTGGAGTCCATTACTGCACAATTGGAACCTTGATCAGATGAACTTTTTCAGAGACCCAAGATCACATTAAAAAAAAAAAACACTTTCAATATAAAACTGTGTTTAAAATGAACAGCAAGTCAATTGTTTGGGTAAGTGAACATTTCTCTTAATTTACCTTAATTGGATATAAGCAGAACACTTTGAGGAAGAGTTGCTGTGTAACTTTACTGTGCCTGTTCTTACCAAATTAAGATTCTCTAGACATCACTAAAGGAAAGGCTTTTCAGCTGAATTGTTTAACTGTTTTCTTACTAAGAAATTTAATTCTAAAATGTGAACATTAAATTTATTATCTGAGAATTATATCATTTGGATGATATATGTCAACTTGGCCAAAGCAATGTCTAACACCTGTAATAGTCACTTGAAAGCCAAATAAAACATTTAAACCACAAATAAAAATACTAAAGTAGAAAATGCAAGATATAGTACAAATAACTACAGGGAAGCTTTGTTTTTATCACTAGTAACCCTGACAGTTAACTGTTAGGGGTTATGTAATAAGTTTATTAATGGACTAAATTCCTAGGAGTACTGTCACAAACATGTTCTTTGTTGAAACATCCCAACGTCCTTTTGCTACCAATGTTTTCCTTTTAATTTTCTCCATGTAAATTTATATTGTAATAATCTATCCCATAACATCTACTCTCTAGAGATATTTATATGTCAAATAACTACAACTTTCTTTTGATTTTTATGTTGGCACAGCTAAATAATTATTTAATGCTATATTGCAACTGTCAAATTAGAGATATGAAATATGTCAGTCACTTAAATCCTTCTAGGAAAAATATTTCTTCACTTATTTCTGGATATTCTCCTAGTATTTACATGGGTGATTTCAAGCCTGAGATCTACTCCACTGGGTAAGAATCATTTGTTTAGCTCTTAGTTTGGAAACCCGGAGTTATGAAAGATTAAGATTACTTTAAAAAATAACTAGTTGGGGGCAGCTAGGTGGCGCAATGAGTAAGAGTGCCTGCCCAGAGTCGGGGGGACCCAGGATCGGTTCTGGCCTCAGATACTTAACACCCACACAAAAATAACTGGCCGTGTAACCTTGAGCAAGTTACTTAACCCCAATTGCCTAAAAAAAAAAAAAAACAACAACCTAGTTGGGCTAGGTGTGATGGTACACAACTATAATCCTAGCTACCAGACAGGCTGAAGATAGTGGATCACTGGAACTCAGGAATTTTGAACTACAGTGGGCTAAAACTGATTGAGGCATCCCTAGCCTTCTGGGGGCTCACCAGGTTGCCTAAATATAAGGAAAGGTCTTAGGTGAGAAATGGGTCAAAGCTCCCATGCCAATCAATAGTGGAATCAGGCCCAGGCCCATGAATGCTGGCTATACTTCCAGCCTGGGCCAGATAGGGATATAAAGTCTCAAAAGACAAACAGACACAAGACAGAAACACACACACACACCAAGTTATGAAATTACATACTAAATCAAATATAAAAATGCTATAGAAACCCTTTTTCCTATATCTCAGATATTGTATGACAAGGATGACATTTACATATATTAATACACAGTGGGTTACAGATACTTTGCACATCAACATGTCCATAGGAATGGAAGGAGAGACAGGATTGGATCTTAATCATTCACAGGATGACCAGTGGTTCTGCCTCAAAAGTACTACTGTTAAATTTTCAATGTGAGCATTTATACTTTGGAACTGAACAATACACTATAAATCAGGGTCTGATTTGTTTTGTTGGCTTCTAGACTTGGGAAAGAAATGGAAAAAATTAACAATGTAGATTAAATTTAAATATTATACACATACATATACATACATATTTTGAAAAGCTGATAGTTTAACATTTACCAGCATATCTCTGTCAGTAAGCTGAGATCTGTTGAAATGTCCCAATATTCTTTTGGGATTTCACTACAGTTTTTCAAATCACTATGTTATTTTAGAAAAAGTATCAGTGAACATGATCATTTTCTTTGTGAAAGTAAGTTTAACTTTGCAGAGTTAAAAACTTACTATAAAGGGTAAAGTTTCTTTTTAATTGCTTTTGAAAAGAAAGTAGAAATAAATTAAGTATAAGGATGATGAATCGATTGTTTTTTAAATCAACACCTTACCATTCTGTTTTATACAGTTAATTTAATTTGCAAAAATTGTTCTGTCTCACATACTACTGCAGTATACAAACTAAGCTTTGATCAGTGAGGTTTCCTTTTTTTTTTTATAAGGTTACTAGGAGACTAAGCAAATTTAGCGATTTGTCATGATACAATTTACACATTAGAAAGTTAAAAATAGTAATGTTACCTCGCCTTCGCCCATATGTCCTTGCTGCATGTCAAATGAGAAAAAAAAAACAACCTTTCAAACATTGTTATAAGTATCAAATATGTTTTCATCTCATGACTTATGAAATTGCCATGACATGTTTGACCACATTTCTCACTCCTTGGCTGCAATATCTCAAAATAATTTTGAACATTATAATGCAAATCTAGGCATCAGTCTTTTTTAAAAACATTTTTGAAGAACAAGGTCACATTCCTTCAATCCCCTACCCCCACATACTCTTGCGTTTCAAAAAAAAAGTTAGCATGTCCTCATCAGCATCTCTGCTATGATAATCAGATGGCCAAGTTAGAATTAAATGTGTTCTCAATGCTGCTCTTACTTGCCAACTTTTCTCACAGTTTCCTGGCTACCAGCAATTTAGTGATACTGCAGTACTTTATTCGTATTTTCTGTCATGAAATATACTCAGAAATTTTCATATATGACCATAACTAGCTCTCAATTGACCAAAGGGAAGACAATACTGATAACTTCAATGCTCAAACCATCCCCAAACAATATTTTTTGCATTAGTTTGAAATCTTATGCTTCATCAAACCTAGAACCATAAATAGATAGTAGCAAAGTTCATAGTTTTGGGGTTTTATCCCAAAAAGGCCTGTAGCCAGCAAAGCAGGTTAGCCAAAAGTAGATAAGCAGCTCCTAAATATCTGAACTGATTACATATAAGTCCTTCTACAGCATACCTAAGTAGGGGTCATTTATCCTTTTCTTAGAGACCTTGAAAAAGATGGGGGTAGGGAGAATAACCTCTCAAGGTAGCCCATTCCACTACTAGATGGCTCAGATTCGGGGGGAGGGAGGGATTGTTATCTCTGTGATACCTTATCCTGAACACTGAACAACACTGGCAAACATAACTCCAATTTAATCTGTTCCCAATAACCACCATGAAACTGCCTGCCAAGTTTACCCACAGAACAGGAGGCAGCTTTTACTATTGGTAGTGGCAGCACCTTCAACTCATTTAGGCAACATTGAAATGGGAATGTAGCAGTGTTATTGAGGAATATTTAGTAACTACATTCTCAGACTTTGACTATGTCCATATAAGCAATGGACAGGCTTTGCTTCCAGTTATTTAGCAAATAAGAAGACAGATTAAATTGTACTAGGAGGCACCAAGACAGCTAGAGATTAAAAAAAAATTAAAACACTTGTGATAAAATTCATTTTCTGCCATGGATAGAAAGTACTGGTTTCTCTAATCAGGAAAAGCATTGTCAATAAATAAATAAATAAAAGAGATAAATAAAGATATAGGTAGACAGATAAATGAATGAATAATGAATTGAACAAGTTAAAACAAAATGAGACCTACTGGTCAATTTTTAACTCTGAAAGTAACCAATATAATTAATAAGGTCTTAAATTTAAGGGGAAAATAATTTTCTTTATTCCTTCTTTTTTGGGGGAGTGACGGAACAGGTAGACATGTATTAGTAAGATTCAAAACTCATAATCCACTCATATTCATGTTTCAAACATTAAAGAGTATAAGGCCAAATCAATACTATGAATTTCTTGGATTCATGAATTCTAGCTATTTAATAAAATTTTAAAGGACTATGGAAGTAAAAAGAAAGTCTGAATATAAAAAGCTTTCCTAAACTAAGTTTTATTATTAAAAAATCTTTCCAATTTTCAGTTATTTCAAAGATAAATACAGCACTAGGAATAGCATTTCTGTAGAGAGCAAAGACTGAAAAAAACTCAAACTTCTGACCTCCATAAAATAAAAACAGTAGGTAAAACTACCCAAAATTTAGTGGTTAAATTTTTTAAAACTAAATCCTGCCACTTTATTACATACACAGTATTTAGTACTGTCCCTATTTAGCCTATTTCAATTTATACTTGGACCCAAAATGTTAAGCTAGTATGCCTGTGAAATATCTGGCAATAATTTTTTTTTAAAAACAATCATTCATTCCAAATTCATGACTGTCAAGTGTTTCTTTTCCGCTAACAGAAAATACTGCATATCTAGCAAACAGAAAGGCCACTGACATACTTGTATCCTACTGAGTACTTATTATTGACTTTGAGGAAATCTTTTTTTGGAGAGTGGGGGGAACATTCTAATTAAATATCAGCTGGAAAACTCTGAGTAGGGTACAAAAGCAACTACTAAAAGGAAAAAAAAATCATTATCTTCTTAGTCAAGTATAAAAACCCTACAAACTCTATCAATCAGAATTGAAGTGATGCCTTTTGAATAATAGGCTTTTCCCCCATCATCCATACATTTATTTTGGTTTTAAAACTACTTAATTTAATTTTGAAGACAAATATAAATTTTGGCAATAATTATGCCTGAACTTAATATAAATTTAAATCATGCCTAAGAATTTCTGATAAGCAGAACATCATTACAAAATGGATACTGAAAAACTCTGAAATTAAGACGTTATATTACTTTGTAGTCAGTCAATAAACATTTATTTTGTATTTACTCTGTGCTAAGCACTGTCTGAAGCATACAAAGTAAGGCAGAAGATAGTTCCTGCCCTCAAGAAGCTCACAGTTTAATTTAGGAGACAAGATGCAAGCAACTTTATATATATAGAAAAATCATCAACCAAGGGAAGGCGATAGAATTAAGGGAGATCAGGAAAGGCTTCTTGTAGAGTTTGGGATTTTAGCTGGGTCTTGAAAGAGGGGAAAGAAGAGGAGGGTGAGAATTCCAGGCACTGGGGACAGCCAGAGAAAATTCCTAGAATTGGGAGATGGAGTGTCTTGTTTGAGAACAGCCAAGAGGCCAGTCACTGGACCACAGAATACACGATGTGTGTACAAAGTATAAGAAGGCTGAAAAAGTAGGAGCGGAGAGGTTATGAAGGCCTTTAAAAAAGAGGATTTTACATTTTATCCTGGAGGTGAAAGAGAGCCACTAGCTTACTGAGTTGGGGGTTGGGGGGGAAGTAGGGGAAAGAGGTAGGGGGTGTGTGTGTGTGTGTGTGTGTGTGTGTGTGTGTGTGTGTGTGTGTGTGTGTGTGTGAGCAGCCCATTCTCCACCTCCCATTCCCCCAACCAATGTAGACATGACTAGATATTATAGTACAAAGCCTTCTTAAATTTGAAGGGTAGAAAGATCTTTCACTAAAATTTCACAGATGAATGAGCTGACACACAGAGAAATGAAGAGATTTTACCTCAAGTCATAATGCTGAGAAAGGGTAAAAACATGGATACCTACTTCTGACTTCAAATTCAATGCTTTTTCCATTATATCATGCTACCTTATTAAGAGAAAGCGACTAACTAGAAAGCCAGAGAGGCCAATAAATTACAAAACAAAACTACATATATGGAAAGAAAGGACAAACCAAACACAATGTCATTTTAAAAAGATTACAGCATGGCCAAAAATGCATTAAATTCCTTGAATATAAAAGCAATTATTTTATGGAAAATGTTTAAATGATGCTCACTATTGAAAGATATTAATGTTGAATCTTTTTGTAAAGTAAATACCTAATTAAACTGGTTCATAATAAATATATATTGTATGTCTAAAATCTTAGATTTCTACATCTATGGGCTTGGCTTCAAACAAAACATAGATGTGTTAGTTTACTGCTATGATGTTCCATGAGCAAATCGTACCAATCAAAATGCCATCTTGACAGTAAGATATAAAATAATTAGTGAAGCGCTATTTATTTGAGAGGTTAGGGAATAAAACTTGAAGTAAAAATGATCATTATGCATACTATATCCTATCCATTCTATGTCCTATGATTAGGCTGCAAGACCCTTGAGGATAAAAGATCATACTCAATTCTTAAATTTGAGTTCTTCTTTGTACACAATTACAGACACTTCCTATCTGTGATAACTAACTGATGGACTGGGCTCCTCTTAGCAATGTAACACTACAAGACAACGCCAAAAGACTCATGATAGAAAGGGCTATCCACATCCAGTGAAAGAACTATAGAGTCTGAATGCAGATTGAAGCACTACCTACTCTCCTTTTTGTTTTGTTCCTTCTTTCCCATTGTTCACTCCATTGGTTATAATTCTTCTTTACAACTTGACTAATGTTTAATGTGAAGGTATCTGTAGAACCTATATTTGATTGCATGCCACCATGGTGGGAGGGAGGGGAGGAGTGGGAGGAGGAGAAAATTTGGAACTCAAGGGACTGTGGAACTGAATGTTGTAAACTAAAAGTAAATAAATTTAATTTTTAAAAAAGAGCTGGGGTTCTTAACCTGGGGTTTGTCAACTGTTTAAAAAATATATTTTGAAAAGTAGATTTTAATATAACAGATTTCCTCTGCAACCCTATGTATTTTATCATATACATTTAAAACATAATTCTGAGAAGGGATTTATAGGTTTTATCAAATTGCCAGAGTGATGCAAAATAAGATTAAGAACCGCCACTGTAGAACACCAGATGCAGATTATAAATAGGCTCAATGGATTCTCCTTGGCTGAAATTATTCTTGTTTTGAATAGACTTCTCCCAATAAGTGTTTAACTGCAGACATAATCAAACTATAACATTCACTAAAATGCTATTTTGTACTTAACCTTAAAGTAATCTTTTATTAATTTTCCCACAGCAGCAAATATGTTTACTTAATGTTTCAAAATGCTCTGAAATCCTCAGAGGCAAAGAAATATATGTCCATATGCATATATGTGTGTGTGTGTGTGTGTGTATGCATATATGCATACACACAGAGCACCTTAACATTTCATTATTTTTTTTTATTTTAACCCACATAAGTCCTTGGCATTCCTATATATCTCTAACGAAATCCAACAGCAAGAGATAGAAAGAAAAATCCCATTCAAAGTTTCTATAGAATATAAAATATTCTATAATTATAAAATAATTAGGAATCTACCTGCCAAAACAAACCCAGGACTTATATGAACACAATTACAAAACACTTTTCACAAGAATAAAGTCAGATATAACCAACTGGAAAAACATCAATTGCTCATGGCTGGGTCGAGCTAATATAATAAAAATGACAATTTTACCTAAATTAAATTACATATTTAGTGCCATACCAATCAATCTACCAAAAATTACTTTGTAGAGCTAGAAAAAATAGTAACAAAATTCATTTGGAAGAACAAAAGGTCCAGAATATCAAAGCAATTAGTGAAAAGAAATGCTAGGGAAGGTGGCCTAGCCATACCAGATTTTTATCTGTATTATAAAGCAGCAGTCATAAAAACTACTTGGTACTGGCTGAGGAATAAAGTAGTGGACCAATGGAATAGACTGGGTACATGAGATTCAGCAGCCAATGACTATAGTAATCTATTGTTTGATAAACCCAAAGACCCTAGTTTTGGGGATAAGAACACACTATTTGACAAAAACTGCTGGGAAAACTGGAACACAGTATGGCAGAAATTGGGCATAGACCAATATCTAACACCGTAGATAACAAAAGTCTAACAAAGTTGAAATGGGTACATAATCCAGGTATAAAGGTTGACACTAAAAGCAATATGGGAGAGTAAGGGATAGTTTACCTGTCACATCTATGGAAAGGGTAAGACTTCATGATGAAACAAGAGTTAGAGAACATTATAAAATGCAAAATGGATAATTTTGACTGCATTAAATTGAAAAGCTTCTGTACAAATAAAGCCAATGTTACCAAGATTAAGAGGGAAGTAGAAAATTGGGAAAGAATTTTTACAACCAATGTCTCTGATATAGGCTTCATTTCTAAAATATACAAAGAACTGAGTCAAATCTATAAGAATACAAGCTACTCCCCAATTGATAAATGGTCAAAGGACATGAACAGGCAACTCTCAGAAGATGAAATTAAAGATATATGAAAAAATGTTCTAAATCACCAGTGATTGGAGAAATGCAAATCAAAACAACTCTTAGGTACCACATCTCACTGGCCAGATTGGCTAAGATGACAAAACAGGAAAATGATAAATGCTGAAGAGGATGTGGAAAAACTGGGACACTAATGCATTGTTGGTAGAGTTGTGAACTGATCCAGCCATTCTGGAGTAACCTGGAACTATCCCCAAATAAGTGCATTCCCTTTGACGCAGCAATACCACTTCTAGGGTTATATCCCCAAAAGATCAGAGTGGGAGGAGGACCCATATATACAAAAATATTTATAGCGGCTCTTTTTGTGGTGACAAAGAACTGGAAATCAAGGGGATGCCCAGCAATTGGGGAATGGCTGAACAAGTTGTGGTATATGAATGTAATGGAATACTACTGTGCTATAAGAAATGAGCAGACTGATATCATAATAACTTGGAGAGAATTATATAAACTGATGCTGAGTGTGAAGAGCAGAACCAGGAGAAATCTGTACATAATCACAGACACAATGTATGTGTGACGACTAACTTCAATTGACTGGGCTCCTCTCAGCAATGTAAGGTTATAAGACAACTCCAAAAGACTCATGATCGAAAGAGATATCCACATCCAGAGAAAGATGAGGAGTCTGAATGCAAATTGTCTCTGAGACAAACTACTTGCCATGTTTCTTTTTCTTGTTTTGTTTTGTTTCCTCTTTCCCAATGATCATTCCATCAGTTATAATCCCCCTTTACAACCTGACTAATGATTAATGTTTTAATTATTTGTAGATCCTATATTCAAGTGCATACTGCCATGATGGCGGGGAGAGTGAGGGGGAGAAAATTTGAAAATCAAGGGACTGTGGAACTGAATGTTGTAAACTAAAAGTAAATAAACAAACCAATTTAAAAAAATATTTTTGATTTTTACAAGTTTTGGTATAATATATAATTTTATAGAGAAAACTTGGTAGAATAACTATAAAAGAGAACAGGAGAACAACAATATACCGCCCCCCCCACACACACACACAAATAAGAACAATTGCTTTTGCACAGAGGCTGGAAAATCTAACAGCTCTCTAAGGCAATACTCC
Source organism: Gymnobelideus leadbeateri (assembly GCA_011680675.1). Lineage (NCBI taxonomy): Eukaryota > Metazoa > Chordata > Mammalia > Diprotodontia > Petauridae > Gymnobelideus > Gymnobelideus leadbeateri. Next base: position 362,239 of record WOXC01002509.1, read on the forward strand.
ATAAAATATACTAGAAAAAAGAAAATGAACATTCTCTGGTCCTTCTGGTATCATCTAGGACTTCCTGACTTCAAAAAGTGCTTAACAAAAGGCACTATGTAATTTCTCTTCTGGGGCAGGATACTACAGGTTCCTTAGTGAAGTCCAAACCATAACCACTCAAGTTAGTTTATCCCATGGTATAGAATCAGAATTGGAGGAAGTCTTGAGTGAACTTAGTTCAACCTATCTCCAAAGCATGAGAGCTAGAAACACTTTATAGGAGTCTAGTTTCTTAGGTTCTTGAAATCCTTTTTCTTTAAGGCCTGAAGGTGCTACCTTCTCTATGACAAGTCCAGCTGAAGGAGATACCTCCCTTCTTCAAATTTAACTGGGGGCAGCAGCTTGATTCTCTGCTTTGACAGAATCGTAGACTACCTTCTTCCCCACTTATTTATGTAAATTTAATATGCTTCCCCTCCATTAGACTATGAGGTCCTTGAGAGCTGAGACTTTATCACTTTTCATCTTTGCAACTCCAGTACTCAGCACAATACTTTTAAATACAGAAGATATTTAGTAAACATTTGATGACTTTAAATGTATACATAATTACTTTTAAAATTCTAAGTCTCACATAGTTAGCTGACTGTACTTCCATAATTTTTCAAGTTTTCTTCATCTACTTTTCTCCAAATGTACCCTAGAGATGCTAGTCACATCACATAGAATTACAAATGGACATTTGAAAATATCTGGAAGTTTTAAGTTTTTATATCACTAAAAGCAAAGAAAAAACCCAATACGAATCATAGTCAGCTTGTTTTTCAATATTCCTTTTCGTGAAATGATACCAATACTATAACTTAATATACTCAACACTGCCTTTAGAAGTTTCCTAAAGTGCGTGATGGTGATTTGCTTAGAAGCTAATGATTTAGTACATGAGAGAGATAAAAGCACTTTGATTACTTTGATAACAGCTATCGTTTTTATCTGCTCATATTTAAACCCTGAATACAACAATAATTGTTGAAGGCCAAATTACAATGCAAGAAACACAAAGTAAATTATATAATCACAGAATCACAGAGGCTATCTAGTCTGATCCATGTATATACAAGAACACCATCTATAATATGCATTAACAACTGATCATTCAACCTTTCTTTTTATTTTTTGGAGGGGGGAAGGCAAGGCAATTGAGGTTAAGTGTCTTGCCCAGGGGCACACAGCTAGTTAAGTATGAAATGTCTGAGGTGGAAATTGAACTAGGTCCTCCTGACTCCTGGGCCAGTGCTCACTTCACCATGCTACCTAGCTGCCCCCAATTCAGCCTTTCTTTAAAAAGACTTTCAGTGAAGGAGAATCCAGAGGCAACCCATGGCACTACTAAATAATTAATTATTTGGAAGGTTTTTCTTTATTAAATCAAGACCAAAATCTGCTTCTTGACAACTTAATACCCATTTGCTCCTAGTTTCTGCCTTCTGGGGCCATGCTGAACAAATCTAATAAGTCTTTCACATAACAATCTTTCTTTTTTGTCTTTTGGAGGGGGGAAAGCAGGGCAATTGGGGTTAAGTGACTTGTCCAGGGTCACAGGGCTAGTAACTGTTAAGTGTCTAAGGTTGGATTTGAACTCAGGTCCTCCTGACTCCAGGGCCTGTGCTCTATTCACTTTGCCACCTAGCTGCCCTTCACATAGCAATCTTTCAATTACTTGAGGCCAACCCAACTTCTCTTTTCCAGGCTAAACACTAAACAAAATACATTTATTTAATGCGTACTTTGTGCCATACACTGCCTAGGTTCCTACTTTCAAGAAGCAGAATATCCCCAATTCTTTCAACTGATCGTCTAATGGTACCACCCTGAGCCCCTTCAACATCTTGACTATGCCCTTTTAGATGCTCTTCAACTCTTTCAAATGTTAACTCCCCCTTAAAATTGTTACATGCCAAGAATTCTATATTTTCATTAAACAAAATAAAAACTGAGTTTAAATAGAAAGTTAAAAGACTTGGAATGTAAGGAAAAATTGGGAGAACAATGGCTATATATTAGAGGGTAGCCTTGGAATCAGTTTCTTTAAAAGACCTTAAAAAACAGAACAGATTCTTCTGCTTCCCTAAAAACCCTCTGATGACTTCATATAACTTTAGTTTTTATTGCCACTAAACAACATAAACTATAGCATTCACTCTCCCATCTCCTTCCTTAATTCAAAGTTCTACTAAGCTTGACACCTTTTGCTCCTCTAAGAGTTTGATTCAAATAATAGGTTTCCTCAGAGTCTATACAATCTCTACATAATCAAGTCCTTTATAACTCCTGCACAATCTTTCCAAATGAAATTAAAAGAAATCCACTTTAAATAGAATCTACTGTTATATGTTAAACTATGTTCAAGCAAACCTCCTAAAACTTATTAAACAGTTTCATAAAGAAACAGGTTAAGTGGAAAAACATCATTTGGCATAATAAATTTCACAGGAACAGTGACACAGATGGGTGACCATTCAGTAGAATGGGATTTTGCACTTTTATGATAAGCTCTATCTAACCAGTTCCTTCAGGTCATTCATCCAACATTCATTTTATAGATGTAGCATAAAAAGCACTCTCAACACTACCTTTAAAGGCTACCAGCCATACAGTGTCAATGAATATAGGAAATTGTGACAGAGAGGGTAGTTAAGTGATTTGATAAAAACTACAGAAGTATTGAGTTAATGTGCAATAAACATTGGTCAGGATGACCTTACTGGAGAATATTCAAAAGCTCATATAAGTTCTGATAAGCACTTATCACTTCTCACTTTTGAGGTTCTCAATTATATTTTAAAAAATAACTAAGATATATGAAAATGTATATTATACTATAAAAACAAAAAAACTTTTTATAGGGGAATAATTGAACTGATAATTTTCTTTACTTTTTGTGTAAAATATATTAGTGATGTAGGATCTAGCTTTTTGTACAGTATCAGTGTTGATTTTAAGATAAAACTGAAAATGAGGTAACTGGACAGTCTCTATAGTCCCTTCCAACACTAAATCCCACGAGCTCCTATAAACCTAAGGACTAGGTCAACAAGCCCTTCATCATGATTGACTCTAGTCAATCTAGCCAGTCTGTTTAATTAGTCTGAAATTAATGTAAAATTAGGAGGGGTAATTACCTCTGTGATCTAGCATAAAAATTTTAGGACAGCTTTGTTAGAACTATAATGATAAGGGATTTATTAAGCATTTATTAAGGATTTATGTGCTAGACCCTGTGCTAAACATAATGCAAATATCATTTCATTTGAACCAGTCAAGTGTTTTCAATATTCAGACCAGTAGCATAGGAAACTAAGTATCCACAAGGCTAGCAGTACAAAGAGAAAAAATTATTTTCCTAAGAGAATTATCAGCTGGGTTTTCATTAAGAAAAACACAAACCAAAACAGTCACTGAAAAATAAGCAAAACTAGCTTCCACTTATCCTAGTACTTCTTAGAGCTGGCTTACAGAATGAAATGCTTTATCTCATTTTGGTGCAAATGTTTATTATCCTGACTTTACAGACGAACAATCAATCATTAGATATTTACTAAAGGCCTACTATGTGTGGGGGAAGGTCAACTTTGGAATTAAATGACATGCTCGATATCAGAGATTATAGTTTCAAACTCCTGTCTTCTAATTCAAAACCCAATGCTCTTTCTGCAACACAACTACTATCTTACAGTAAGAGCTGGCATTTAAATGGCACTTTATATAGAGATAGAAACTAGACCTGTGATTTCTTTCATTGGTTTTTGGAAATTTTCAGGAGATGCAGGTAAAAACTTTCTCTACACCTTACAGTCTTAGAGGACTGAATGGATATGGCCTCAGACAAACTGAGATCTGAAAAAGATCTTAATTTAGAAAGGCCAAGGTCACCCACTGCATCCTGGGCCACTGCCAGTCATCTTGACCTTTGTCTTGCCACTTCAATCTGATAACTCTAGAAGAGGAAATTGACTCATTCAAATCCAATTCAGGAGCAAGTCAAGACATCACACTGGTGGTGTCATTGGTCCTCTTTGAGAATGAAGGAGAAACAGCAGTCTTAGAGAGTTGGCCAGAACTCTGAGAGATAAAGGCCAAAATACGCTAAGTATGAAGAAAAATGAAGGCTTATGCTTTGACAATCACACAAACAGAATAACCAGCTTCTAAAAACTAAGAATTGTTAGCAATCATATAAAAAACCTAGAAATATTACAAGAATGATGAAACAATTACTTCAACACTTTAGGGAATCTTTGATTTCATCAGTATGGATATTATGTCCTCCAACAAAGAGAACAAACCCTCAAGTCATCATGAGTGGCTGTGAATAAGAAAATGGATTACTGAGTAGATAAACCTTTTAGTGACTACCACCGAACTTTTTAAGGCTTTACCTTTACAAGGCTATACTAGAGACATAGGTCTATAAGTTTTCCAGTTTGTAGGCCTTGATTGAACTTGTGTTCTGCTGATATTGCCTTTGAGAAAACAGTCTAGTCGTGTTACTACCCCTTCTTAAAGAGTTAGCCCCAGTAAGCTCCAGTGGCTCTCCATCACTTCCAAAATCAAATATAAAATCTTGTTTGGCTTTTAAATCCCTTCATAAACTGGTCCCTTCCCACCTTTCTAGTCTTCTTAAACTTTATTCTTTCTATGTATTCTATGACCTAGTAGTGCTGTCCCCTTTGCTATTCCTTGAATAAGAACCATTTCCTGACTTTTTCGTATTTTCACCAGCTGTCTGAGGCTGGAATTTTCTCCCTTTTCATCTCTGCTTTCTGGCTTCAGATTTCAGCTATATCCCACCTTCTTCAAGAAGTCTTTACTTATCCCCTTTAAAACCTTTCCTCTGAGATGACCTCCAGTTTATCAGGCATATATCTTGTTTGTACATAGCTGTTTACATGTTATCTACTCCACTGCAATGTGATCTCCTTAAAGACCTTTGGCCTTTCTTTGTATCCCCAGGCTTAACTCTGAGCCATCAGGTACACAGCAATCCTAAACACAGCTTGATCCACTTGACTTGATTTGTAATAGTTTGTATATTTGGGGGGGAGGGAGAAAGAGAAGAGACTTTCTTACTATCTTGACATTTACTGCTCAATGGGTTAAGAGATCACAAATCTCTACAAAATTTTAACAGCAACATTTATATAACTCTGTAAAACTCTTCACATACATTATTTTATTTGAGCCTCACAACAACCCTGTGAGGTACATACTATTCTGATGTGTAAGAGATAAGGAAACTGTGATTCTAAGTGACTTGACTTGATAGTTACCTAGGTCCAACTATGCAACAGGATACAAATCCAGGTATTCTAGACTTTTTTTTTTTGGTTTTTGGAGGGCAATTGGGGTTAAGTAACTTGCCCAAGGCCACACAGCTGGGTTTTTATTTGTGTGTGTGTTAAGTGTCTGATGTCAGATCCGAACTCAGGTCTTTCTAACTCCAGGGCCGATGCTCTACTCACTGTACCACCTAGCCGCCCCTATTCTAGTCTTTTAAGATCTGTAATTGAGGAATCTCTCCACTATACTATGTTGCTTCCCTTGTAGTATTTAGCAATAGCTAATTATATTGCAGTGATAGAACAATAAGATTTTCTATTTTATTTCTATTTTCTAATTATTTTTCATTTTAGGCACTGTGGATTGCAACAAAACTGTGTTTAATTGAGACACAAAAAATTTTAGAGCTTCAAGATGCCTTAAAAATAAACTAGTGTTATTCACAGATGAGGAAACTGATCTTGAAATTCAAATTCAACATTTACTTAGCACCACTTCTGTCCAAAAAGCATTGAGAAATTGCCCCTAAGGTCACACAGCAAATTAGTAGCAGAGCCAGATGCAGAATTCTTTAAATATACAAGTCAATTATGTCACATCACCTTCTGTTTTTATTTCTAATCAAGAGAAAAATCGATCTACAATTAACTAATGGAAATAGGACCTCATATTCCATATAGAAGAAATGGCAAAAAACTAGGACTAACATTTTAGCTACCATCATTTACTAAATACCAATGTTAGGAACTTTACAAAGCAAATAATGCAAACTGCTCCAGTCCTCCAAAAGAATGCTGTTTTAAACAAATGCAATACACATAAGATGTAACAATGTTAGATATTTTAATTATTTTAAGGTGCCTTATCAGGAGCTCCCTATACCAGGGAAATCCCAGATCTGATCTCCTCCTTCCACCTCTAGCAAATAAGCATAAATTCATTAGGGGGAGAAGAGAATCAGAGAACATTGCTATAATATGTGGGCTAGATGGGGACAACATTTAAATACCAAATGAGGAGAGAATGTGGTGAGCAAAGAAAGGTAATCCTTCTAGTAAAGAAAACAGCCTGAGAGAAGGCTCAAAGAGAAGGTTCAGAGAAAGATGTGGGATGACTGCCAAACTGGACTCTATGATCCCATGCCTTTGCTTCCACTTTTTTTTTTTATGTCTGGAATGTCTTTCCAACACCTAATATTTAACAGTTAATGTTTATATAGAGCTTTAAGCTTTGCAAAGTGCTTTACACATATTACTTCACTTCCTGTTTAATCCCTACCCTTCTTTAAGACCCAATTAAAATACAATTTACTCCATGAAGCCTTCCTAACTTTCAAATACATTTATAAAATATTGTATATTTATCTGTTTATGTTTTATCTACATGAGTTTCTATTAAGTGCAAGAACCATGTCTTATTTTTAAAAGTGTACCCCCCCGCCCCGGAGTTTAGTGCAGAGGTCTGCAACAAGCAAACACTATTAAATCAATGGAAGATACCATAGTAGAAATATTGAGTATATTCACCTAAGAGTAGCAGCTAATAAAGGACCTAAGTTTTGACAAGATATACAATGAAAAGCCATTAGAAGACCTTAAGGACAGAGGCATGTATTAACTCTACAGATTCACTTTTATTAGTAAATAAAATTTTAAATTGTCATTGCATCTTCCCTTCCAAGAACTTAATATCGTATGTAGTGTTTTCAAATATTATGATGGATTTTATTTTTGGTTCAGACATAATTTTATTTGGTGTAGAATGCAAAATGAGGAAATATCAAAGCTCTTAACTGCACCCCACTTCTTATAATGTACAGGCAGAGATGAGACACATCAAAAAGGGTGCTTTTCACTCTTCTAGAATGAACAACCAAAGCTGCACTGAAACCAAGATCCAATGCTCTGGAATCACCTATATGCATTTTGGGAGGGAGGGAGAGGGAAACCAAGGGAAAGGGAAAGAGAGAGGGAGAGAGGGAGAAAGGGAGAGAGGGAGGGAGAGAGAGAGAGAGAGAGAGAGAGAGAGAGAGAGAGAGAGAGAGAGAGAGAGAGAGGAAGGGAGGATTCTACTGGTGATCCCTTGAGTCATCAGGTTCTATAGGTTTTTTGTTATACTATTTTTATCATGAGTAAAAGCTCTGAGATTTTTAAAGTTCCACTAGAATTTGTGGTACTACCTATAGTCAAAGTACAGGTTCAAAAGGGTTGTGGCAGGATGAGGGGATTTCTCCAGACTTTAGGGTTATTTTAAGGCTCTGCTGCACCCAAACAACTTCAATGAAAAGAGAGAGAAGTGTCTATTTCTGTAAAGAGTGGAAGCTGAGGGTCAGAAGAGGCCTTTCCCTCCTCTTTCAAAGATCTTGTACTCCATATACACTCAGGAGATGACTCATCAAGAAACTGTCTCTGCTTCACATTAACTAGCAAGTTCTCTATGGGACACAGAAAGGCATGAGAGGTTCTTTACTCTTCCTGGGTTTGGGTTTTCATTTATAAATATTTGAGTTCTAAAAGCTGTCATAGAATTTTGACTAAGTTAAAAATGACGGTCAATGAGTAAGTACATTTATGTGAATTTTTATATTGTGCTACCCTTTGGAGTTTGTCATTAATAGTTTTAGGATATACTTCCTCATCATTACATATTCAAAGCATCATTACATAAATGAAAGATAACATTTGCCTAACATTCGATATATGACATAATTTTTTTTAAGAATTGAACCAGAACCCTTTCAGAAAAAGAACGCTTGTCTGATTCAGGATGTTTAAATACATGATAATTCAACACAGCTATAGGAAATAAAGCCACTACCACACTCACTAGAACTTTGTCCTTTTCTTCCTCACAGCTTACACACTATAACATCCCCTCTAGAGTTCTAACCATGCAGGTAGTAAGTGTGCCTTTTCTGGTTTTAAATACTTGATTATATATTTAGTCATTATTCAAGTAGATTCAATTAACAATTATCAGAAGCTTACTATGACAGTCTAAACAGAATAACTGATAGAGGGCTGAATCAGGAAGACTCGGGCTTCAATCTCTCTGATAACTTGACCGTTAGCAAATCCCTTATACATTCTGAGCCTTAGTTCCAATATAAAAAAGCAGGAATAGCAATAACAGCAGTATTACTACCTATCACCATATAGGGTTATTATGAAACTCTAATAATGTATGGAAAGTGTTTTGCAAACTCTAAAGTACTATATAAATGTGTGTTATTATGTATAATGCATAGACAGAGATGCATTGCAACAAGATAGTTCTTGTCTTCAAGGATCAACCATTATGCCACACTTCTTTATGAAAATGTCAATCTAAGCAAACATTTTTAAGATTGCAATTACAGAATGCAGGTGAGGAATGGGATAGATGTTGTTTGTCCATTCTCAGAGAGGTCCAATGACATCAGCAGGGTGATGTCTTGACTTGCAATAGAATTGGATTTAAGTGAGGCAGGGCTGTACAATATCATCAGCCTCACTCTCTCCTCCAGGATCATCTGAGTCCAGTGGCATGACACAGATCAGAACAACTGGAGACGATCCCAGACACAGTGGGAGACCTTGGCCCTTTTAAGCAGAGATCTTTCCCAAGTCTCAGTCTGAGGTAACACCCACTCAGTGAGCTGTCACCTAGAGAAGTAATATGGTAAAACAGAACTGTAAAATGCATTTAAAGTTAGTAGACCTTGGTTCTGGTCACAACTCTTGACATTAATTTGTTTTGTAGCCTTAAGCAAAGTAGTTCCTTGAAGAGTAAATATCTCTTGAAAAAATATAACATATATAAATAATGCTTTGAAATCTTGAAAGTGCTTCCTGTGTTGTTACTATTCTTATTTTATTATTCTTATGTTAGGGTCTAGAGTCAGGAATATTCACCTTCTTGAGTTCAAATATGGCCTCAGATACTAACAAAGTGACCTGGGCAAGTCTTAACCCTGTTTACCTCAGTTTCCTCATCTGTAAAATAAGCTGCAAAAGGAAACGACCAACCACTCCAGTACTGTTGACAAGAAAACCCCAAATGGGGTCACGAAGAGTTGTACATGACTCAACAATAATTCTTACATTCCTAATATATAAAACTAGAGGGGTAGAGTAGACCTTGATAATTTTGTTTAGCTCTAATATTCTCTGATTCTATATACCATAATGGGATTTTCATTTCTTTTAAAAGCCAACATATTCTAGAAATTCAGCCTATTCTCAAATCCTTATGGTAATTTTTCTGTGACAATTAAAAATTAAAATTAGTATCCTCAAATTATTTTAAATCTACAGTAATACCAAGTTATTGTCATAAACCTTATTTTCTAATTCAGCTGAATATAGAACTACTGCACTCCTCAGGAGCTACTAATTTTTCTAATTCATTGAACTTCACTAACTTAAGACAATTAGCACTTACCATTAATAAGCAGAGAACTATCAGATCCTGGATATGAATAGTTTAGATGACCTGAAGGTAAAAGAAGGCCATTACTAAATTCATTTTTTGTAAAATTGGTGCTCAAATAGCTTAGGTATATTAGATTGAAAACTGATAGCTCTTCAGGTATAAGAAATAAATAAGTTATATTTGGGAAAGAATTAGTTTTGTAACTAATGATAATTTTAAGACCCATAAAGAGATGGCTTCTTCTCATACTGGATAAAGTGTGTGTCAGTGGACATATGTATTAGTCTTTATATTATATATGATTTTAAAATAGGACAGTCAGATAAATTCTAAAGTGTTTCCATGAAAATATAAGTTCATACTTTACTTCCAAATCTCTGTATGATATACTTTTCTATAAACTATTTCCAGCACTGTTACAAATCACAAGCTCATGTCCCAAATTAACATATATGGTCTACATTTTTTTTCTCATTGATAATAGTTTTTCTTCATTTGTGTGTACATTTTTTGCCTTAAGGCATATCACTTAAGAGTATGTTTGTGGCACATAACTCAATACAAAAGAATGCCTAGGCATTTTGGTATCCTTTAAGTTTTAAATATGTGCAAACAGAGAACAATATTAATTTTTATTCATAAATTGGACTAAATATAAGCTTACCTCAAGTCTTTGCAAAAAAAATTTTTTAATTAGCAATCCTCTAAAACATAAAATTTTCCTTCATCTGATCATTCTAAATCTATATACGCTCAAGATAATGGGACAGATTACATACATACGGTGTTCTTCATTCTTCTAGAATGAATAACTTTGCTCAATTACATTTATGTTTTGGCAAAATGGCTAATGGCTGAGTCTTTTAAGAGTAAATTAAATAAAATACAAGAGTATTCATTGTCTATGTGCAGGGAGCTACATTAAACTTTATAAATGTCACCTACCACATATCTAATTGAGGCTCTCTAAGTGCAAGTTATAGAAAACAATCAACAGTATCCCTGACATTCAAATCTGCATTGACAGTAAAGTCAATACAGGAAAACTCTAGCCCCAGAATCGTGAAACTTCCAAGGTACTGCAGAAATTTTGAAAATATCTTAGGTAGTTCTAAGTCACACTAGGGAATCCTAATTATAGAATTCACATTCAGGGCCCTGCCAGACTCCCAAAGGGTATGGGGGTGGAAAAAAAATGACACTCTACTGCAGAGAAGATACTCCATACATGTTAACATAATCTGCAAAATAACCAACTTCAGGAAATATTTTCTGCTTTTAACAATAGCATAGATCTCATGATTTATTAAATATTTAAGTACCTTAGCAGGGAGAGAGATCTGAGGAACAAGACTGATGACTGTTTAAATCTGGGTAAAAAGAGACCCTGAAATTACTTAATATAAGCTGCAGCCAACTCTCTGGATCCAAACACAGATAATACCCCTTAGGCAACCTACATAACTTAAAAACCCTCCTGCTAATGAAATACTAAATAAAATATTTGTTATTGACAACATACTGTTCCAAAGATTTTTTTTGGTCCCTAAATAGGTAAGAAATAAAAGTATTTTAATCAGTGAGAAGATATTCCAACTTTAAAGAAATCTCATTACAATAGATTTAAATCATTGTTGATTCTTACTTAAGTCATACAAAATATAGCTAAATGGGAACATTTATTTTAACTTGCTTGATGGTTATAGAATAAATGAATTAACAACAAGAATCACAAAGAAAATCCACCCAAGCTAGTTAGCCCTAACAAATACAAAAACAAGCCTACTAGAAACTTTTTAAAGAAGATAATGATAGTAAGAATAGTTAAGTCTGACAGGAAAAGAAATGTCCACTTCTCAAAGTTTTTGTTTCTCCTCAAAGCCCTATTGAAGCATTTATTTTCAGAATGAAACTAACTGTAGTTAACTTTTGCTCCTCAATCTAAGAATACTTTTTTGCTTAAACTCAGGAACACCACCAGGAAAATCATTTACACCTTTCTTAGGGCAACTCTTAAAATCAAATATTTCTAAATCATTATAATCAGTTTGGAATACAAATTCATAAGTGTCTGAGTTCTGTGCGGGAAAGTGGGGTTTGGATGAAGGCTGTCTATTCTATTTCGGAAAATTGCAATTAATTATTACTCCACAATTTCAACTCCAGGGTTTTGCAAAAAATATGAGTGGAAACAGAACATTTTTCCTGACCTTTCCTAATGCCTTCCTCACAAGTCCTTCTCTCCTCTATTCCCTCTAGTCCTCATACTAAGAAAAGACCAAAAAAATCATCGCTTCATCTTCACTAGCTTGACTATATTTCACACTTCTGAAAACTTTATATTGTCTCCATGATGACTACTATATACATCATACTTAATATTCCTATCTTAAGTCCAACATTTTCCCTTGTTCCCCTCATCTCTCTTATGATTACTCTAATCTGTTGTGCAAGTCAGTTTTATTCTGTGTCCTGCATTCTCTTCTCCCTAGCTAAAGAAATAAATTACTACCACCACCCTCCATCTGAGATAGTCTCTTTTATCCTATTAGCCTGACATATCCACATCATTCCACGTCCTTCTTTGGGTTCATAGCCTTAAATAAAATTTCTTCCAGGAGACAAACATATTAATATATTGTTGGCAGTTGTGAACTGTTCTAACATTTCTGGAAAACAATTTGGAATCATATAAGAAAAGTGAACAGTTCATGCTCTTTGACACAGAGATACTATGGCTACCATATAATCCAAGCATATCAAAGACAGAAAGGCTTTAAATATACCAATGGTCATGGCAACACTTTTGTGATAGTAAAAAAAAAATTAAAACAAAGTGGGTGACATATTAGGGAATCATTAAAAAATGGTGGTGAGGTAATATGCCATCCTTCTTTCACTGGATAGGCAGGCTACTATGGGGACAGAATATTGCCTATACTTTAGGACTATGCTGATAAAGAAAGGGAGAAAGAATATTAGATTATAAACCCTTAGGGCAATTAGGTGGTATAATGGATGGAACACCAGCCCCTGGAATAAGGAGGATCAGAGTTCAAACAGAGCCTCTGGCACTTACTAGCAGTGTGACCCTGGGCAACTCACTTAACCTGCCTCCATAAAAAAACAAAAACAAACAAACAAACAAAAAACACTTTGAAAACCCAATTCTTTTTATATGTTGATACCCATATCTTACAGTTTTTGAATGTGCAGATTCAATGATAATTAAATTGAATTTCATAGTAAGTTTTTGAAATGTATGTATTAAATTCAAAAAAATAATTTCAAGATCAGAATGTAACCCAAGACATTAATGTTTTTTAACTTAACTTCCTTATATATCCCCAGGTGTCATGATATACAAATGAAATACCAATCAAAGTACTTAAGAGATGTCTTCCTATAAACTGCAGGTAAAAATCTATTAAATCAAACTATACTTTCTACTGACTTACACCCTAAAATCAGAAAGATACTCCTACAGAAAAATCTGCAACAAAGTACTGAAAAATTCTGGCAAAAGGGAAGAGTTAATTAATATGGGATCCAGTTTCATGGCTGTATTAGATTTCACTTTAGGGCATATCAAAACTATACTCTTTTAAAAAATTAGCCTATAGTCAAGAGTACAGTACAGGATCTCCACCTATCTCTTCTTTTCCCATCATCTATTTTTAGTCAGCTCTACCTTGAACTAGACTATGGACCAGACTTACTATTGACAGCAAAATAATGCCAGGGGGACCTGAAAAAGTATGTCAGGTTCATAAGGCATGTATCAAATTTATTTTCTACTTTATAAATTTTGTAATAGTGCAATTGTAAAAACCAAGGTTATAATATGAAATGCTTCTATAACCATATATTAGAGTTAAAAATAATTTGTTCAAAATTTCTGTTATAGCTTGTTGCCTCTCTTTAAGATACAATAGCTTTTAATCTTTTACCCAAGTAGCCTGAAATATACTCTTACTCCATTGACATCAATGTCTACACTTTAAAACTAAAGAAAAATCTAGCAAATATCTATCAACATACATTTTTTTTATCTGTTAAGCATCTTTCACTAATACTCTCCCATATTCTAACTCAACACTATTCCAACAACCTCATTCCATCTTCTGGCACAAATAAACATCTGCACAAACAAACACACTGCCAAATGTCAAATCTACTTAGAGACAAAGATACCTTCCTCATCCACAAGACATGAAAGGGACTTATTAGGAAGGGATACTTAAATTCTTCAGAGTATGGATAGGAAAAGATTCTCTCTGGTTTTAACCCAGAAAAGGAACGTGGTTCCAAAGCTTCTAAGATTTGAGGCCATAGGAAGACAAAGGACAAAAATCAGCAGGAGGATGGCCCAAGTAAGCATTCCTAAACATTAAGGGAGCCAGTATACCCCAAAATAAGCCAATGGGGACAGAATGGTATTTTTAATCACAGAACTCAGCAGTGCTATGGATGGCTACATCTCCAAGGCTATTAAAGGAGTGGTGAGATGAGACTTTATAACAGCAATTAATGGGAATTTCAAGATTATCGACAAGTACGAAAGCTAGTTAAGCAGTCAAATTAGACTTGTCAAAACTGAGTAACCACCACCTGACTGAAAGGAGAGAGATTAAAATATGTAGAATGGGACATGGCCAACTGGGAATTTGTTTTGCTTAGTTCTACATATTTGTTACAAAGATTGTCCCCTACCCTCTTTCTCATGTGTGAAGGAAAGGGAAGGAGAAGAGAGAAGGAAAAGAAAATAAATGGTTGTTGATATTTTAAAATAAAATATAATACAAAAAAAAAACAAGGAGAAACTAGATAATAGTGTCACAAATAACTGAAAAACAGTTATCTGTACTGAATGGTTTATAAAAAAGGTCTAGCCATAAGCTTATCAAATTCCTATAGATAAGCTATGTCACTTTTAAAAGATCAAGAACTTCAGAGATAAACTATATTGGTACATACTTCAAATGAACCCAGAGACAAAATTACAGATTTCCCCCTGGTTTACCATAAAAACCATAAAGAATAAAGGGTTACTTCCTTTGCAACCATTATTTTCCAAAAACAGAGCATTACTCCTACACAGAGAAAAGTCATGCCAATTCCACACCAAACCACTCACTTACAAAAAATACAAGGATACAGTCCTGACACTAACATTCAAAGTTATGAAGAAACCAATTTAAAAATTCATTATTTAAAAACACATTATTGCTTACGTGTCAAATGACACTAAGCATTTGTTTTATCTAAATGCCCTGCTTTCATTATCCTGCTCAGTGACTATATTTTAATTTCATCTATCAGAATTTCATTTGACCCTGTGAGGTAGGTGCTATTATAATCCCCATTTTACAATTGAGGAAACTGAGGCAAACAAAGATTTAAATGACTTGCCCAGGGGCACAGCCAGGTTCCCAAGGTTACATTTGAACTCGAGTCTTTCTGACTCCAGGCCCAGTGCCTAATCACTTTGACTAGCTGCCTATTAGGCCCAACAAATACAGCAGCTTCCTCCATCTCAACCATAACCATGTGATGTTATGCCAGGAAGAGACTAGGGCTTGTGGAGCTCTCAGCAGCTACTAGACTACAGGAGCATCTATAGATAGATAGTAGGTTTCTTCATTGACATAAATTGGGAGATATTATTGTTTTCTACACAAAATATTTCTGGGCATTCCTCAAAAAAAATTCTTTTTTGTCTACAAACAATTAAAACTCAACTATGAAAAACCTAACTGAAAAGCTTTGATGTAGATTATCTTTGTACATCTCTCCCAGCACAAGTTACGTCACAGTAATGCTGCTATACCCAGGCTCATGTGACAGATTCACCATTCTTCAGACTGATGCCAAAACAACCTCTGCCATGCATAAATTTGGTCATGCTGCTCTTCTGTTCCAAGTTCTTCAAAGCCTCCCGACTGAGCAAAGTTCAAGCTCTGCTGGCATTAAAGCCCTCCACAACTTGGCACTGCTCTGCCTTCCCAGTCTTTCTCACATTCACTGCCCTTTATACCAGACTCAACTATTACCCTAAACATGGCCTGTACTTCTATGACTCCCTATATAGCTCACACTGTTCACTAAGCCTAGAGTTCTCGCTGCACCTGCTGAATTCTGACTCCACTTTTAAAGCCCAACTTAAATAATGGCATCACCTCCACTCAATGTTTGGTGATCCCTACCTTCAGTAATGATCTCCCCACCCAAACCCCACTGAGAATTTGGTTTTTAACTTCTCTAACATACTTCTGCATGATTGTGAATTACAATTGTGTATTTTTATCTTAGGCCTCTGTAAAGGAAATGCAGATTTAAAGACGTTCCCTGCCCCTAGGCCCTTTGATTGGCTTCAGAGACTCTGAAAACCTTCCTTTATTTGAAAATATACTCTGCCTCCTAATAGGCTGAATGTGGTGACATGGAGCCTGTGGTAGGAGGCTTGGTTTTCAGGAATGACCACACCTTGATGCTGTGTGATTGGGCAGTAGGTCAAGAGGGTGGTTATATTTTCTGAGAAAGAGAGGGCAATGGAATGAGAACAGGGCTTGGGATAGAGAAGACCTCACCTAAAAGCACTGACAGAACTGACCTGATTATAGTCTAAGGTTACAGGGCTAGATTCACTGGAGGCATGTTGGAAAGGGTGTCCAGGTGCAGCTGGTAGAGAGAAGACTGTAGATGAAATTATGAAGGAGGTGGCATGAGAGGGTGAAGTAAAGCCTGGCTGGGACTTTTCCTGAAGAGGCTGTCACTGATTATGAGAATGGGTCCCAGGATTTGGTATGAATGGTGAGGCCATGGAGGTGAAAGGAGAGGACAAAGTGTTCCCTTACTGTGAGAAGACATTCTGAAAAAGAGGAGTGTTTGTGGCTATCACAGCCACAGAACATGGAAAGAGGACAGTCTGCGGCACATAAAAGGAATAGGGAAGTATCAGGCCCTAGATGGATGCCAGGGTGGAAAAGCAAGCCCTCTGGGACGAGGAGTGATGCCCTCCCAGAACACTGGTCTCTGGGGCAAAATCTCAGGCTCCAAGTTGATAGCTACATGCTGTTCTCAAACTGTCAAAACTATAAGTCTTTGAAATTCTATTAATTCTATTATATTATTAATTCTATTAATTAGAAAGATAATAGTGGTTTACTCTCAACTCTGGGTGTAAGTTCAAGACTGAGATGTAATCAAGTAAGAGTCAGGTGTCAAGGGCAGCTAGGTGGTGCAGAGCACCTGCCCTGGAGTCAGGAGGACCTGAGTTCAAATCTGACTTCAGACACTTAACACTTACTAGCCTTGTGACCTTGGGGAAGTCACTTAACACCAATTGCCCCTCAAAAAAAAAAAGAGTCAGGTGTCAGGGCAAGATTTATTCTATAAATATTTAGGTCTTCTCTACCCACACACCCCCATGCTCCACCCTTTAGTTATATTCAGAGTCCTGCTCACATCTCACAATGGCTCTGCAGCTCAGGTAGGCAGTACAAAAGAGCTGGAAATGATCCTAGAAAGCTATGGTGCTTGGGGCAGGGATCTCAAAACAGGGGCCTAGAACACAGGTGGAACCAGCAGCAATGGAACAGAGGTGAATCTATTGCTCATTCATAGTTAACTTATTATGCTTCAATGAATCTTATGGCCATTAAAAATAAATCATCTAAGTTCTATGAATGGAGTTAGAGGTCATAAGAGGTGAAATGAAGATTCAGAAGAATTTTCCCCCTTTTTTTATGACTTTTGAGCATATAGCAGGTCATACTCCCAAATCTTTAGAGAACTAAGTCTGAGCTCAATGAAAGTGAAGTGGCAGAAAGAAGGTGGTCTTAAGAGCTTGTAGCCAAGTAACCTCCAGTGAAGAATGAAGACACTATAGCCATTGACAAAATGTATGCATATACACTGATTAACGTGTGACACAGCCATGGGGCATGGTGGCCAAAATACTATATACCTAGCTGATTAATTATGTAGTAGCTGGCTTCTCTGCAGAAAAGCAGGGAAATGAAAAGGAGGAATGGGGTGGGGAGGAGGGAACTAACATTTACATAGTGCTTAACACGTGCCGATTAACACGTATAAATGCTTTACAAATATTATCTCATTTAATACAACCATCCTGCAAGGTATGTTTTACTAGTACCCCCATTTTACAGTTAAAGAAACTGAGGCAAAAAAGATAAATGACTTGCCCATGGTCATAGCTAGTATCTTCCACTGTTCCACTTAGCTGTAGATGGGTAAGACTTCCAGGGAGTGATAATGCCATATGCACCCATAAGATATATCGCTTGTTTCAGACTAAAACTTGGTAACAATTCAATGGATCACTTGATGCTTTCTTTTTATAAACAAGGAAACCAAAGGCTAGGGCAGTAAGTTGAGTGACTTGCCTAAGGGTATGGTATAAAGTTTTATGTTAGAACAGAATTTGAGTTCTGGTTTCACCACTAATTTGCTATATGGCTGGGGCAAAACTCTTTTGGCCTTAGAATTATCATCTAGAACAAAAGGGATATTGAAATAGATCATCTTGTAAAGTAGGTCCTGTCCAATTCTAATTTTTGATGAGTTATATGACTAGTTGGTAGCAGAGCCAGTACGAGCACCATGACTCCCAAGTCAAGGGTTCTTTTTATGGCACTGTTCCACTTCTTCCTCTTCAATTTCTTGATACATGAGAAGGTTTAGTGTAAACTAACAACTTCTAATCATGGTTTTATTGAGTACTTCCATTTCTTGGAGGCATGTTGCAAAGGATATGCAGAAGCCACTTCTTGGTTCACATAACTGTAGTTCTAAAGATACTGTGTAGTTCAATCAGAATACAAAGCTCAATAATGAATACTTTTTCTTCAAGCAGGGTTTTTCTCCAGAATAAGCTATTTGCATTTGCTTTTGGCTTCTCAGGAACTAAAAAAAAAAACAACCTCTACTAATTAGTTGACTTCTTCCCTTTCTTTATATGTAGCAACTGGCATCATCATAGCTACCTTTTAAAGAGTCTAGGGAGCCAGGTTCCCTTCAGAGTCCCACTAATGTTCTTAATAGGCCAGTTACCAGGTGACACCTGGAACTAAGCAAGCCTTGTTTTTAGCAAGGAACCATAATATGTAACTAAATAAAATCAATTCTACATAAAGCCAGATTTAGCACAGATAAATGAAGTCTTGACTCAAAAGATCACATTTTAATTTTGTTGGTACAGGCTCTTTCTTCACCAAATCATTTACTATTAATAACAATTAGACTGATTTGAGTTTTATAAATCATAATGAGGATAAAGAGGATAGAGAATAAAAAGACATAATTCACAAACTGGGTATATAGTTTCTGAATAACAAAAATAAACTATAGATAGGTTTTAGGTAGAAATCTCTAACATGATGTAATAATTTGGTAGCCATCCATGATTATTCAACTGATCCCTCCTTATTGCCAAATAAAATGCAAAAAAAAATTATATGAAATCAGTGAATCAGTGAAAGACTTTAGGCAATTCCCTGTTGGAATAATTCCACCACAAAGAGCTTTTATTTGACCCTTATTAATATCTGATTCTGTCCTCGGAGGGGTACGACAATTTAGATAGAATGAGAGTAACCTCTAAGAACTTCTAGTTTAGAAGACATAATGACACTGATAAAATCAAAATTACAGACAATATGGGCAAACAAACATAATTACACAGAAGTAGTATCAAGGATTCCATTAGAGATGTTATAACCAGGAAGAAAAAAAAAGAAAGGCTGGTCATGTAGCAACACCGAGAAACAATCAGTGGATATCCTGTGTGGCCCACAGGTATCCATGCAATGTCAAGGGATATAGAGGAAATCCCTCAGGCATACTGTGAGACTCTCCTATAGAGGATTTACAGGAAGACATGGACAGGAGTCACAGTGATCTGCATCACTGAAGGGGGTCCCCACATCAATTAAGTCAAATAGATCCACTGAAGTACTGAAGTAATCTAAATATGAGGGAAACTAAATATGTCATCATTTTTATACATTAAAAATTCCCAGGGCAGCTAGGTGGCACAGTGAATAGAGCACAGGCCCTAGAATCAGGAGGACCTGAGTTCAAATTTGGCTCAGACACTTAACACTTACTAGCCATGTGACCTTAGGCAAGTCACTTAATCCCAATTGCCCTGCCTTCTCCCACTCCAAAAAGCAAAAAGCAAAGAAAAAAAAATATTCCCTTAAATCTCTACACATGTCAAACTTTGGAAAACTAAACATGCAGCATTCAAATTTTACCTCTGAGGAAAATATTGCCATTTAAGTTTGTACATATGGTAAGATGTGTACAAATAGAATAAAGAATGGATGCATAGTACTAACTTCAAAGACAAGAACATGCAAAAAAGAAGTCTGTCAATTTAACACTGATATTTCTCTGAAAATCACCACATCCAATTTTTTCAATACTGTGATATATCAGACATTATCTTAGAATCCTAATAGGTCTTCAGACAAAATCATTAGGTCACAAGGACCATGAAATCCTACATTTTATCCTTATTGAAGGCCCTACTGTATCCCACAAAATAGCTCAATACAAAATGAACTGTCAAAAAAAGGTAAAATATTTATGTAATGCTCATATTCGAATGTTCTAAACTTAATCAGCTGTATCGTATTCTTTTCATGCTATCGCTAAGGGCAACAATGAAACAAAATTTTGAGAATGGTAATCATTTATTCCTTGAACAAAAACAAGTTTTTAAGTGATGCTGAACCGGTATTGTGAAGTAATTATTTTTATGCTGTGCTCCTCACCAATTTAGCTTTATAAACAAGCAGCAAGTATTTGCTAATACATAGTATATAGCTCTATACAGATACCTATATATCTATCTATACATAGTGTACAATACATCTTATGTTATCTGTGATATATTCTGTTTAACAAGCATATTATATATTTACATTATACATAATATACATATATAACATACATGTTTATATTATAACTAATAAAATTACACATGTAACATATTTACAAAATGCTCTATGTGCATATTGTATATATGTATAACATTATTATATATAATATATATGTTATAAATATATACTTATATAGCTATATGTATGTACATGTTTATGGAGACAGAGATAGAAATAAAGAGAAATATCAGGGGTCAAGCATATTTACCTATAATTTTGTTCACAAAATTTGTGGATAGGAGAAAAAAATAGTAAATTACTAGGTTTCTTCCAGACCTTAATAGCAGGTAATATGCAAACAGGCTAGATCAGCATCTAGAAATATACATGAAGTACTGAACCAACACTAAAACTCAGTGTTTAGGTGCCAAAGTCATTACTGAGGATCTCTTTAATCCAATCAAAAGTATATACCAAAGTTCACAAACAGTTCTTAGAATATTCCCTGAGATTTTAACCAAAAGACCACTGCAAATACAATCTGTGAAAGTATTATCAACTTAACCAACAATTCCAATATAGTAATCCCTCCCTCCAGAGAACACAGCCTCTATAAAGAATCATACACACCTTCTTTGAAAGCAAACAAGAAGCAGATGATAGTTAGTTTCAATGGATTAAAAGTTAGCCAAAAATCTCAGTCTAGTAATAAAAATAAAATATGTACCACACCTTCATTTACCCCTTTTCCTCACCCACAGGGTTACCTCAGAAAGGAATCCCAGATCCCATCAGGCAGGCAGACGCAGCAACACTAATCAAAGGCCCAAAGAAAAGGAAATTGTAGGATGTTCCATTACAGCAGCAACATGTGGGGGCATGCACAAAGAAAGAAACAAAAACGCATTTCTTTCCTAAACATCTACTTTAAAACTTAATTACTACTGTGATATGGTCCTTATGTGCTATTATTTATAAGGATCCTAAGTACTGAGTAAATTTTCACTTTTGAGCAGTTTTTGAGAACTCCCCTACTATGGTTTGCATCATTTGGTATCATCCAAACCGTTCAAGAAAGCCAGATGAGTTCAGGAAGTATAGCCACATGAAGTCCCTGTTACAACTTTTAAGTTCTCTTTTGGCTCTAAAATGTACAGGCACCTAGAATGATAAAAAGTTAGAAGAAGAAGGGAGGATACGGCCATCTAGTCCAACCTCCCTATTTTATTGAGCATTTAATAAATGCTTATTATGTGCAACACACTATGCTAGGCATATAGGAAAGAAACTGATGTCAAAGAAATAAAGTTCCTTGCCCAAAATTACACAGACAATTGAGTGAAAAGCAGGGATCAGAATCCAGATCTCCTTACTCCCAGTCCCAGCTGTTCCCAAATTAAACTACTTCATGTTTCCTTCACACATTTATTTTTTTTTAATTTTAACAAGATACTGATTAAAAAGTGACCTAAAACAATCCAGGCAAAATATGTAAGAACACAGGACTTGGGTCTGGATGAGGGTTTGTATCCTTACATAACACACTTGCCCCTTTCTAAAGATGGGAAAGTCATTTACCTCAGAACCTATGTCTCTATCCGTTAAACAGCGATAACATCACTTACTTTACAGAATTTTGAGGAAAGTGATATACAGACACGAGTTCTGATAATAATAACCTAATAATAATCAGGTCCACTTATTGGAAAGGGCTGGACCACATAAAAAAGTTTATTCTTTTGACAAGGTTTGTATCTATTATTAAATAAAATATGTAACCTAGATGGAAAAGAAATAAATTCCTAAGGAATAAATTAGGATTTAGAGTTAGATGGGACCTTAGAGAAGAGTCCAGACCCCCATTTTTTAAAGAAAATGAGACCAAGGAAGGGGGAAAGTAACTTGCCCAAAGTCAAACAGGCATTTAGTAGCAGAACTGGGATTTGAATCTAAGTCCTCTGACTAAAAATCCAGTTCTCTTTAGGAAGAGAAGGAATAAAGATGACCACTTTGAAAGGGCTGATTTATCTAGATCATTTATGAACAAAAGAATTACCTTTTCAAAAACAGTATAAAATATTAACCACTAAGTGCCTACTATGCATATACTGAGCACTGCACTAAGTGCTGGAAAGCTAGAGATACCAAAATAAAAATGAAACTGTCCCTGCTCTTGAGAAACTTGTTGAGGGAGATGTGTGTGTGCATAGAGTATACTATGTCTGTATGTGCATGTGTGTATACACACATATACACATATATGCATAGTGTGTATGTTATATGTATACACATATACAATATGCTTGGTGTACATGTATGTACATGTGTGTATGCATATACATATGTATATGTCACACACATGCATACATACATACACACCCACCATAAATCACTGTGGTGGTAAGGGCATTAGCAGCTGTGGAAGGTCTCATGTAGAAGGTGATACTGGACTCTAGTGTGTAGGAAAGGGAATAAAGTATAACAAGGTTGGAAAGGCAGGTTGGGGTCAGGGTACGAAGGGCTTTAAAAGTCAAACATGGGAGGTTATATTTGATATCAAAGGAAAGAGGGAACTATTGGAACTTGGGTAGGGGAGTATCACAATAAAGCTTTAGGAAAACCTCTTGATTGGCTTTAAGAATGATGGATTAGAATAGGGAGAAACGACACAGGGAGAACAATTACAAGGCCATTACAACTGTCCAAGCAAGTAGTGATGTGGGCCTAAACCAGAGTAGTGGTCATGGAGAGAAAGGGACAGATGCAAGAGATGTTATAACACAATAACATCTGACAACTTGTATGATGGAGAGTGAGGAATTGAAGATAAGGCCAAGGTTGCACACCTGGGGGGACTAGAAAGATGGTGACGCCTTTTGAGAGAAATGGAGATACTTGAAAGAAGGATAGATTTTGGGGAAAGGATAATGAGTTCTGGAGATGTTTTGGCCACATTATATTTAAGATGATCCCATTTAAAATGGGATATCCAGTTTGACATATCCAATAGGCAGTTGGAGATACACATTTGGGGTTCAGTAGGGACTAGATATATCATTCATATAGAGATAACTGAACACATGTAGAAAGAAAAGAGAAGAAAGCCTAGGACAGAATCTTGGAATAAATCTCTAGTTAAAGGTCATGATATACTTGAAGAACCATCAAAGAAAATTGAAGAATGGTCAGACAGGTAGAAGGAGAATGGGTAAAGAATTGTCACTAAAACCCAGGGAGAAAAAAAGAGCCCAGGATGAAAGGTTGGTCAACATTATCAAAAAAAGAAATCAGACTGAGAAAAGGTCAGATTTGACAATTGAGAAATGGTAGTGGGGGAGAAAGAGGAGAGAAAGAAAAAAAGTAGAAGAGAAAAAAGGAGAGGAGTGCAGGGGGAGGGGAAGGGAGGGAAGGAAGATAGGAGAAGGGAAGAGAGTCCAGAGGAGTGGAGAGAAAGATAGAGAAAAGAGTTTATAGGTAATTCTGGAGATAGCAAGAGATTGATAAGACCAGAAGCCAAAATGCAAATCTGAATCAACTGAGAGGAGAAGTAGCAGCAAAATATTGGGGCAGCTAAAGGTTGCACAGTAGATAAAAGTGATGGACTTGAAGTCAAGAAAAACTGAGTACAAATCTTGCCTCAAACAGTTTCTAGCTCTGTGAGTCTAGGCAAGTCACTTGACCTCTCTGAGACTTACCTGTAAAATGGGGAGAATCACAGCAGCTACTTCACAGGATTTTTGTTGGGATCACTGATTGTATATAAAGTGTTCTCAACAAAAGTTATAGTATTATATAAATGCTGGCTATTATTAGTATCATTATAACTCTTTTTCTAGGTTTTTGGCTATGAAGGGGAGAACTGATTTAGGACAATAATTTGAGAGAACAGTAGATTCTAAATGAGAGGTCTTTAAATACAGGGGGCCATTGATCATGTTCAGAAACATCAAGGAACAGACCAATACATAGGGTAAGACTAAAAACTTAAAACAGTGGGGGGATAGATATAGGAATATTAGAACATTAGAACATTATTAGAATAATATCAGAATATCAGAACACAGAACTACAGAAAGTTGGAAGGGATAGCCAACAAACTAGATGAGAGGATTCTAAAGGATCTTGGCTGAGACCAACAATCAAACAAGATCAACGACATATGAAGAAGAGTCACCTCTTCAGAGGGAGAGAAGGGTCCATGTTCTGAAAGTGAACGTGCATTTTCTCAAGTATTTTAAAACAGAAATCAACAAAGACCATGAAGCCTCGAGGACAGATAATCCCCACAGACACTGCAATACAGCGGAAGACATTTTCTTTAGATCTTTCTTTGGACAATCAATTTCATGTAGGAAAGTGAACAACTGCAATGAGAAAAACCTAACAAATGACTCATATAGAGTTATTTATAAACCTTACAAGTATTATGCAGATGTGTTGTTGTTCGGTCGTTTTAGTCATGTCCAACTCTTCGTAACTCCATTTGGGGTTTTCTTGACAAAAGATACTGGTTTGCCATTTCCTTCTCCAATTCATTTTAAAGATGAGAAAACTGAGACAAACAGGGTTAAGTGACTGGCCCAGGATCATACAACTAGTAAGTGTCTGAGGCTAGATTTGAAGTCAGGTCTTCCTGACTCCAGGCCTGGCACTCTATCCACTGTGCCACCGAGCTGCCCTCTTATACAAATATAAACTAGAATTATTGTTGAGATCACTGTGTTGTTAATTAATTCCACATTTCTTTTTTTTTTTTTTTTTGGAAGGCAATTGGGGGTTAAGTGACTTTCCTGAAGTCACACAGCTAGTAATTGTTTCAAGTGTCTGAGGCCGGATTTGAACTCAGGTCCTCCTGACTCCAGGGCCAGTGATCTATTCACTGTGCCCCTAGCCACCCCTAATTTCACATTTCTTACTTGTCTAAAAATTTTTTTAAAGCTAGTCATTTAAAGTTAATCATACAAAGTTAAGCTGTCCCAGGTCTTCATGAAACATTCTTCTTTTGGATTTTAAAACTGTTCTGTCAGTTGGAGTTTTTTTGAGATTTTCATAATTCTTACTTTTAGCCAGAAGGCATTTGCTGCCATATATTTTATAATTATTTTGAAAGAAAAATTTTATTATAATTCCAGGTATTAATTAGCTAGTTTCTATTATCTACTTCTTTGAAGTTCTTATTACATGCCCATTAAGTTTCCCTTAAATGAAAAGGTCCATTTGAGCAGTTTTTGTCAAGTGGTTCCTGTTTAAATTACCTATGGCAAAAGGAATTAGAGACAAATCAGTTCTGTCACCATGTGAGAAATTATTTTCTCTCTACCCACTTGTGCTAGTATCAAATATGAAATATTCTTATTGTATGCAAGGAAAACTGAAAACCACCCATTTTATCATTGTTCCATTGAGGCTTTCTAATTAATTTATTCATGGAATGGTTCAAATATATTACAGGATGATAAGGTCAGTTCAATTCAGTTATCAACTCTTATAGGTAATCACAAATATCTGTAAATGCAAAATATTATCCTTGACCATAATTAAGTCTATTAATCTATATTTTGATAAGGAATCTCTTTATCTGTTATAGTGAGTTTTAAGTAATTACAATTTTTCCATTGGATTTAAGAGTTGTGATCACATCCAAGAAATTCAGGCGGCACCATAAATTTCTAACATTTTGAGTGAATCATATAATATATGTGTATAATGTTCAAGATGTGTGTGTGTAGTACTCACTGGAAAAGGAAAAGTTGAGCAGAATTGAGGGATGGGAGTTCGCACTAATAAGATTTTATATGAAAGGAAACTGTGTACAATGCCAGGTCATAGGATGGTTTAAGGTCTAAGTAGGCCAAATTCTCTCTAGACATAAAGTTAGAAAATGTGAAGTAACCATAATTGTCATTCTCCTTTAGTGACATAAAATATATCACCACCAAAAAATGCAAAAAGCAGATGGGGTGAGAAGATTAATCTTAAGCAAATGAAACAGGTTTTGGGAACTTAAAAGTTCATTTTCTTTGAGGTACTTTTTATAAAATTTTGTGCTTAGCAACAAAGAGGTACAGATGGATCATCAGTTGCCCACTCACATATGTATTTATTTCAAACCAATCCACAGCAATTAAAAATGGGGACTCCAAAAATTACTGCATAAGGTAAGAAAAGGGAAAAAATGCATAAGGCAATTATTAATGCAAGGTCCAAACTCCTTCAGATACCAGGAGCAACACACAATGTCTTTGGAATACATCCACCTCTCTTGAAATAACAGTAAAAGAGCAGAGTGAAAAAGAGATAACAAAGGTGTGGAGGTGGCAAAGTGCTTAACCATGCATTTACACACACCCACAGCATAATATTATACATATATCAAGATTGGAGTCAGCTCCTTGGATTTCACTGATAAATGCAAATCACTGAAGCTTTATTGTGTCACCTGAATTTCTGGATGCAATTACAATCATTAATTCCAATGGAAAAATTATGAAATTACTTGAAACTCAGTATAACAAACCTATGAGAATATAAAAGTCGTATTTTTCTATACATTATACAAAGCAGAAAATATTTCATAATATTTGGGAGAAATATACACATACTATTACCTTTTCCCACAATTAAGTCAATTAGTCTCTAAATAACAACTATGCAATTTTCATAAGTTACTTTTGCTGGATTTTTACTTTAGGTTTCTAGTGTATCATTGAAGAACACATAGATTATTAAAACACTAAGAAATCATCTATTATTTAATTCAGCTTGGTCTCTGATTACATTTATGCACATTCTTCTGTTTCTTCTCTCAGATACTTAATCTTCTGTTTCCTTTCCATCTATACAATGAATTGTTTCACCTCATCTGACCCCTTTCTTTAATATTAAGCCCAGCTTCTTATCCATTCCCCACTCCCAAATATTACATAATATATAAAGATATCCCCTACTACATGTAGCATAATGGGTTTTCATGAATCATTTGGCAGCTTATAATTTATGTTTTAAAGTGCTAAAAACAGATGTATGCACATGTGGCTTTAATCTATTTCATGCTGCTGTGTCTAAGCAGTAACCAACTTCTCCGCCTAATACAAACATAAAAGATATAAAAACCGTAACACTCACTAACTAATCATCTCAGCTTCTATACTGGTAGAATAAGATTTCTTTTCAGGTGAAGAAAATACTTGATAAGCCTAATAAGACTGCAGCAGGGCAAAAACTACCATCTGGAGCATCCAAATTCAGAATTAGTCTCTCTCTCTCAGACTCTTAGCTCCTGAAGGCTGAGTATGTTGTAAAGAAGATGAAATTAGTCTCTAGGGAAGGGCTTCTGCAGATCATCACTGGCATTGGTTATGCAGAAGGCAACACACAATCTCTTGGATAAAAATAACATACAGAAGTGGCAGCTGCCCAGAGAAAGGATATGGAGATAAGATATGGGGATGGAAAGAAAGAAAGAAAGAGAGAGAGAGAGAGAGAGAGAGAGGAAGGAAGAGAGGAAGGAAGGAAGGAAGGAAGGAAGGAAGGAAGGAAGGAAGGAAGGAAGGAAGGAAGAAAAAGAAAGAAAGAAAGAAAGAAAGAAAGAAAGAAAGAAAGAAAGAAAGAAAGAAAGAAAGAAAGAAAGAAAGAAAGAAAGAGAGGGAAGAAAGAAAAGAGGGAGGGAGGGAAGGAGGAAAGAAGGAAGGAGAAAACAATTCGCATAGAGAGAAAAGGAAAATATCTTTCAAGTTTTTAAATGTTTTAAAAATAATGATGAAAAATTTTGTAGTATACACTGTAATACAATTATTTGTATATCAGAACATGTTACTAGACAGTAAAGCTTACAAAGGCAGGAGATTTAAATGTTTTCATGGCATCTTCTAGCTAGTACAGTGCTATATTATAACAAGGCACTTCATGTTTTTCTCTGAATGAATAACTGACTTCTCTTCAACTTTTATCAAAACACAATATAAAATAATTCTTGATCTGAATATTATTATGAGTCATTTTGAACTGGCAACATTTATTTAAAGAAATTCAATAATAAACTCAAGTATAAAGGGGATTATAGGAATGTCACCTTTTGTGTATTTGGTGGAGAGCTGTCACCACATTAACTGTGATTTCTAACTAGAACAGGAGGAAAAAGTTCATGCTTTAAAAAAACAAACCACCCTGAAACCACAATATTCTATCTAATTGTCATTTAACTTTGAATTTTCTTGTTAGGCACAGGCTTTATGGGTAATAAAGCCAAAAAGGAATCGTATGCATATGAATTGCCAATGAAGAGTAAAGAGGAAAAATAAACAGAGTAACTTTAATTACTACTTGCAGAACATGCTCAAGTTATTTTTAGAAAGATCAGAATAGCAAAGCCAAAAAGCTAAACACAAATTTGCCTTCACAGACATCATATTTTAAAACCTCTGAAATAAATTTTATTTTACTTAAGTTCTCAGGCCGCAAAAGTACTAGTTCTACAGAAGGTAAGTATTTCATTGCTGATCTCACAGAACCAATGCCCAGAAGATCCAGGGTGAAATAGAGCACATGGAAAGGAACTGGATTCCTGTAGTAAGAAGTGAGCTGTGGCTATTCAATTTTTAAAATATCTCCAAGCTGATTCTCAAAATAGAAACACTGTCACATTAGGTACATTTTCATGACTACTACAGGGCCCTGCTCTTTAAAGAGTAACTTACCATATCTACAGTAGCTCTATAGAACTAAATCAGATTTGAAACCATAATAAAAACAGCCCAGAAAAAAACCTAAGTTTTTGTTGATACTAGCCCAGTAACAAATATCGAATATTATAAAGTAAACTGAGATAATAATTATCAATACAAATCAACATTTTAACTCTATTATATTAAACCTTAGATTTTTTTAACCCAAAAAACAATACAGAAAAAAATCATTTGACATGCATAGGATGTTTTAGGGCAGTTATCAAAATACAATGTTGTACTGAAATCAGGTTTGTGTGATAACCATGAGAAAACAGGTATTCAGTGATAATCTGAAGAGACATTTACGTTCATTATATTTTAGGCATCTCTTTTTCAGAATTAACTTTAGGCAACTTAATTTTGTTAACAATAGAAAAGAAGAGAAAAAAGATATAGTAAAAACACAAATATATAGACTAAGGCAGACTAAACATAAGACTAAAAAAGCAGCATAAGTTAATTTGCTTAATCTAATCACATTGATATACTTATAGTAATAGCTATAGCTGGATGGTAGGTACAGCATTGGACCTGAAATCAGGAAGACCTGAGTTCAAATACGGCCTCAGATCTTACTAGCTGTATGGCTCCCAGGTAAGTCACTTAATTCTCATTTGCCTCAGTTTCCTTGTCTATAAAACGGGGAAAATAATAGCACAGAGGGTGGTTGTGAGAATAAAACGAGATTTTTGTAAAAATCACTTCACAATCCTTAAAGTGATATATAAATGATTGCTATTCTTATTTGCTATTATTTACTCTTCACTTACAACTATTGTCAAGTACTAGTAGGCAGTTCCCTACTTGATAGTTATTGCTGATTTACTGTATTTAGGATCATAAGATTTAGAACCAGAAGAGATCACATAGTCATTTAGTTAAAAATCCTAACGTTAAAGTGTGGGGGAGAGTGGCGGGGAAAGAATGGAATCGACGCTCAAAAAGACTCAGTGACATGCCAAGAAATAAACAGGTAGTACCTAGCTGCTTCTTAAACAACCTTATTATTCTGCCTACAACTTTATCTTTTAAAACTTTGATCGTTAGATCATAACTCATTGTGAGTTGTAATTAATGCACATTTATTGAGTGATTTTATATGCAACTTACATTGAATTAGTTTTTCAATGAGCTTCATTTTGAATTAAGAAATTATTCAAAAGAAACTAGAAATCTCTGAAACATTCAGTGAAACCCTCTTCAAAGTCCACAATCACAAAATTTTTACATGGCATTCATATTTTTAGTACCATATAATATTTACTTTCCATATATATTTAAAAGAAACTTTTAAAATATAGGTACCACGCTTTTGAAAAACTAGTTTTATATAATAAATTAAGTCCAAAGAAAAATGAAAATAATCAAATATATAGATGTTTAACTTATTAGATTTGTTTGTATGGATCCAAGATGGCCTTTATGAGAGGAAATGATTTCTGTTTCAGAGGGTTTACATTTATTGTTAGATTTTCAGAGATCTTCAGAGCTAATCAAACCCCCTAATTTTAAGAAAGAGAAGGAAACTGAGGCCCAGAGGGATTAAATGAGTTGCCCAAGGTCACAAAGCTTGGTTGTCACGACTAAAACAACCTAGATCTCTCAACTTCCAGGTTTCAGTGCTCTTTCAGAAAACTACTTGGAAAACAATACTAAAGTTACAAAACTTTCATGTTAAATTGGGACCCTCTGCCCAGTGAAACAAAAATAGGGGAGGGGGGCAGCAGGGGCGAACCAAGGCCTAACTACAGTCAGATAAACATGTATAATCATGTGCATTAAGCATGTTTTGCCTCAGATATGAAAAAAGCCACATGCGTCAAACTGATAAAACTGAAAAGCTGTAATACATTATCTATCACATTTGCCAGATAAAGGTATTAGTTTTATATCATAAACATACTATTAATTTTAACTATTTATTAAATGAAAATAGTTATATTTACCTTTAAGTGAATCATTTTCAGCTCTCATTATATCAATGAGAGAGCTCTCTAATGAGTGCATGTCAAATGTCCTTGGGCGCTCCTGAAAACAAAAACATTGACAAACTACTTTTAAAAATGTATTATTTGAATATTTAAATATGGCATAGATTACAGTAGCAACTTCACTCTTATTCATGTACAATCAAAAATAAGTTTCTTTGTAGGTAAGCCAAAATCAAATTATTTCTGTTAATACTTATAAAACTTCAATACTACAATGAGCCAGCAAGGAGTAGAACAAAATAAATCCCTATCAATGGCTTCATTGAAAACACTATTATATATTCTAAACAAACAATAGGAAAAAAAACGCTTTAAATTTTTCCTAACCAACTGTTACTGTTTATTTAGTAGGGCTAAGTAGATACACTCTGGCATCCATGTCAACATAATTATAGAGTCAAGCTTGTGTACTAGATAAAGAACCAGACCTCAGAATCAGGAAAACCTATGTTCAGGTTGTATCTCTGACACCTAATGGTTGTGGGGCACTGGGAAAATGCCCTTAGCTTCAGTGCCCCCAGGCACTCTCTCAGACTCCATGTAGCCCTACAGGTGTCCATCTGTACAGCTGAAGGAGTTTCCTCACTGGAAGTTCCTCATAGCAACAGGATTAACTGGTCCAATAACAGTCACAAACAGCTGATATATGGTACTTTAACATTTACAAAGTGCTGTACGTTATCTGATGTGATATGAGCCCCATAATAACTCTCTGAGGTAGATATTAAAGGCATTATCCCTATTTTATAGATGAATAAATTAAGTCTCAGAAAAGATAAATAAATGGCTTATCTGTGGTGTTTCAGCTAGTGTGAGAGGAGGGATTTAAAGCTACCCACTGCATGCTACACTGCCTTCCTAAAGGCATTTTTCACAGAGATAATTTTTCCACAACTCAAATTTTTAAATTGTAAAGCCACTAAATGCTTTCTGGAATACTGGAGATATAAATAACAGGTGATACTATTATTATTATTACATAGTCTAAGAAAAGTAAAACTTGTGATTGTTTTTCCTCCCATATAATCAAGGCTGTCCTTAAATACAATACATTATCATTTTCTAAACAGAGGCAGCATAGATTAATAGAATTGTTTTATCTCTCTGGCCTTAATCAACTTAAACATTTAAATATCAAAAGCAACTTATTACCCACTGTAACACCCTTGTACTTATGATTTAAAGCAAACTACTGCAATTATTTTAAAGAAACATTCTCTTTAAAATATTTTTCCTGTTATTGACCAGCTGCTACTGTTTAATCAAACTAGGGAAACACATTTATAGCATCTGTTCAAAAAGTCATACTTTTACATGTATATATTTGGATATTTTTAAATATATGAATCCTATATGTTCATAGTAGTGTACATGCAGCATGCCTAGTTCTACTTTTCTCATTCTGTAGCGTTTCCTTTAGATCGTTCCATATTTGTATATATCCTTTTTACTTTTCATCCTTCATGGCAATATAGTCCTCAATTACATTGTTATAGCGCTGTTTGCTTTGAAATTCCCCAACTAGGAATTTAGGTTGTTTTCAATATTTTTACTATTAAAAATAATGCTAAAATAAGCATTTTTGTCTAAGTAGTTTTTTTATTTATTTTCTTGAGATGCATTCCCAACCTGTCCTACAATTCATCTTGAATGACAAGATGGCTTTCCAGAAAGATTATAACAATTTGTAATGCCATCAGTGTACCCTTCTCCCACTAATGTTGAATTTTATAAGTTTTATTTATTTTTACCCAATTGATGTGTATGAAGTGGTACCTCATAAATGTTTTAACTTTTATTTCTTTAATGACTAATGAAACTGTTATTTTTTTCAAGTGCTTGGGTTGTCCTGTTGTGAACTGCCTGTTCTTATCTTTTGATTATTTGTGACTAGATAATAATTAGTTATGAAAATTCTGGTGTAACATTAGTCACTATCACATCTTCATCAAAAAAAATATCTTCTTAATTACTATTCTTAACTTGGTTTTGGTTAAATTGAATTCACCTTGAGAAAAATGTTTACATTTACAACCAAATCCATCAACTTTGTCTCCAATAATTTCAACACTCTTCTACTTTTTTGACATTAAGGCATTTTTCTATATTCTTCTATTTTTAACTCATCAATTTGTCTGTTCTTTGTATTTTCACACATATTGGTACACAATTTTTATAATGGGATTTATTGAATGATTTCTTTCCCTATCATTTAACATCAATAGCTTTATTATATAGCAACCATTTATACCAATTTGCATTTTTATGAGATTCCTATTTTCTTCCATTGCTCTAGTTTTCTACTTTTTACCAAATAACATATAGCCTTGATTGTTGCTCTATAATATTGCTGATTTATTTTCAAGGTCAGTAACCTAAATGCAAAGACAATGAAAACACATGCTACCCCCACTATAAAAAAATAAATTTGGCATAATGAGTTCTGAGTGCATTGGGACATGATTGCAATATCCTAACCCAAGCAGGGCCTAGTCTCATTATTCTGATGAAACCTCCTCCAAGGCAAAGCAGGGCTGCTATAGGACAGTATGCTTAAGATTTGTTGGGCAGCTGTTCCCTCTAAGTTTTAACAAATCAAGATCTTACTAAAGGGTAGATGAATCTGCTAAAACACCTTCTTTCAAATTAGATGAACAAGTTTTCAGACCTTAAAAAGCTCCCCCCCCCCCCAAAAAAAAAAGTTTTGTGTATAAAGGGTTGACACGATTAAGAATTTAGTAATGCAAATGACTGTATCTCAATTTCTTTTTTTTCTCAATTAGCACTGTAATTATTTTTACTTCCCTTTATTTAAAAATGGTACTAAGAAAAAAAAAAAAAACAACACCTGCTGGACTATATTCCTGGCATAAGGAAGATTCATTCAAAAGTGGGCGAGGAATCCTAAAATATACAGTGCACAAACTGCTTTGGAATTTTTCTAGATGAAGAGGGATAGAAAAATTTAAGCTTGCTAGGTTTGGAGGAGGAGATAAAAATATTTCAAAATTATATTTTAAAAGTTAAGTAGGAAAAATCTCGCATCTATGAAACACACACACACACACACACACACACACACACAGACACGCGTACCTCCAATATGACCTGAAAGATCATATGAAATAGTTCATACCTTACATATTCCAGTCAATTCTTACCCCTTTCATTTAATTTTATGTTCCAATTATATCTCTCTTACAAACAAAAATAAAAACTTTCCGCTGATTAAGTTTAATAATTCACTTGATCTGCCTGAGTTATTTGTATTCCCTTTCTGATCTGAAAGTATCCCTTTGTCCAAGATACTGACTTTAACATACCTCCTTTCAAGTTCTAATTTTTTCTCAGTAAATAGAGAGTTCAGAAGAACCAAGAAGTACGTTGTAGTATGAACATTAATCTATTTCCCCCAAATTAGTCTCCCGTCTTTTGTCCACATAGCCACTGATGTAATTTTCCTTAAACCCAGGTCTTACCATTTCCCTCCCCTACTCAATAAATTCCACTGGCAAAAAATTGTTGAAGATCAAATACAAACTTTTTTGGATTTCAAAGCCATTTATAGCCTGGCCCTAACCTACTTTTTCATCTTTATTATAAAAGATTCCCCTTCCCATATTCTTAAAGTCTAGTCAAACTGGCCCCATTGCAGAAACAGCACTCCATCCATTGCCCATATGCGTGTCTTTGCACTGTGTAATACCCTATGTCTGGAATGTCCTTCCCTTTACTACTACTTCACAGAACCTCTTAGCTCAAGATTCAATTTAAGACTGTCTTCTTCATGAAATCTCTCCTGACTCCCTCAGCTGACTGTACTTATCCCTTCCTAAAACTACCTTGTATTTATTTTTCATTAATTCTCTATGTACATGCTCTCACAATAGCATGTAAACTCCATGAAGGAGTACTTCTTTTTAGTCTTTGTATCCACAGCATCTAGAACAGTGCCTGGCACATAGTAAGCTCATAATAAATGCTTACTGATAGATTGATTCTCTTCATCTGTAGATGAGTGGGAGGATGTGGTTTTAGTCTTTGTCTTCAGATGAGAAAGGGCTATTTGTCAGGGAAGATAGAAAAGAATGCTTTTAGTTTCCTTTCTTTCTAGTAATATTTTCATCAATTTTTCTGAGGTAAAGATTTCAATCATGCAATTAGAAAATGAGGGCTAATAAAAAGTGGAAAATCTGGAATATCTTTGATTCACTGCACCACAGAATGTGATGGCTTTTAAGTTACCTTTAAATTTTTATAGTTTGTTGGAGAGAAACACAGCTAAAGTAACATAATCTTTTCTGAATACTGCCCTATGCCCTTTGAAATTTCAACATCCAGTGTGGGACAAATAAGTCTAAGAACACAACTATATTTTAAATTCAATTATATTTTAATTCTTACATTTTTCTTCTTTTGTATATCCCCCTACCTAATTCTTGTCTGTACATTTTTTTTTCACTATTCCTTTGGCCAAAACTACTAAAGTAAATAAATGTGAAACGTTGAACTTAGACCACTCCTTTCTTAGAATGACAAAAGGAATCTGGACAATTAGAACTGTTGAGATACCTTGTGGAAAGTAGCAGTTTATGAAGTTATATAGATGTTTCCATTTTGTTTCATGACAAGATGAGAAGCCAACTCCAAAATAACTCACTAGCAAATTTTCCGTTTAAAACTCATGTAAAGATCTATATTAAATAAATATCTATTAAACACCTAACCTATGCACGGTTCTGTGAGGGATACAAAGAAGAATCATACAGTCCTTGCTTTCATGTATCTGGCAAGCTGGAAGTGATAAAACATGTACACTAAAAATTAAGAGGGACCAAATCTTGTAAAAATTTTGTATCTTCCTGTATACCTACCATTGTGATCTGCACAGGGTAAATAATTAATGATCACTGATATGGATTGAATAATAGAATATAAAAATTTACCAACACATGAAAAAGATTCTGGAAATTCAGATGTGGAAGAGAATGCTTTCTATTGGGGTACATCAGGTAAGATTCATGGTTTGGACTTTGAACGAATAACAATAGCAGACATGGAGTGCTTTAAAGCTTGCATAAAATTTTACCTATATTATCTCGTTTGAATGCCACAACTCTGTGATTTATATACTAGATGTATTATCTCCATTTCAAAGATGAGAAAACTGAGCCTCAGAGAAGGTAATTCGCCCAGGAAATGCCAATAAAGGAATAAAGGGTAGGCATTAGATAGATGGAGCTCAGAGGAATAGTCAGAGAAAATGGCCCAGACATCAGAGAAAGCATGCAAGTTTGAAAGCAAAGAGTGCATTTTGGGAACATTTTTTTCATTTGTATGAAGACAAATAAAGGTGAGGTAAATCTGCATTTAGGGGCAGATCACAGATGGACAGATAAAATGTTTGAACTTTATTTGGTAGCTAATTAATCATTAAAAATTAAGCAAAGACATGATGTATAATCAATACTGTACTAATTTAGGAAGATTAATGTTAGAAGTACTTAGAATGGATTGAATTGGGGAATAAGATTTGATGTGAGGACACCAGATGGTAAAATACTGGAATGATCAGAGCAAAAAGCTGAATTAGCACTGTTAACAGAAAAGCTCAGATGGTGAAAAAAAAAGTCAGTGGTAGAAATGACTTTTAAATAGTTAGATATAGGGTCAAAGACAAGGGAAAAAAGTTAGATGATTTATGGGTGAGTGACTACAAGGAGGGTACCATTAATAGGCATATTAAAGGTCACAAGGAAGAGTAAGTGTTTTTGTTTCTGTTTGCTATTGCGGGAAGAAGTGGAGGTGAGATGATGTTTAGGTACTTATGGAACATCCAAGTTAGTCATCAGGGAAACAGCTGAAAACTGAGGTCTATCTATGAAGTAAGAGATGTAGATTTGGAAGTTGTATGCATGGAGGTAATACTGGAAGGTATAGGTGTGAGTAGATGAGATTGGCAGAAAACAAAAGTATGGAACAAGAGGAAAAACCCAGAGAAAATAAACAGAATGAGAAAAAATGCCAGAGAATTTCGAAAAGATCAACAATGTCAA
Source organism: Gymnobelideus leadbeateri (assembly GCA_011680675.1). Lineage (NCBI taxonomy): Eukaryota > Metazoa > Chordata > Mammalia > Diprotodontia > Petauridae > Gymnobelideus > Gymnobelideus leadbeateri. The sequence continues at coordinate 399,657 of WOXC01002509.1, forward strand.
GGTCAAATGCTTACAGAAAGGTTAAGAACTCTGAGGCCTGAGAAAAGACCATGAGGTTTAGTGATTAGATTGGTGATTTTTGTGAAAGCTATTTCTACAATGTAGTAGGTATTGAAGTAAGTAAGATTGTAAGGGAGGAGTAAATAGTTGGTGTAAGAGACAGTGAATTTTCTAACAGAAGAGGAATGGCAAAATTAAAACCTTGAAAAATCTAAAACTATGTTAACTAGCTTTCAAAGTTTAACACTTTTTACTGTATCAAAATGCCTGTAATTTCTTTATAATGTAATTCATTTTTCCTTTGAATTTTTAGTGGCATAAGAATTCCTTCTCTCTTTCACCAAGCTCCCTCACTTAACATAATGAATAGTGCATATATATGTATATATGTATATGTATGCATATACGTACATATATATATGCATAGATATATAAATTTTGAAGCAACAAAATGCTTTGAAAAATATAAACAATAGAACCAAAGAACAGTTGGGGCAAAAAGTTTATCTGGTTATTCAATAATGCATCTTTTCAATATAAACTCTATTTTGGGGGGGTCCAAGTTTTAGCAATTTGATAATTTTAGGGTTAGCTAAAAGGGGCCAATAGATAAGCCTGGAGAAACACAAATGAAGTGATTTCAGTTTTTCTATCCATGCATACATACCGACCACCTAGGATACATGATATTTACAAGTCATTCCTTTGACCAACATCATTATCAAGAAGCATGTATTAAGGTGGCGCAGTGAGTGGAGCGTCGGCCCTGGAGTCAGAAGGACCTGAGTTCAGATTTGACCTCAGACACTTAACACACACAAACAAAAAAACCTAGCCATGTGACCTTGGGCAAGTTACTTAACCCCAATTGCCCTCCAAAAAGAAAAAAAAAAAGAAGAAGCAGCATGTATTAAGTATGTTTTGTGCCAGGCCAGAGAAAAAAAGAAAGGAAAAAAAAGTCTCTGCCTTCAATGAGTTCATATTCTAATATGGGAGACAATATGAAAACAATCATATAAATACTAGATATGTACAATGTAAATAGGAGGAAATGATCTTAAGACAATTTTGTTTGTAAATAAAAAAGCTATGACATTTACTCACTAATCAGGACTTGAAAAAATAAGCTAACTAAAAAACTGTATACCTCTCACTTTTGTAACTGACCTCAAATGAAATTCAATTATTCACTTAAAGATAGGACTGCAGAAATATAAATGGGATTGAGGACCATTGAAATGAGAATCAGGAGATATAAATTCTAATCTCTGGTCAAATCAGAATACTTTGATTCTGCAGCTATCTGTGTAACTTGTGGATCATTCTCTCAACTTAAGTTTTGTCATCTGCAAAATGGGAGTTTGGAGAAGAAAATTTCTAAGAATCTTTGTAACTCTTATCGTCTAATTAAGTGATCACATTATCAGTTCCTTAAGAATTCTAGTTTCTTGTACTTATAAGATTTAATAGCTTGATCATTATGACTATGACATATAAATCACAAGAATGTGATGGAGGTGGACACATCTAGATTCATTGCTACCTAACATTAAAGAGAAGAAAATAACTATGGTACATATTAATAAAGCTACTGCTGCTTTGTCTAAAAATATTGCCCTACTGTTTTCATTCAGCTATACTTAATATAGTTATTTGAAGTGTTATTTTTAAATGATGCTGATAAGAGAGGAAATGAGCAATGTTTTGTGCAAAGTAGGTACTCAATTGCTTACTGAATTTTTTAAAAGAAAATGAAATGAGGAAAAAAAGTATTTCTTCTAGTGTTAATCCACTGTTGCCTACTTCACTCAATAACCTAAAAAGCTGAAGTATTATGGCCCATGACAGCCAAGGTTCACAATACAAAATGCTGACACAAGAAGGGGAAACCCAATATGAAAAGTCATGTTAAGCAGGACAACATAGAGAAAATAGAAGACATATGGGAGAACACAGGAAGATATTAAAGAGGAAAGGAGCATTTCATTTTCTTCCTTCCTTTAAACACTATGCCATTTCTCTTCAATATGTCATGTTATGTGGACTGCCTAAATTCTAGAAATTAGCTTATATTTGTCTCAGACATACTTGGAAATCACCAGTCTAATGCTAGATACACAGAATTTAACCCTGATCATTAAGAGTTTTTAAAAAGGCATCATTCATTTTCCTAATCTTATCTAAAGAAATTTTTATTTCTTTGCCTATATATCACTTTCTATCATACATCAAATGAATATTTTTGTAATTTATCTCTGTAACCTAACTGGTTTGTTTCTTCTGTTATTACTAAACATCCCATCATAGCAACTGATATAATTTATATGTAGTATTCTATCCACAAAAGAGTCAAAGTAAAGTACAACAAAACACCACCATATCAAAAGAAAGAGCTATTGTGTTTTTAATCCCTTGGTTCTATTCTGGTCACAGATTTGGTTATATACGTAAATCAGAATGTTAGTACTGCTAACACTAACATTCGATTTAGGAAAACTAATGGCCAACTTTAGGCCAAAATGATAAAGTTATCTTGGATTTATTGAACAGCCTTTGCTTTCTTATTCTTCCATTTACTATTTCATTACATAGCTCTTACACAGTGATAGCTAAGGTTCCTGTAACTTTTGTACTTAAATGGATTTAATTTTTAGAATCATGGAATTATAAAGTTAATATCAGAGATAATCTAGTCCATTTTACAAATGAGATACTGTAGACCAGAGAGATGAAATGAACTTGTCCACAGTCAATCAGCTAGCTGGGGAAAAAGTTAAGATTGGAAATTAGGTTTTCTAATTGCTAAGTCTAGTGGTTTAGGCACTAAGAAATGTTGTATTGCCTCCTCTTTAGTTCTAACTTCACTAAGTAACTGACACTCATTGTGATCACCAAAAATTCACAAGGGGATGAGTGCTTCTCACTTAATGCTTATCTAGCTAAAGAAAATTACCATTCAAGGGCAGTTTCACAGTTCAGTTCAACATTTATTAATTACCTACCATATGCAAGATAATGAATATAAAAAGACAAAAGTAAAACTATCTCTATGTTCCAGGTGCATGCCATGTATATAAGTAAATACAAGACAATTTGAGAAGAGAGGAATAGTAATAATTGGGTTTGAGGGAGTGGGAAGGTCAGGAAAGACATCGGAGCAGAAGCTTCTCTATAGCGGACTTTGAAAGAAGATAAAGATTCTCAAAACCAGAGATGAGTACATTCCAGCTTGAGGGATGGCTTCTGCAAATGCACAAAGGTAGGAGATAGAAATGTCAAGTTTCAAGAACCAGCTAGTAATCCAGTTTGGCTAAACCATCACTGGGATGAATGGCAGTAATATGACTGGATCCAGATTGTATAAGGCTCTAAATGCCAGAATAGTGACTTTATATTTTACCCTAAAGGTTATGAGGGGCACTGAGAATTTTTTGTTTAGGATAGTGACATAGTGCTTTAGGAAAATCATCTTAGTAGCTATGTGAAAGACTGATTAGAGAGAGAAAAACTAGAAGCATGGAAAACACTTTGGACTATTACAATTATTGTAACAGTCCAGGCAAAATCAAAGCCTAAACTAAGGTGGTGGTCCTGAGAGTGGAAAGGAGATGAATGAAAAAGATTTAGCAGAAGTAGAATACCTAAGACTTGGGAATGGATTGGCTGGGGTAGGGGGGTGTGAAAGAGAAGGAAGAGTCAAGGATGACCCCAAGGTTACAAACATGGATTACTAGAATGTTGAGGATGTTTTTAACAGATATATGAAAGTTTGGATAAGGAACACGTTTGGGCCGGAGAGGTCATCAGTTCTGCTTTGAACATGCTCACTTTGGGCAATGGGACACCCATTATGTAGTTTCTGCATTATCTTCTCTCCAGCTCTCCTTCGAATTGTCTTAAACTTAATAAATTGTTACATGGCTTTTTAACATCCTCTGGTCTCTCCCTTTCCTAGCTGGGTGGTACATCGGATAGAACTCTGGGCCTGGAATAAAGAAGCCCTGAATTCAAATCAGGCCTCAGATACTTACTAGCTATCTGACCTTGAACAAGTCATTTAACCTCTGTCTCAGTTTTTTCAGTTGCAAAAAGAGGAGGGGGCAGGGATAAAAACACCTGCCTCACAGTTGTGAGGATCAAATGAGATAATAGTTGTAAAAATTTTACATAGTAGGCTTTTAATAAATGCTTGTTTCCTCCTCTCCCACCCCCACCCTAGGATAGAGAGCAACACTTGAAACTCAAATCTACTTGACTACTTGTTAACATACTCTAGGAAAAGGAGGTTACAAGAAAAAAATGAAATAAATCCAAAAACATACTTTACTCATTTGATTAGTTCAACTATCTTATAGCTTTTCCTATATATCCCATGTTATGGATAATCAAGTTTAATTGTAATATCTGAAAATATAACTCCATCAAAAAACATAAACATGCAATACAGTTAACAGTTTTCCTTCCTGAAAATTAGCCTTCAGATTTAGGGCTTAGATGCTCTGAAGGAAAACTTTTACCAGTTCCAAAATCTAAGCAGTGAGCAATAAAGTGTGTTTTGTTTTGTTTTGTTTTGTTTTGACCTTACAGAATCTTCAGGTAATTATCTATCACTTTATCTCAATATCTTTGATTTTTTCCCCTTATTTCCAGGTTATAAGCACCGAACAATGCTGAAGAGTGACAAACAAAAGAAAAAGCAGTATTGCAGTCTTAAATACTACAGACAATGGTGTCATTTTATAGTTGATTGGATACAATGAGCAGATGAAATAGAGAAGCTTCCTGTCTTTCAGTATCAGTTTTCCTGTACCTTTACAACTTGAAGTATAAGAAGAAAAAAAAAATCAATAGTTGGCAAATTAATTTTCCAGGACTGTAGAAGCATCAGGACTGTCCCTCTTTGCAACTACCACTAAACATGGCCATCCACACAAGTAAACCAAGAGAATGTAAACTAGTCTTTTGCCAGAAGTAAAGACCTTCTAGAACTTATTCATCAGTATACATTCTAGGACCTAGAGCAGATGAACAATGGAATGGGCCCAAAGTTGAAAAGGAGGATGATAATGGATTGATTGACTTTCAGGAAAATTAAAAGCTCTTTTCCCTGACTGCAAACTTTCCATGAAGGCAAAGGTCCATCTTTCTCTTACTAACAGTCTATTAAGTATTGCCACAAGGAGGCATACAATTACCTGTGAAAAATTAAAATATAGTATCACACAAAGGGTAATGGAGAGGTTCCTGTAGTACATAAGTAGACCGAAACACATAAACAATGAGGAATTCCAAAAAAGAGGAATAAAAGATGACACCCAGGAATTATAAAATGAAAAAAGAAGATGGGTTGGTCATTTGTAAAGAGAGATGACAGATGGACAGACTGTTCCACTTTAATCCTCTACAATGACAAAGGGAACACTGCATAAGGTCAAAAGGGAACCAGAAAGTCTCCAGCCTACTGGAAGGATATTTCCTGTGTTAAATTTATGCAAGAACATGGATAAGAGCTGCTTAGGATGGGCAAGCATGGATGTACCACCAGTAGGAACTTCCAAATCAATAAGATCATTGGTAATTCTACACTGCTCATGATTTCACTATATGACTATAAAACACAAATGCTCACAAAAGGTAATTTCACATTGGCATATCCTTCACGAAGTGGCTTGTAGGCCATAAAAATAAAAACAATATACAGAAGATATAAAAGATTAGATTAGGATAATAACCAATAGAATATTTTTAAATTTACGGAAAAGATAAATTCAGCTTCAATAACTATCAATTACAGGGGCGGCTAGGTGGCACAGTGAGTAGAGCGCTGGCCCTGGAGTCAGAAGGACCTGAGTTCGGATCTGGACTCAGACATTTAACGCACACACAAACAAAACCAAACAAAAACCTAGCCATGTGACCTTGGGCAAGTTACTTAACCCCAACTGCCCTCCCAAAATAATAATAATAATTATTATTATCAATTACAGCCTATTTTGGTTTAAGAAAAATGATACTGAAAATCACTGAACTTGTAAAAAAAATCCTTAAGTTAGACTTACATATAAAGTCTACGGGATCTTTCCATCTGACTTGCAACTGAAACCATCTATGTCTCATATGAGTTCCTTGAGAGCAAGGACTGTCCTAGCTTTTTGTGTCTCCACTGCTTATCACAGTGCTTTGCACAAACTACATTTAATTCCCTCTTGTAAATGCCTTACCCCAAGTATGTGACATGCTGATTATAGAAATCCATATATTCCCCATGCAAAGCAGTAACAAGTTTTCATATTTGTACCTGTAATTTTCTTGCATTAAAGTAGCATTATTTGAATATCCCACAGTTGTATTAAAGTGACTTTGGGCTTTCGGAAGCTATGTTAGCAATGGGAAAACATGTCTAAGGCACTACACAAAGTTAAAAAAAGGATTCATGTAAAGACGAGGCAACAGTGAGTATCTCTGCTTTATGTAGCATGGAGTTTTTCATAAAGTAGCAGTATAATGTTTAAACTCCTAAACCTTTAAAACTTTAATAATTCTGGTCATGAGTATAATAGATGCTACTTATTAAAGACAACTTTGATTTTTCTCTCAATCAATATGTATTTCAATTCTGCTAGCCAGAAGATAATTTACCTTCTCATCTACTGCAAACTTTTCCACACCAAATTTTGTGTGTGTGTGTGTGTGTGTGTAAAGTAGTTATTTTAAATATTTGCTTTTGAGAGTTAGAGAAGTTTCTATGACCCAGATTGCTATTTCAAAATGCATTCAGATTTTATGGTGGTCTCTATATATTTGGAGTTGATGTTTAACTAACTTCTAAAAGAAAATGAACCAATATTAGGCTTCTTTCATGGCTTTCAGCAAGGGAAGATGGGGAATGAAAGATGGAGAGAAGGAAAGGATCATTTAGAACAAGTTCAGTAGCTATGAATTAATTACTCCAGCTTATCTCTGAGTCAAGAATTCAAGTTATGCGCTATACCATATTGGCCTTACAACAACTGCCAAGTACTAAAAACTTCTGAGTGCTTCAGGCAACTCCACGGCTGATATGAATTAATAGAGATAATTTCCTCATCATGAATTACCTACACCAATGAAATCATAGATCTGGTTACACTCTTGCCCTGCCCTCCCATTACTTCATTCCCCCTGCAAAAAAGAGAAAGGTTAAGACTGTACAGGAAAATAATTTTCTTAGAATGCTTAAATTTGGTTATATTTGGAATCAGTAAAGTTTAGTTCTTCAGAATAAGTTTTTGTGACTAAGTTCTTAAGTCTCCTTCTCTGTGAAATGAGGAAGTTGGACTAGATGGTGTCTAAGGCCCTAGGTGGCACAGTGGGTAGAGTGCTGGGCCTGGAGTTGGCAGGACCTGAGTTCAAATCAAATTTCAGGCATTTACTAGCTGTGTGACCTTGAGCAGGTCACTTAAACCCTGTTTGCCTGCTTCCTCATCTGTAAAATGAACTGGAGAAGGAAATGGCAAACCACCCCAGTATCTTTGCCAAGAAAACCCCAAATAGGGTCATGAGGAGTTGGAAACATCTGAACAGCAACAGTCTTTTCTAGTTCTAAAACCACTGATCTTGAATTTCTAAAGACTATTATTTCTTTCTAAAGTGAAATTATATAAAGTCAACATGAAAGTTCATAACTGTTTAATTTAAAGCTACATCACCAATATGGCTTAAAATAAAATCATAAATAATAGTAAGCATCACAAAATACTTTAAGATAAAATGACTAACTCGTCAACTAAGAACTTAAAAACTGAAGAAGGATGACAAACATACAACTATAAAAGCTGGCTGTGCAACTAGGTGGCACAAAAGCCTGGGATCTGGAATCAGGAAGACTCCTCTTCCTGAATTCAAATCTGCCTCAAGACACTAGCTGTGTAACTCTGTGCAAGGCACTTAACCCTACTTGCCTCAGTTTCCTCATCTGTAAAATGAGTTGGAGAAGGAAATAGCAAATCACTCTAGTATCTTTCACAAGAATACCTCAAATGGGTCATGAAGCGTCCTACAACTGAAAATGACTGAACAACATAAAACTGGTTACCTGCCTGAGTATGAGAGTTTGATTAACTTTTATGTTAATCAAACTCTCAAGTGAAGTTTTTGAGAAATTAAGTATCCAGTAATAATACAATCAACCATCAGTTATTTCTTAAATTAATATTTATAGGAAGATCCTAAAATATTTTAATGATCATTTCAGATATTATTATTCTAATATTGGGCACTGTTGTAAGTAAAGCTACCTTTTCCTACTAGTTATTGGAAAAAGCTACTAGAAAAAATACAAGTTATCTCTTTCTTACCACTACCTTACAACACCGTCTTCCTTAACATTTTTCAACGTTAAAAAACTTAAAATTGGGTTTTTAGTTCCATAAGACATTAGATAATCGATATAAAAAAGACAACTTGATATTCTTAGTTTACAAATGATAAAATAACATTTTTTCCAAAAAAAAATCATGTATTATTAGAAGCCTTCTACAAACATACTGTTCAAAGGTCAAAAATAGCTTCTAAAATTGAGAACTAAATTTTTTTTACAATGGTACCATAGTATATATCGCTAACTACAAAAGGTAGATGACTTTACCTGCAGTAGACTGGAAATCTATTATGTGGTTTTACTATACTTATAGTCTGGTTTTTTATTATGGTGAAACAGGTAAAGAACTAGACAAAGTAATTTTTGGATATTTAAATTCAATATAGTCATGCATGAATAACTTAAGAGCACTTTAAAAACCTCATTATGAGTATCAACAAGGAATTTTTTTGAAAGCTTAATTAATAAACAAAGTATCATCTTCCTAGCTGTAACTAGTAACAACTACATTAACAAATATTTAATAGATGAGTTTTTCTTGAAAGATGTTGTAGCAGATGTCTTGTTCATCCTCTGTGGTTTTGCTAAGGAGAACAAAAATATTAGAAAATCCCCCCACCCCCACCTCAGCATTATAAATTTTTACCATTATTTAGATTTCATTAGTATAGTTACTACAAAGAAAAACATCTTATCTGCTGAGTAGGACCCCTCTACCAGTTTTCTCCACATTTTCCCCAAACTCTTGCTAAATGATTTGCTGTAACATTAAATTATTTTTTCCCTAATACGAAACTTTTTTTCAAAAAAGTTGCCTTTTCATAAAGATCTCAATATTCAAGTTTTAAAATGTATTAAATACAGAAACACTGACCAAAGTATTAGAAAAATTTGTCCACGATTACATTATAAACTAAAGTAACGTTGATAAATTTCTTGGAAATTTATAAATTTCTGATGCCATATATATCAATCAACTGCCAGCCATAGAAATGTCACTAAAGTGGCTATTCAAAGAATAATAGGGATCTTTGATATCTGGTATAGTCAAACTATCTAAAACAAGAATATTTTCTATAGCAAAATTCCAGAAAATGGCACAAAAGTTTATTTTTAGTTTATGTTATTAATAAATGGCCCATGAAAGACAGGAACTAAATGTATTCTGTCATCTTTCTACTTACAACAATTAATCTACAGTCAATTTTTATCTATAGCAAATTTAATCCTAGGTGGCTGACTTCCCCCTGACAACCAGCATGTTGCTGTTGGGTTTTCCCCAATGTCAGATATGATGTATTTAAAATAAGGATTTCACTTTAGGTGGTTATGTCTGAGGGATGCAATTTTAATGGCTAAAAAGTAAACTCCTTGAAGGTAGGGTTATTTTCTTTTTTGTCTTTTACCTCCAATCCTTGCATATAATAGATGCTTAATAAATATGTTAAATTGTGTCCATGTTAAAATGAGATCTATTAGAATACCCTTGATCAAAATAGAAGATACTTCAGAAAATAAATCTATAATGTCAACAATTCCCTAAATATTCATTCCCAAAGTCAAATAGCTATACTTTGGGACTATTCATTCTCTTGGAGTGCTACTGCTCTCTAACCTCTTACTATGTGGTAATATATATACAAACATATTATTCTTCCCTAACCCATTGGAGTGGTTACACATGTATAAAGGAATTAGCCAAATTAATTAAATTTGAATTTTCAGTAGCAATATAAAAAGGAATATCCACAAATGCTAGAACAAAATAGTAATGATAGCATTTCTACAGTATTTTAAACTTTGCAAAGCACTTTACGGATATTATATCATTTGATTCTCTGGGAGGTAGGTGTATTATCTCCCATTTTACAGATGAAGAAACTGAGGCGCAGAGAAGTTAACTGACTTGCCCAGGGACACTCAGCTAATAAATGCCTGAGGCTGAATTTGAATCCAGGACTTCTTGACTTCAAGTTGAGTGCTCTATCTACTATACTACATAGTTGTCAAATTCTACCTGATTAATTCCAAGTTTAAAATAAGCATTGAGTAGTATTAACATGAATTCTGCAGTTTTCCCCTTGGCATTAAATAGCATGATATTCTTCATAATGCCACCATTATAATGCGTCTATTTTGTAAAGCAACATTACTTTTAAATACTCTATTATTGTTTGAAATTGTGAGAAATTTTATAATATTAAACTGAATTACATGTGTAGCTGCCCATTTCTTATATACCCTGAAACATATTTTATGTCAAAGTCAGTATGTCTAAAATAAAGACTTAAGTGGTGATTAGAAGAAAGAATCTGAATATGTGGTTGCAGCATTTCAACTGAGCCTGTGAAAGCAGAAATACCACCAAGGCTCCATTTGACCTAGTACCTTCTCTGCTTCTGCAACACTAACTGCCCAACACCCACCCAGCAAAAAGAAGCAGACCTTAACCAAGATTGTCCCACAGCAATAATTACCCTGTGATGACTGTAAGTATAATAATTCATCTGTCACCAAATACTACTTCTATGACTAGCAAATTCCCACCACCTGTTATTTTCCTTATCCCTGTATTACTTAATCATAGGCTATCTAGAAATAAAGCATTGTCAACCACCCCTTTTCATTCTTTATATGTACCATGTACACATGACCCACTCCAGTTCTGGTCAACCTTTCCACTTTGCCCTATGGGATTCCTGTTCCATAATGAAGGTTTTGTTCCTCAATTGTTTCAGTTATGTCCAACTCTTTGTATTAGGGTTTTCTTGGCAAAGATACTCAAATGGTTTGCCATTTCCTTCTCCAGCTCATTTTATAGATGAGGAAACTGAGGCAAACAGGGCTAAGTGACTTGCCCAGGTGACACAGATAACAAGTGCCTGAGGTCAGATTTGAACTCAGGCTTGGCTCTCTATCCACTGTGCCACCTAGCTGCCCCATAATAAAGGTAAGGTAAGGGAATAAGAATTCATTAAGTATACATGCTAAATGTTTTACATATATTATCTCATTTGATGCTCACAACAACCCTGGAAGGTACGTTCTATTATCCCCAGTTAATGAAACTGAGGCAGATAAAAGCTAAATGACTTGCACAGACTTAGGTCTTCCTGACTTCTATTTGCTGTACCATCTAGCTGCCCAATATCTATCATAATTTTTCACCTATTTGCTTTCATTGAGACCTAGCAACACTGAATCCCTACGTATCCTCTTCATTACTGGCTATATCTTCCCTCATATCCCTCTTCAACCCAAATAAATACCAGTGCCCCATACTGCCACTTCCAAACTCCCTCCTTTCCACCACCTCTCAAGCAACCTCACTTCCTTTAAAGTTAGCTCTATTAAAAATATTTCACCTTACATAGATCATGATAGACGTTGTCTACCAAACACACAGGTTGTTTTCTCTCTTTTCTCAAATGCAATATCTGGATTTTCACTGTCTTCTCTTCCACTGTATAGCCTTTTAACATTCATGTTGATACACCTTCAAATACTCTAAGCTACCAGCTCCTCAATCTCCTCAAATGCCAAAACTTAATCTTCCAATCCACCTCAGCTACACACAGGGATGGTCACACCATGGCTTTCCCCATTACACACAAATGTTCTATTTTCTTAATTAAGAACTTTGACATCACTCAATTTGACGATAATCTTCTATCATCCCATCTCTCCTTATGCTATATCCCTACTAAACCTATTTACTCTCCTTGAGATCTCCAATCTCTCCATCCTATCAAGTCCACTTTGACTTCACTTTCCTTCCTTTCCAATTCTGATCCTAAAATTAACCAACTGGCCTCTACATTGTCCTGTACTCTCAAATCCTTTATCTTCTGTGCTATTATCACTTGTCCTTGCCAAAGACCAGCCCTGGATTACTCCCATTTACCTACTCTATTCCTATGTTTGGTGCTGAACACAACTTAAGGAAGTCACACCGTCACACTGACTAAACACATTACAAATTCATTTCAAGTGGGGCTTTCCTGCAGCAAGGCAATCCTTTGATTCCTCCCTAATTGATTCCCTACCTCACTCCCCACAGAAGCTATTCCAAACTTTTTTTCAAGCTTCCCATGTCACTCCATGCCTTCTCAAGTGAGGATCTTGCACACTTTAAAAAGAATTGGGACCATGGCTCTGAGTACAAAGTTTATCATTTCTCTTCTACTCAAAACTCCTAGACATCATTCCCAGGCTCTTCTCCTTTCCTCTAATCTCTGATAAGATAGCCCCTATCTTTGCTAAATACAACCCCTCTGCATGTACTTTGTTTGATTCCATTACTTTCAGTCTCAAGTAGTCCCTAAAATCTTCCCTTCTCTAATCTTTAATTTCTCCTTCAAACAAGCCCAAACTTCCCCATTCCTTTAAAAAAAAAAAAAAGACCCTATTTCCATCTCAAGTTATCATCCTAGTTATCTCCTAAGGGAGGAGAGATCTCTCTAAGGAAAGTCCTATTAAAAGCTGTCTACACAGTTGCCTCTACTTCTATGTCACACCCTCTGTAGGTTTACCCAATATTGGGACCTCTTCACTCTCTACCCTATTTCTCTTGGAGACTTCATCAACTTCCACAGGTTTTACCATTATCTCTATGATTTATATATTTAAATATTTTAGTCTCTCCCCTGTGCTTCAGTCCTGAATTGTTGTTCAATCATTCAGTCATATCTGATTCTTTTTGACTCCATGGACCATAGCATATCAATACTATCCAGAGGGTTTTCTTGGCAAGGATACTGGAATGGTTTGTCATTTCCTTCTCCAGTGGATTAAGGCAAAAAGAGGTTAAATGACTTGCCCAGTGTCACACAGCTTGTAAGTGTCTGAGGTCTTATTTGAACTCAGGTCTTCCTGACTCCAGGCCCAGAGCTCTTCCCAACTAGCAAACATTTCAGACTGGGTGTTCCAACTCATCCCAACATATATATAAGACCCACCCCTCTTCCAAACTTCCTTCTTCTATAGAAAATATCACCATTCTTCCCAACTCTTGCAATGTCTATCTCCACAACAGCTCTGACACATAAGGCCTCTACTCACACAACCACCAGTGTGATCAACATAAAAAACCAACCAATCAAACAAAAAAACCCAACCCTAATCTCTGCAAGCATGAAACTGGTAGACCACACAGGGTGTTAATCCATAAGCAATTTCATTTTCAAAATGTTGAGACATTTATGACACCACCAAATTTAAATATAAAAATGTAATTCCCACCCCCCAACAAAAATTGCATCCACTGAATTTTGAATTTATAGTTAGCTCAAATTACTTGTGATTTTTAAAACCATTAAAAATTTAAAGTCAAAGGGGTTTTTAAAATCTTTTTCTTTTAAACCTCTCACCCTGCGAAAAAGGGATTTGAAATTTGGCAGTGCTCTTTCTCAACTTGCAATAGCTGAAGTGTACACAACCAACCCTGCATTTTTCTCCTTCCAGAATAAAACATAACCTTTTCTAACAGAGGAATCAGTTTATATCAGCTCTTTTTGGCATTAAAATTCAACAATGGTCTTGAATTCTAGATCTCTATCTTATAGTGATATTCTTTTTTTAAATCCACTTAGAAAGAACTTTCGTCATTGAGACTACAAATTTCAAACATTTCATTAACCATACATGCAAATAAGCAAAAATCTCTGGAATATATCATTTGGTTTACTTCTTTTCTCAAATTGTCTTTTTTCCCAAACATTTTTACCAATGCCAAAACACCCGAGTATAGAAAACATACCACAAGGCCAAACAAGTTCACTATCATAATACAGCAGCAATATGAAAACATTGATGAGGAATTAATGACCTAATTAAACTATGACCTAAACCTTAGTGCAGTTAAAATGTAAAGTATCACCTTATATTTTTTAAAAATTTAATAAAATAATTAATAGTTCAGAAAATTACCTTTGTAATACTTGTTTCCTTTAAAAGATTCAACAGTCAGGCATTAAAAGCTTTCCCACTCCAATAACCTTCACATCCATTGCAATGTCTTAAATTTTTACTGTTAAAATTCTCTGATTAATGTACAGTTCAAGTATCAAAAATCCTTCTTAAACTCTACTACCAGAATCCTCCTGACAAGGACAGCTAAGATAGACAGGCCTATAATGAAACAAAATGAAATCGAATTTAAGGTAATCATTTCAAACCAGGTATTCCGTTAAAACCGGTCCTTATGAAAGGTACAATGAGTAGATGATTACTGACACCAAGAAACATAGGGCTCCTTTTATCTAATGATCTCTTACCCCTAAATTACTTATTAAAATAGGTCATCCAACTTATGCTGACACTGGATCTAGAAACTGCAATTATTTTGCAATCTGTTTTTATCCTTGCTGAAAGATCCTGAAAGACTACACACACACACACACACACACACAGTTGTTTCTACATCTGCTATTGAATTGACTTTCTTATTCACATGATCTAAGCCAATACTTCTTTTTATGAAACAGCTTTAAACTTCCACAAACTACATCTATTGCTCATTAATTCAAAATGTCAAACAACCTGCACTCCTGACAGTGTAGGGCTACACTGGCACTGAGAAAGCCAACAAGTGATATTACTTAGACGGGGTCTATTTTTAGTAATGGCTTCTTTTTTAAAAATCTAATCATGCTATCAAAATATAAAGTAAAAAGAGCTAAAAGTCATTACAGAACAGTCATTTTGCTTTCAACTGTTTCAAAGTACACAGAACTGAACACAGCTAAAAAAACATTTAGATTATTTCCTACTGAGTCCTTGCTAGCCCAAGGTAGCAAAATGGATTTTGCAACACAGGTTTTTTTTAATTTATTGTCACTGAATTTGTCAATTTAGACTTGTTCAAATAAAATGCTTCAAAGATTTTATATTTAAAATAGTAAGAAAACTGATACAAAAATCACTCTCAATTTATTCTTATTTAACACTACAGTAAAACATGCAATTGGATTGGATTATTTACTGCATGTTCAGAGAATGTTAATTAGCTTTAAAATGAAAGAAATATATATACATATAGATACATATACATAGATTTAACATTGAGTCTACTTGTTACCTAATACATAGGAAAAAAAATCATTCATTCTTAATTCAATTCAGAAAGGTTATTAAAATTCACAAATACGAATGCTGAAAGCTACCTGATATTCATGCCAATTTCAAAAGATTATCTTCAGGAATATAATCAGAAAAGACTGATTACAATTATAAAATATCAATGAATTAGTTGAATTTTTGTTTTGAAATAATATTTCCCTGCTACTACAAAAATTTATATAGTTGATTACAAAACTAAAATTAAAAGATCTGATGAAAACATACATTAAATATTAAAGACCTCTTGGTTAAAAGTTAAATGTTTTATATTTTTTCTAATTTTAATTTATTAATGGGGTAGAATCTCACCGGAAAAGGAAAAATGTTGTCAGCTCTGTTCAAACTATCTTCCATCCAAGATTTGGGAGCAAAAGCTGAGCTGGGCCGAGCATATTTCTGTAGCTGAATATGATTGCTTGCAAAATTTTTCTTCAGGGGCGAAATGGAGTTGAGTGGCGTTATTCCTCCATTGAGTCCTCTTCGGTGATCTCGGCCTTGGGAGCCTCCCCAGCCACCATATCCGCCCCCACCAGGGCTCCAAGAAGAAGATGGTGTAGGTGAAGGACTTTGGTAGCTGCTCCACGGAGAGGGTGGCTTGTTTAGATTATTAGCCAAATGAGGCAGCTGATTAAAAGCAGCATTTCTGTGTGTAAATGGAGGTGGATGAGGGCTAGCAGGAGACCTCCTCTGCTGCTGATGCTGATTGTGATGATGTTGAAAATGAGGATGATGAGGGTGGTGCTGAGAAAGGGGTCCTATCTGAGGGGAAAAGCTGCCACCAAAGCCAGGACTGACATGATGCGGAAAATTTTGAAACAGCAGAGCACCATTATTAGCTGAAGCAGCAGGGACACCTCCCTGGTGAAAAAAACTTGCATCTTCATTGATTATTGTAGAGGAAGAAGGAGCAATAGCTGCTGACCAGTTACTGAAACCAGTAAGAGAGGATGCACTGGATGTTAAGGGCTGAGTTGATGTACCTAACCCTGTAGCCTCTTGGTAATCAAATCCTGTCAACACTGGTGATTCTATTCTTATTTTTTCCTTCCCATTGCCATTCTCTGAAGAGCTATCGCCTTGATTTTCTTCAGATTTAGCTTTCTCGGGTTCAGGCAGTATCCCTGCTTCCTGACCTTGACTGGGGGAAAGCTGCTGCTTTTCTAAAGAATCTTGCTGTTCCTGTTGCTGTTGCTGAGTTTTAGATTTTTCTGACCCCAGAATCTCATCCTGAATGTTATGGGCAGCTGGAGCAGGAAAGAGCCAAGCTGACCCAGCATTACTGCCATTGGCAGCTGTGTTATTATTTATAAAAGCAGCAGGGCTGGGGGTTGCATTTTGATGATGGTGTGGAGGCTGCAGATGTGGATGAAATCTGACTGGAAAAGCTGATTTATTCCCAGTATTGTTTTGCACCAGCACTCCAAACCCGTAATCCCCCATTTATTATTTTTATGATCTGAATTCTTACAACAAAAATGACAACCTAGTGCTTAAGTCTGTCTCCTTTCCTCCAACCCAAAATGAGTGTTTTAGAAATGTCTTATTATAGCTCAGTGATCCCAGCTTATCCCCACCCTAAATATTTCTGATTTGGAATTCTGGTATCTGAAAACCTAAAAAATCTCTCAAGATATGGACATGAGTCAAATTGTGTTTATTTCTAAGGGAGAGGGTAGGAAGGGAAAAAAATCAAGTCTTTGGTTAGTAAAATAGGTGGTTTCTTTTTCCAAAGGAAAATGCACATGAATGACAAAAACAGAGCTTCTTAAGCATTTATGGATGTAGAAGAATAAGCATTGCGCAGAGTAAAAAATATATCTATAATTTAACAATCATATGTTCTTCCTCAGCAGTTTTGACTCACCCACATATGAAATCTTTTAAGGATTAGGGGAGAAGACGTCTTTTCTTGGCAGCTCAAAAAAAATTTTTTTAAATCAGGAATAATTTAAGAACATTATATATTATATATTTATGTATAAAGATATTATGTTATGTGGAGAGAAAGAAAGAAATGGGGAGAATTCCTGGTTCCGGGAAATAAGATTTCAGGCGAGGAAATCAGCATTGAATAGGAGGGGGAGGGCTGCAGGAAGGCTTCTGCTGTTCCTGGTACTGTTTTTGCCCTTTCGGCTGCTCCTGGTGCAGTTTTTGCTCCTGGGGCTGTTTGTGTTGCTGCTGCTCTTCCTTCTCCTGGTGCAGTTCTTGCTGTTGCTGCTCCTGTTTTTCCTGCTCCTGGTCTCCCCCCCACCTCCTCTCCCCCATGAAATGGGCTGAAAACACCCGTTTCTCTCTAGGGGGGACAGAGATTAAAAAAGGATTAAAGCGATTCACTGTGGAGGGGAGGGGGTCAAAACAATACGGGGGGCCTCAGCAGCCGCCGGCCGGAGTGTGCGGGGGAAATTGGGGCGATCTGGAAGGAAGGTCCTGCCACTGCTGCTGCGGTTTCTGCCTCGTCCCCTCTCTGCGGCTCCGGGGTTTTTTTTCCCTCATGGGACCCGGGGGCGGTTTGTTCGGTTTCTCAGTTCGATTCTCCACAGGAAGAAAAAAAACAAAAAAACAAACAAACAAACAAAAAAACAAAAAACCAACACTGCGATTATTCTAATGGAGAAATGTCCCCCTTTCTTTCTTTTCTGCCCCCCGAAAAATTTAAATAATTATTTACAGTTTTTCTCCTCACGGTTCCTGGGCCGTCACAGCCGCCGTCTCCGCTGGCTCCGTAGTCAGTGTAGTCTTTGCCGCGGCCTTCTCCTTCCTCTTCGGTTTCTCTTCTTCCTCCTCCTCCTCCTCTGCTGTCTCCACCGCCACCGCCTCCCGGTGCCCGGTCTCCCCGCAGCCGCCGCCGACTCCTCCTCAGGACCGAGCCGAGTGAAATGACAACCAGCTGGAAAGACCAAGAGACACTTCCGGTTCGGGGAGGGGGGCGGGGCACCTAGAGAACCCCCGCCCACCCACCAAAAGACCAATCTGTGAGCGAGTTCTGTGGTGACCACACCCCGTCCCCATTTGGGCCCCGCCCAGGAAGGTCGAAAAGATACCTCCGATGACGCCCCAGAAAACTGGAACTCGCCCATAAAGGTCATTTGCTTGGCTTCCCCTCCCCCACCCTCACAGTAAACTCGACCCGTCGCCATCTTAGGTGAGGGCAAAGGAATCCATTGCTAATTCCTCTCCCTGGATGGAAGGTTACTGAAGAAGAGTGAGTCGAGTGGGAGAGACCAAGACCCCTCTGTCACCTGAGACAAGAAGGCGGAGTGTTAAGGAACTGAACTGACGACCTGCGTAAAGCCGGGGAGCGGCGTTGCCCATAGTAAAGGTGGCGCCCCGAGCGTCACGTGCGCCAGCCCCGGCTCCGCCCCGGAGGGCTCTGGAAGGCGAGGCGGTGCCTGCCCTGCCAGCCCTGCCTGCGCAGCTGGAAAGGTTAGAGCTGCTCCCCAGCTGTGCTGAGAGCTGCGTTTCTCCTGGCCTCGGCTATAGGCCGGTAACTGGGCAGGGCCTGACTGGGCGTGTGGCCTCCTTGACTGCGGCTGATCTCGAGGCCGGGCACCTTGCACTACAGGCCCCGCCTCCTTAGCCAAAAGAGCTTGGATGACTTGCATGGTAGCATTGGAGGGTGGGCTGCCCCTTAGATCAGAGTCGAAGTGATCCATGCCAGGGCCCGGACCGCTCCTTATCCCAGTTTAGGAAGGGACCTGCAATGCCTGTAAGCCGGGCCCCTTTATTTTACAGAAAAGTTTAGTGACTTCTCCAAGGGCATAGGATCTCAGATTTAGAACTGGAAGTGGGCCTCTAGGTGATAGACCCGCCCCTCTCCCCAGAAAACCTTAAGAGATGCGCCCGCGGTCACTGGAGGTGACCCAAGGCTTTGTCAAACCCAGGCCTCCTGACAAATCCAGAAACAGGCCCAGCCAAGGAAAGAGAGCCTGCTCAAGGTCACGGAGGTAGGAGCCTCGCTCCTTCGTGCTCCTTCGGAATGGCTGGCGTTCTCAGCTTTGGTTTATGATCCTGGGATAATTCAGTATTAGAGATAAAGGGCATGTGAAAGATCACCTTGGGTGGGGGGAGGGAAAAGGGTCTGCATCATTTACCCATGTTCACAGCGGTACAGAATAGCAGATTGGGAATTTAAACCCATATCCTGCTGACAGCCTCCACCCGGCTTTTGTCGGATACCCGGATAATACTGAAGTGAATCCAAGCATAAAGCCAATTTTAAGAGTATAAGGGTTTAATGGTGCAATGGACCTTAGAAAGGATCATTTAGTCCAAATCCCTCCTTTTGTGTGGAAGGAGGCTAAAAGCCAGAGAAGGAAGTGACTTCCCAACTAATTAGCAGCAAACCTTGCTCTAGAATCCAGGTCTGGTGGCTCCTACCTTGTTCCAGTGCTCTTTTTACTATTGTGTTTTAAAATTATAATCTAAGACTAATTTGGACAAAATATAAATACAGGTTTGGGGTTGATTGGGTAGAGGCAGCTGAACCAAGGATAATCCAGAAATTAAAACACAACCCCTAAGGCATTATGTGAAACAGTTATTTTTTAAAATGATAGGTATTTATTAACTCAACTACAAATTCAATCAACTTAACTCAACAGGAGGCCTAACTTCTGCTTGCCACCCCATCATTCCCTATAGTGTTAGGTCCAGACTTTTTCCACTCTTAAATTTCTCAAGTTCCATCTTATTAGCATATGATTCTACATCCTACTTGACTAAGGTACCCAAGACATTGAAAATGACAACAAGAAAAGCCATTAGTGTCTTTTTAAAAAATACCATATCCTCATCTTCTGGAATACTTCCTGCCCAGAAAATGGGGGATCATGGTCAGTGAACACTTATACAGTTAAGCCCCGGGGACCTTCTAACTTACCTTTGCAGAAGTGGAGGATTCTTTTCCAAAAAAACACATCCTAGTTTTTCAGGGTCTGTCAGATCACCTTAAATGTTCCTTAGTTCATCACTCCCATCAGGCATTAGGGTACATTATGCTAATTTAGAATATACCCAAAAAGCACAAGTCATCTTGGTTTATATGAAACTAATTATATGAAAAATAGTCAAATCAGAATATTGCTTTGGCGTTGGTAGGTCAGGCAGATTCTTTTGTAAATTGTGTTGCAGAATTATAGGACTTAGTGTTCTTGGTGTGAGTCTTAACTGGAATGCAATAGTCAGAAGACAGGTCTGGGCAGGTATTTAGTCCAGCCCCCCTAGAGAGTAATACTAGTCAGTGTCCTCTGGAAATGCTAATAAGTGTTCTGATGCATCTGTAAAGCATATTTTAAAGCAAGAGTTCTTAAACTTTTTTTGTATTGTGGACCTCTTTCACAGTCTAATGAAGTCTAAGGATCCGTTTGTAGAATGATATTTTAAAAAAACAACATAGATAGAATTACAAAAGAAACAAGAGTTAATGAAAACAAAACTGCAATTTTTTTTCTATCCAAGTTCACATCCCCCCTCCCTTGAAATCTACCTACAAGTCCAAAATAACAAGTAAAGATTGTTGTTGTTGAGTCATTTCAATTGTGCCCAACTTTTTGTGACCCCATTTGGAATTTTCTTGGCAGACATATTGGAGTGATTTACCATTTCCTTTTCCAGTGCATTTTTCAGATGAGGAAACTGAGGCAAATAGGGTTAAGTGACTTGCCCAAGGTCATTCTTATTTCAAAGCAACTAGAAACACTATCAATTCTTCCAGTACTACATTTTTCCAAATACAAGAGTCACTTATTAGTTTTTGATATGGGAAAGAAAGGTGCTAGAAGGGTTGGGTTACTTGTCAGGCATCATCCATTCCAAGGTTATTGGGAAATTTTAAGCTATAGCACAATATAGTAGGTAATTAATGAACAAGAGACAGGCATTTTGAAAGCAAGTACAGATAGTGTATTTTATTAAGCTACTCCTCTGGTACACATCCTGTTTTAGTATTTTAAAGTATACATGTTTATTTAAGAAGGGCTGTTGTTTTCCAGCACCTAATTACTAGGTTACATTTTTTTCCTTTTGTTTGCTGGTTTGCAATCTATGCAAGCCCTCTGAATTTTAAGCATTCTTTTCCTCCCGACTTTCCCAGTTACTATATCATTATTAATAAGGGTTTATACTTAACATGCCCTTTTGTCAAGAGAGTGGTGAATCCAGCTCCTCTGCTGAATTGTGTCTGAATAAATGGTCTGGAAGGGACTAAGACCTAGGAATGCTTCATTTATATTCAGGCACACCTTGGAAAAGCATTAGTGTAAGCAAAGACTTAGATCAGCTAGAACACTAGAAGTATAAGTTCCAAACAATGACGTTAATCTCCCAAGATGACATATCCTTCACTGGTTCCAGCCACCTGTACCGGACTAGATTGTTGACACAGATTGCTCCTTTCTGTTTGGATTGGATACACTTCACTTCCTGTTTTAAAAGTATGGCCAAGTGATATAACTGACCAGCTTCTTGTTGAAGTACACCCCTTGGCGGGCAGACCAAATGATTTCCACCTTTAACACGTATAAAATCTATGACAACAATAAAAGGTATAAAATTATCTGAGTTAAGTTGTATAAGTAGTGGTGAACACCAGTGGAAGAAGTCATACAACCATGCTGTGACAAGGTCTACTCCAAATTGATGCTATCCATTCTCAGTTGTGCCCTAGGTGCCTCACATCCATCATCTTTTATCAACTCTATCACATTCTACTCAGAATTTGTTTCAAACTATTCCTTCTGTTCTCAAGTCATGGTAATTTGTACTCATATACTGCCCTCTCACCTTAGAGTGTGCTCAGTGAAGGACCTTGCCGCAGACTTCATTGAAAAAAATAAGCCCATCATTTGGTAGTTCCTTGTCTTTCACGAAAGCACACTACAAATCACCTCAGCAATCATCTCCCATCTTCCCTTTCTTTGCTGTATTCATTGAAGATGAAGTGGCCCTTCTTGATAATATCAAGTGCTTGGGCTATTGATCCCATCTCTTCCTCTGTCCTCTCTTACCCCTTGGTTCATCCTCTTGTTCTCCCTAATTTTTAACCTCTACTTATCTATTGTCATTTCTGCTGTATTCAAATATTCTTGTCCATTGTTTGAAAAAAAAACAACATTCATTTGGCCCTATCATTCCCTTAAAGCTTAAGTTATTATTCTGTATCCTCTTTCCAATCAAACTTTTAAGAAAAGCAGTCTACCTTCATTGCCTCATTGTTCCCATATACTTCTCAAACCTTTGCAAACTGACTTTTATCCCCACCACTAATATAAAATATTTTCTCCAAGGTCATCAATGATTCCTTATTGCTAAATCCAATGAGCTTTCTTCAGTCCTCTTTCTTAGTATATCATGGTAGCTTAATAAGTGTTCATGAATTGAATAATTAATTGACTTCTGGAAGAAGAGAACCATAACTTCTCTGGGCCTTATTTGTAAAATGAGAGATTTGAATTAGATGTGCTCTGAGGTCATTCTAGCTCTAAAATCCTATTATTTTATTGAAATAGTTGAAAGAAAAGTAATAGTTTTAAAAGAAGTAAATAATCTAGTAGGTAGAACACTATATTTAGAGTAATAAGATATGGATTCTATGGCAAATATGGCCATTGCTCAAATCTTCATCATAGGTAAATTACTGAATCTTTTTTTACTACATTCCCTCTCAACTGATGCTCTGACTGAGCCAGAAACTTTTCAGAAGAACACACCCTGAAAACCAGTTTTAATCAGACACAAATCTTAAGATTTCCTAAAAGTATTTTTAGCAAGACAATGTTATTTAGTAGATAAAAGGCCAAATTTGTCTTCAAGATGATCTGAGTTTGAATCCTAGCTCAGATGCTAGCTTTGTGACCCTGATCAAGTCACTTTGCCTCTGTAAGTCTTAGGTTTCTAATTTGTAAAATGGAATAGTAATAACATATGCCTCACAAAGTTGTTGGGAGAACCAAAGGTGATTGTGTATATAAAGGGCTTTGCAAATCTGAATGATATATATGATTGCCAGTTATTATTATAACACCTAGCATTTAACAGTAGTGGTGGCATAAACTTAAGTTCTGTCCCCTTAAGTAAAAATTTCAGAAAGGCTGCCATTAAGTTTCTAAGCTGCAAATTTTACTAATCCCTTGACAAGTATTTCTACCTTTTTTATCCTCCTTTCATATCCTTCTACTGATGAGAACTGGCAAAAATATTCAACAGTCCTTTTATGGTGTCAGCAATGTAGAAAACATTATACCAGCATATCCTGAAAGACAAAGTCCTAGGAAGTAACTTCTGCCACCAAACCCCAGTGTCCTTATGTCTCCTAAAGGAAAAGGTCTGGTTTCCTTTGTTTCTTGGTGTAGCAGCAAGCACCCCAATATCCCCAGGGTAGCTGCCAACACAGGTTCTTAGATCTGCTTTTCAAAAGGAAAGCAACTCAAAATGAGTTAACAAGCTTACTTTAATCAATCCCAGAGTCTCATCTGGTCAAATCACACAACACTTCTCAAAGTGAGCCCCAAAGCAAAGCCTCAAATCAGGGATTATATAGTCTTCTCCTGGCTCAGAAAATGTAACCACCCTCTTGATCCACTGCCCAATCACACAGCATCAAGGTGTGGTCATTCCTGAAAACCAAGCCTCCTACCACAGGCTCCATGTGACCACATTCAGCCTATTAGGGGGCAGAGTATATTTTCAAATCAAGGAAGGTTCTCAGAGTCACTTAAGTCAATCAAAGTCTCTTAAGCCAATCAAAGGGGCTAGGGGCAGGGAAGATCTTCAAATCTGCATTTCCATTACATTTGGCCCCAAGATCTTTCATGCCCATAGCATACACAATTTACATTTGAATTAGCACTAAAACATCTCTTTAGGTCACATTTTCCAGGTACATAAGAAAATCACAATATAATCTCAAAGTACAAAAGTCCAAGTCTTCCACGCATGGGGCAAATGTTAACTCAGTCACTTATTGGTAAAATCAAAAAATAGTCACTCTTAAGTTAATCCAATCAGTCACATCAGTCATCAGTTTTCAAAATACATGGTCAAAGTCTTTCACTCATGGGGCAAAATCTTGATTAACTCAATTAGTCACTTATCAGTAGTTTCAAAGTACAAGGTCAAAGTCTTCCACTCATGGGGCAAAGTCTTGATTAACTCAATTAGTCTCTTATCAGTAACAATCAAAGTCACTTATTCAGTAAAGTCTTACTAAGTATGCCCATAGCATAGACAATTTAAGTTTCAATTAGCACTAACCATCTCTTAAGTCATATTTTCAAGGTACATCTAAAGTTACCAAAGTAACCACTGGGCCTTAAACACAAAGTACAAAGCATTATCACATCAATTCACAAAATACAAAGCATTATCACATAAAGTTCTCTTGGGAGGAGGGGGGTGTCCTTCCCCTCACACTGCTCCAGCCCCTGCTTCCAAGTCCAGAGAGGGAGCTGGGCAACAAAACCAAAGGTGGGGTTCTTAGGGGTTCACAGCACTTCACCCAACCCACCATAGTCAGAAGTCCATCCTCCCCCCGGGTCCCAAACTATGGGATGCAGCAAGGAAACACATTCAGTGCCCCTGCTTTGCCTCACAGTCCTTATCTTGTCCTGTGGCTGAACTCCAAACTTCTGGGTTCCTTCTTCTCCAGCAGAAGGCAGCAGCTCCTGGCTTCTCCACAGGTCTCCATGCAGGCAGCTCAGCATTCCTGCTCTTAGCTCAGTGAAGTCAGCATGCAGGCCATTCCTCTCTCCTGCTCCATGGCTCCACAGAATCACAGCTACCACAACTGGGAAACAATTATCCCAGCCCCCATACTTTTCTTTTACTCAGCAAACGCCATCGTCATCACCATTTTGTAGCAGCAAGCACCCCAATATCCCCAGGGTGACTGCCAACACAGGTTGTTAGATCTGCTTTTCAAAAGGAAAGCAACTCAAAATGGGTTAACAAGCTTACTTCAATCAAACAAACATATATTACCTAGTTCAGGGGAAAAAGGTCAGCACCCCAAACTTCAGAGTTACAGAACTTACAGATCAAACAGACAGGCTCCAAACTGTCCAACCATTATATCAATACCAAATCACAGTTACCAGAGAGGGAAGCATCAACATCTGGGTTTTCAAAGCCAGGGGCTCTCAACAACGGCTTCCCAGAGTCTCATTTGGTCAAATCACACAACACTTCTCAAAGTGAGCCCCAAAGCAAAGCCTCAAATCAGGGATTATATAGTCTTCTCCTGGCTCAAATAAAAAGCAAAAGTAGTTTGTACCCTCCAGAAGCTTATATTCTAATGTTTAGAATTTTAAACTGGGGTCTGTGAACTTGTTTTTTAGGAAATATGTTTATAACTAATTCAATATGATTATTTCCTTTATATTTTATTTTATGCATTTAAAAATATTCTTCTGGGGCGGCTAGGTGTCGCAGTGAGTAGAGTGCTGGCCCTGGAGTCAGAAGGACCTAAGTTTGGATCCAGCCTCAGACACTTAACGCACACACAAACAAAAACCGAGCCTTGTGACCTTGGGCAAGTTACTTAATCCCAATTGCCCTCCAAAAAAAAAAAAAAAGATATTCTTCTGAGAAAGGTCAATAGCTTCACCAGATTACCAAAAGGGGTCCATGACACAAAAAAGTTTAAGAAATCCTCAATTAGAGCTTTTCCAAGGTAGAATGGGCTGTCTTAAGAGATGCTGCTTTACAGAGGTTGAAGGTGGTAGGTGGTTTCAAGTGGTGCCTAGATGACCATGGTCATGATGTTGTGAAGGATATAACCTGGACTAGGTATCCTCCAACATCCCTTTTGATGCTAAGGGTTTTTGTTTCTATAAAATGCCTAGACTAATGCTTATGATTAATGGTGTTCCTAAGCCTCTTTGGCTTGGTGGTATTTCTATTTTATACTCTAGAGACAACATGATGTCTGTGTGTATGTATGTGTAAGAGGATTGTTTTAAAGATTGGTAAAATATAATATTGGTTTAAAGTTCTATGGTCAGAGCTTCTTAGAAATAAAGGGCTACTTAAATTCCATGAATTACTAATTGTGTATTTGATATAGCCTTTCGTTTTAATTGCTGGAAGTTTTTCTTTAGGTTTTTTTTTAACATCACATGGGTACCAGGGCAGCAATGAGATTATCCATCTGTTAATCTCACCAGTTTTCTTATGTGATCAAAAAAAGATGTGATTTTATAGAATAAAACATTTATGTAATATATGTTTGTTTTTTCCTGAAAAAACAAAAGGTCCAAGAAAGACTAATACAAAAACATGAAAAAAAGAATCATTCCCTAATAAGCAATTGATTAAAAGATAGGAAGAGGCATTTTTTCAAAAGAAATGTGTACCATTCTCAATCTTATGAAAGAATGCTCCAAATCATAAGAAAAATACAAACTAAAATAATTATGAGATTTTCACTCAGATCTATCAAATTGACAAAGATGAGAAAAAATGAAAGTGGTAAAAGTAGGAGGCACGATGGGAAGACTAGTATAATGCATTATTGGTAGAAATATGATTTTAGGGCAACCATTCATGAAAATAATTTAGAATTTAAATAAAACATTTTTGAATTGTACATACACTTTGACTCAGAAATACCACAACTAGGTAATAGAACCCTAGGAAGTCAAAGACAGAGGGAGAGGTTTCGTGAGAGTGTTCAGGAGTCAATTGTTATGTTTTTAGTATAAATATTTACAAATCAAAAATCAGCAAATAGTACAAATCAGAGCTTGATTTCTTCTTTTGTTGATTGTCTAGACTTTAAAAAAAGAGGAGAGAAGATGGTGGAGTAGAAACAGCCCGTCCAAGCCTCTCTGCCCCCAGATTCCCCCCAAACTATGTAAAAGGGGACTCTGAACAACTTCTGGAGCCCCAGCACCCACAGAACAACACAGAGAAGCTAACCTCCTGCTGAGGACAGCCCAGCAGCCCTGCAGGAAGGACCAGCACAGTACTTTGGGAACCGGCAGCACTCAGTGCACAGAGCTCAGGGAGCCGAGCCGAGCCCAGGTCCTCGTGAGCCAAGGTTTTAGCCCCAGGGCGGCAGGGCCAGCAGCTGGCTGGAGGAACCCCAGAACACCAGCAGCTGTGGCAACTCCAGAGTTATCAACATAGACATGCCTAGGACAAAGTAAGAGTATAGTGTCCTATGGACTTTGGGACCCGTGTTTGGGGAATGCATCAGCTCCCTCCCCTGGGGGCTAGAAGCCACTGAGGAGACACGACATTTTGTAGTTTTCAGAGGCAGCTCCAGCTCCTGGCCTTCGAACTGTAGGAAGATCCAGCAATCAGTCTTAGGGGGTAATCGCTCTTGCTTTAACCTCCCTGGATCTGGATTGTGATCTAGGGTGGAAGTTGTGGGTGGGTTTACAGCTTGCCAGAAACAGAAGTTGCCCCCCACACTTTCGGGACGAAAATTCCTCTAGCTGGCCTTAAAGCCATAGTGTGGCAACAAGCCCAAAAGTCAAGCAATTAGGTGGCAACATGCCAAGGCAAAGGAAACAGAAAAATGCAACCCTAGACTCCTATTTTGGGGGCATAGAGCGGGAAAAGGACTGTGAGGTCAGAAGTGCTGCTCCAAAAGCCCCAGGGGAAAACATGAGCGGGTTGCAGGCCATAGAGGACCTTAAGAAGGACTTAAAAATCAAATAAGAGAAGTGGAGGAAAAATTGGAAAGAGAAATGAGAAGGATGCAGGAAAAGTATGAAATGAGGGTCAACAGCCTGACTGAGGAAAACAACACCTTAAAAAATAGACTAGCTCAAATGGCAAAGGAGGCCCAAAAGGGTAATGAGGAGAAGAAGGCCTTAAAAAGTCGAATTTGCCAGATGGAAAAAGAATCTCAAAAGTTCACTGAGGAGATTCATTCCTTCAGAGTTAGACTGGAGCAAATGGAAGCCAATGACTTTATGAGAAATCAAGATGCTGTAAAACAGATCCAAACAAATGAAAGATTAGAAGGCAATGTGAACTATCTCATGGGAAAAACCACTGACCTGGAAAATAGATGCAGGAGAGACAATTTAAAAATTATTGGACTACCTGAAAGCCATGATCAAAGAAAGAACCTAGAAATCACCCTTCAAGAAATTCTCAAGGAAAATTGCCCTGATGTTTAGATCCAGAGGGCAAAATAGAGGTTGAAAGAATCCACAGATCACCTCCTGAAAAAGATCCCAAAAAGAAAACTCCCAGGAATATTATAGCCAGGTTCCAGAATCCCCAGATCAAGGAGAAAATACTACAAGCAGCCAGAAGAAACAATTTCAATATTGTGGAAACACAATCAGAATAGCCCAGGACCTGGCAGCTTCTACACTGAGGGATCGAAGGGCATGGAATATAATATTCCAGAGGGCAAAAGAGCTGGGAATGAACCCAAGGGTCACCTGCCCAGCAAAACTGAGTATTTTGTTTCAGGGGAAAATATGGTCATTCAGTGGAATAGAGGACTTTCAAGCATTCTTGAGGAAAAACCAGAATTGAATAGAAAATTTGACATCCAGACACAAGAAGCAAGAGATGCCTGAGAAGGTAATCAGGGAAAAGAAATCAAAAGGAACTTATCAAAGTTGAACTATTTACATTCCTATATGGAAAAGCAATAACTGTGACTGATAATATCTTTCTCACTATGAAAATAATGGAAGAAGGGGGTGTGATCATATGAATACATATGTGAATGTGTATGTATATAGTTACAGTTATATATGGATAGAGGGCATAGGTTGAATTTGTTGGGAAGGGAGAATACTCAAGGGATGGAATTATGAGGTGAGAGAGGAAAGTGGCAAGAGGAGATGGGGAGAGACAGGGTAGGGTAAACTATCCCATGTAGAAAAAGCAAGGGGAAGTGGTTGCAAAGGAGGGGGAGAATAAGGAAGGCTAAAAAGGCAAAACCACATTCACATTGAATTTGGTTCAGGGAGAAAATGACATACATACTAAATGGGATATCTCAGCCTGCAGCAGGATAGGGGGAAGGGGGATGAGAGGAGGGATGATGGATAGGAGGGCATCCTTGGGGTGAGGGGAGGTTGGAAGTACCCACTATAGAAGAGGGACAGGATCATGTAGGGAATGGACCAGGTGGGGGGTGGGATGAGTGGGAGGGAATTATAAGCAGCCTTGTACAATTTATCTACTATGATAATGTTTTGCATAGCTAGACATGTACAACATATACTGAATTACTTATCTCCCAAGAGGGAATGGGTGACAAGGGAGGAAGGAAATGGATCTGAAATTTGAGGTAGTAACATTAAATGTTTCAAATATACATAAATACTATTATTAATGCTCTTTTGCTTGTAATAGGGAGATAAGATATGCAGGCATTGGGACACAAAGATTCACCTTCCTCTAATGGAAAAGTCGATGGGGGTATGGGAGAAGGTATGGGAGAGAGCAGATTGGAGGAAGCGATGTCTTGTGGGACTACTATTCTGGGAGGTTGGGTAGGGGAATAATGGGGGGGAAATGATTGTAACTCAAAATCTGGCGGAAATGAATGATGTAAAACAGAAGTTAATAAAGCATTTGTTTAAAAAAAAAAAGAGGAGAAAGTGTTAATAATACACATTAAGGGACATCTAGGTGGCGCAGTGAGTAGAGCCCCGGCCCTGGAGTCAGAAGGACCTGAGTACGGATCCAGCCTCAGACACTTAACCCACACAAACAAAAACCTACCTGTGTGACCTTGGGCAAGTTACTTAACCCCAATTGCCCTAAAAGGGGCGGCTAGGTGGTGCAGTGAGTAGGGATGTTGGAGTTGGGATGTTGGAGTTGGGATGACTGGAGATCAAATCCGGCCTCAGAAAATGAGCACCCACACATAAATAATGACTAGCCATGTAACCTTGAGCAAGTTACTTAACCCCAATTGCTTAAAAAAAAAAAAAAAAGAATGTATCTTATTGACATTCTTTTCAGAGAGCCAGTTGTTAAACATTTACAAGCACACCCTTTTATACATACAAAAATATTTGTAGTAGCATTTTTGTTATAGCAAAGAATTGGAAAGAAAGTGGGTTTTTATCATTTAGGGAATGGCTAAAAATATGTTATATGATTGTAACAGAATATCATTTGAAGAAAATAATTATATGGTAGATAGAATAGAATAGACTGATTTTTTTTAAAAGACCATTTATTAAATATTTATTGCAGTGGCAGCTAGGTGCCACTGTGAACAGAGGACTGGTCCTGGGGTCAGGAGAACCTGAGTTCAAATTCGGCCTCAGGCACTTAACACTTGCTATCTGTGTGACCATGGGCATGTCTTAACCCCAGTTGCCTTGCCCTCTCCCCTCAAAAAAAAAAAGTTTATTGCATGCCAGGAACTGTAATAAGTACTAGGGATAAAAGCAAGATAGTTTCTGCCCTCAAGAAGTTTGCATACTAAAGGGAAAAGACTAAATATAAAGGCATGCTGGAAAGCAGGGGAGGTGTGGTACAGGGCCACTAGGAAATAGCCTGGAGTTCTCATCCCTGTCAAGATAAGGTTAAAGCTCAACTATCAGAACTAGGGAACCAAGGAAGTAGACTCCAAGGTTCCAGGGAGGAGGATAAGGAATATGGTGGGAGATCAGGAAGAATGGTGAAGAGATGACAAGAAATTCAGAAAAACTTATTGTTTGAACTGATACAGAATGAAATAAGTAGTGCCAGAACAATTTGCACAACAACCACAATAATGTCAAGGAAGACAATACTGAAAGACTTCACAGCTCTCTCACTGATAGGATGTGATTGGTCTTTACTTTGAGGCCTGAGAGTGAAGCACATTTCCCACTTCTTGGCAGAGGGATGGTGTGCTGTAAGTTCAGAATGATGATAAGTATGACCTACAGGCATGCTACACATTGTCAAACATGACCATTATGAGATTTTCCCTGCTTAAACTTATTTGTTACAAAGGAAAGTTCTTTTTTTTAGAGGAGAGGGAATCATTTGGAAGTGACAGTGACATGAAATGAAGAATATCAATAAAACATTTTTGAAAGTCCAAAGCAATAAATTTCCCCTAGCAAAATGCTTTGAAACTTACAAAGTACTTATGTTATTCTATTCCTGTGAATATTATTGTCACTTCATGGATTTAATTCAACTAATACAATTAGACTTATTAAGAACCTACTGTGTATAGCCTGAAAGTCAGGGTAGTGAGAAGACCTCTAAGAAGTCTAGAAGTTCCAAGCTTAATCCCTGCTTCTGGAAGCATACTGACAGTGTGACCCAGTTTAATTTATCTAATTCTAAGTGAATTCTCTAAATTATAAATTGTATAGCATGTTCTCATCTGCATTGCTAAAGAGAGTTTTCTCAATGGAAGCTCCTCACACCAATGAAATCACAGGTGGGTCCAAAAAAAAAAAATCCAAAATCCAAATGCCTCACCTCAAATGAGTTGCAAATAGTAGGAACTATAGAAAATACCTATAGAAAAGAATTGAATTGAATTGAGATGTCACTGAAACTTATAGTCTATAAAATAGAGGAAGCAATACTTGCCCTTCCTGTCTTACTGTACTTTGATAAGGAAAGCCTTAAGAAAATTTAAAGCGATTTATAAATGTGATTTTTTGTTGCCCTGGACTTTTATGAAAAAAGAAACATATGCATATTCCATGTCTATTTCATTAAGTAAAATAATATCAACTTTTTCTTTCTCTTGTAAGACTAGGGAAAGATAACAGGTAGTAGTAGCATAGGTTCTCTCCTGGTACGTATGCAATTTAAAGAAAAAAAACCAGAAAGCTCTCAGCTGTTTGGAGTATAGAATGACTCACTCAAAATAACAATAATACAAAATAAGTATGGAATAGTGCAGTGTTACCCAAACTTTCATATACCTCATCAGTAAGAAATTTTGAGCATGCAACCTTTATATATGTATAAGTATATACATACATGTACATATATAATGTATGTTGTTCTTATTAGTCATTTCAGTTGTGTCTGACCCTGTGACCCCATTTAGAGTTTTCTTGACAAAGATACTGGAGTGGTTTGCCCTCTCCTTCTCCAAACCATTTTTTAGATGAGAAAACTAAGGCAGAAAGGGTTAAGTGACTTGCCCAAGGTCACACAGGTAGTAAGCATGTGAGGTCAAATTTGAGTGTAGGTCTTCCTAATTCCATACCAGGTGCTCTGTTCATTGTGCCATTTAACTGGCCCATTATATAATGTCTACATGTATGTACACACACACACACATACACACATATTATTTATAAAGTATGTATATATACAGCTGTACTAATAATTTTATAAATTATAAAACAGAAATAGAAATGAAAAAATACTGATATAATGATGAAATAATATTTATTTCTAGAGTCAATAGGAAATCAATGAAGTTTATTGAGTAGGGGAGTAATATGGTCAGACCCTGAGTTTTAGGAAAATCACTAATATCTATGTTGGAAAAGGGAGATCAATTAGTAGCTTATTTTAATAGTCTAGGCAAGAGGTAATGAGGACACGAATTAGAATGATGCATATGTAAGTTAGTGAGAAGGGGATGTGTGAGATGTTGAAATGACAAGATATGCCAATTTACGAGATGTGTGGGGAGAGGGAAAACGAAGAGTTGTGAATTTAGGTGACTGGAAAGATGTCAGTATCCTTGATAGTAATAGGAAAGTTTGGAAGAGGTATGGATTTGGGGGAAAAGATAATGAAATGAGATTTGCAATTAGACAATCTTTCCATTCTTACACTGTGTGACTGACTTGTGACTCATTGCCCCAGAGTGCAGAGCCCACTCTCAAAAGGGTCCCTATCATAGTCACTAAGTAATCTTAGGTCAAGGGGATGGGTTTGCTGGGGTTGGCCTGGGGTGTTTTCTCAAATGGCATCCACATGGCTGCTGCTATATGTACCTGAGTAACAGGGTGATTAGATTATAACTTCTTACCTGACTCAGAGGAGATACTGTACAGGGAGAGTGGGAGTGTAGTGGGGAGGAGCTTGTGGGATAAGGCAAATGTTGTGTTGAAGACAAGCCCCATGATTAGCTATCATGGAGAGTGTGAAAGGCTTCAATTCATCTTGGTTGATTCTGCACTCCTTAAGGTCACACCATGGACCCCCAAAGGGCCCTAACTCCAGTTATAAAGACCACTGGCATAATGGGTAAAGAGCACTGGGTTTGGAATGGACAGATCTCAGTTCAGATGTGGTAGCGGATGTTCATTAGCTATGTAAATCACTTTACATCTTAGAGTTCAAGTTTTTTCAACTGTAAAATACACATAATAATACTTATATTACCTAGTTCACTGGGTTGTGGCCCGGAAAACAGTTTGTAAACCTTAAAGTACTATTGAAATGTTAATTGCTATTATTATATTAATAATTTGGGGAAGTACAAAATTTATGTGAGGATTAGGAGAAAGGAATATCAATTGGAGAGATCAGAAAGACTTTATGAAGGTGTCACTTGAAATGAACTTTAAAATGTGGGTGAAAAGAAGGGGGGAAAACATTCCATTCATAGGAAAGAGTGTAAGTAAGAGCCCAGAGGCCTAAATGTGTAAGGTATTTTCAGGGGACTGAGAGTAGTGCAGTTTGTCTGAAGCATAGAATGTATGAAGAAGGGCCTTAAATGGCAGGCAAAGAGACTGCAACTTTGGTTGGTGGGCATTAGGGAATTAGCCAGTGATGATTTTGGAATTAGATCGATAAGTAAGAAATATAATTTTGGCAACTTTATGAAAGACTGATTGGAAGGAAGAGTGAAGGTAGGAATTGCTGTTAGAAGGCTATTGCTCAAAGTTTAAGCTATTGATAATTCTGAATTATAATACTGACACAGAGACATCTTTCATGGTGAAAAGGATGAGAAATATTTGTAGAAAAGGAGGCTTAGAGAGGCAGAATGGTTGGTCGATCATGGTCATGAGACGGCTCTTTTCTCAAAGCTAACCCGTTTACTCCAACAGATTGCCCCTGCTGCCATCCCTTATTTTCAGTCTCTCTCTCTCTCTCCACTGATTCCTTCCCTATTGATTACAAATGTACTCCTGTGTTCTCCATACTCAAAAATTCTTCCCTTGCTCCTTCCCTCCCCATTAAGAACTGTCCTTTATCTCTTCTGCCCTTTGTGTCTAACTCCTTAAAAAAGACTGTCCACAATAGGGGTCTACTTTCTCTCCTCACTCTCTTTTAACCTCTTACAATCCAACTTCCAAACTCATCATTCCACTGGAACTATTCTATCCAAAGTTATCAATGACCTTTTTTTCCCCCAAAATCCAAATGCCTTTTCTCAATCTTCATTCTCCCTGGCCTTTGATAGTGTCAATCACCCTTTTCTCCTTGATAATTTCTTCTTTCTACTACCCTTTCTTGGTTCTCCCAGTCTCCTTTGCTGGATCCTACTCCAGTTTATGCCCTCTACTCTAGGTATCTCTCAGAGTTCTGCCAGGACCCTCTTCTGCTCTCCCTTTGTACTACTTCCTTTAGTGATCTCATCAGCTCCCATGAATTTAATTCATCTCTATGCTGATGATTATCAAATTTACTTATTCTGCCCTAATCTCTCTGCCAACCCACAATCTCACATCTCCAACTATCTTCCATACGTCTTTAACAGGATATCCAGTAGACATCTTAAACTCAATATATCTAAAAGAATTCCAGATTTTTCACCCCAATCCATCCCTCTCCTACCTCCCTTATTACCACTGACGATACCATCATCCTTCTAGTCTCTCAGGCTCACAACCTAGGCATCATCCTGAATTCCTCAACTATCTTTCACTGCCTATATCTAAACTGTTGCCATGGTTTTTACCTTTGCAACATCTCTTGGATATTTCCCCTTCTCATCTATGATACTGTGACAACTCAGGTGCAGGCACTCATCACCTCATACCTTAATTATTAATAGCCTACTGGTAGGTCTTCCTGTCTCAAGTCTTTCTCCACTCCAATCCATTCTCTAGTCAGCCATCAAAGTGATTTTCCTAAAGTACAGATCCATTAATTAGCATTAGTATAATAGTGCCCACTAATAAATTTCACAAAACTAGTCGATATCAATAAAAAGCACATGGCTTTTAGCTCTCAGAGCTAGAAATGAGCCCAGATCTTTACACTCTAAGTCCAGTATTCTTTCCGTTATATCATGCTGCCTTATATAAGTTCTGAGTAATATATATTAAGTTGAATTTGGCAAAAAAACTATTTCCTGTAAAAGCTTTAAAAGGGCACCAAAAGTTTTGTTGAGTGTTAGGGGGAATGCATGGAATCACCCAATGGTTTATGTGAAGTTAATGCTTTGCTGAAAACTCCTACTATGCTGCAAATCTTAAAATCTTATCACAAACCAGTCTTTGTAATATTGGATAGTGGTTTTATAAACTCAGTACATCATTTAAATCTTGTATAAAACACATCATACATGGTAATAGCTTCATTTGGCAGTCATCATAGGTAGGATTCCACTATTGCATCAAGGTACTATTTATTGATATACCCTTAATGTTAAACAACCTCTTAATGAAGTGAATTGCCTTGAAGCCTTAGGTCTGCACACAAAAAAGTTATCACTACCTAAAGAACTATTTCAAATGCAGTAATTATGTAATATTGATGAGCAATATCACATGTGACTGTGTTTGCCAGCCCATAATGCAGTTGATCTGATTCTTTATAATGTGTTTCTGGAGATGACCTAGCCCTTCAGAAGTGCCTCCAGGTTCAACAGCCCATGTAAAATATAATAAATGCATAAATAATTTAGCAATGGAAATAGGTAGCATTATGTCCATGTTTTTGTGCTGCTGTTATTTAAAAGCCTGGCAGCTTGGTAGTTAGAAACAGTGATGTGCAGAGGAGTTATAATTCAGCTGTAGCTCTGAGTTGGAACTAAACAGAGGACCTCTCTCCAGGTTTTTAGATTATTATTATTTTTTAATTCAGTATCAAGTTAATCATTTTAGTTAGTCATTAAGTTAGTCATTTTGAATGTATGAAATGAAATGAAAAGAAAAGAAATGAAATGAAAAGAAAAAATAACCTCAGAACTTACTAATTTTATAAGTTGTTTTTATTTCTTATAAGATTGAATCTGAGTTGATAATATTTTGCAAACTACTCAAAAAGGTTGTCTTAATTGATATTAAATTTCTATTATGCTTATATATATTGTTGTTGAGTTGCTAAGTTGTACCTGATTCTTCATGACTCTGTACATCACTCTGTACACAACAGTACATCAGTACTGTCCATGGAGTTATCTTGACAAAGATTCTGGAGTGGTTTGCCATTTAGAGAGTAAGTGACTTGCCTAAGGTCATACAGCTAATATTGGAGGGTGGATTTGAACTCTGATCTTCCTGACTCCAGGCCCATCACTCTATCCACTGAGTCATCTAGCTGCCCTCATGTGTATGTGTGTGTGTATGTGTGTGTGTAAAAAACTAATAACATATAACAATTTTAAATTTGCAAAATAGTATACATACTTTATTTCAGAGTCTCACAAAACTTTATTAGCTAAATATAATATATAATGCAGACACATATAGATGTAATAGAGAAAAAAATCCCACCTAATTAGAAGCATGGAAATCAATCACATGCTGCATTTCTTTTACAATGGGTAATTATTTTTTTTAGTTTCTGACCTATACTTTATAATGATAAGTATTAGTAATTTAAAGTTCCATGAAGGCAAAGACTATCAGAACCTAGAGCAATGCTCTGTAGAAAGCAGCTACATAAAAAAGATTGTTGAATTAAATAAAAAATAAATATATGAAAGTGATAACTGAGCCTAGGTCTTTGCTTATGTTATATGTGTAAAATTCATTTGTGAAAATACAAAAACAATCAGTTAACCACAGGTATTAACATTTCATTCATTTCTTTTCAATAACAAGTCTATTTTCCTTTGGTCTACTTTTCTCACCTTGAGGGGAAAAAAATGTAATGAGTATGAATACACAAGCAAAATAAATTTCCCATGTTGTCTCTAAAATATATGTCTCAATTTGTATCCTGATTCCATCACTTCTTTATGAAAAGATATATACACTGTTTTATTATAGGCAGGGGTATGCTGGAGCCAGCTCAAACCAGCTACCCGGAGTAAATATTCGGTGTCAGAATTTACACTTTGGAAATTGGCAAATGCTACAAATGAGGGTTCGATTTTTATTGATGTGATTGTCTAGACTTAAAAAAGTGATGGGGGGAATGCATATTAAAATTAAAATTGTATTAAGAGGTCTTTTTAAAGAGAGCTGGTTGTTAAATGT
This sequence comes from Gymnobelideus leadbeateri, assembly GCA_011680675.1. Lineage (NCBI taxonomy): Eukaryota > Metazoa > Chordata > Mammalia > Diprotodontia > Petauridae > Gymnobelideus > Gymnobelideus leadbeateri. Next base: position 437,415 of record WOXC01002509.1, read on the forward strand.
TTAGCATCATACCACTAGTTCTCTGCAATCATGGTTTGTCTTTGTATTGATCAGAGTTCTGAAGGTTTTCAATGTTTCTTTTATCAATATTATTGTTATTGCATTTATTGTTCTCCTGGTTCTCGTCCCTTCTCTTCAGCAGCTCATACAAGTCTTCCCAAATTTATTCAAAACCATTTCTTTCATTACTTCTTACAGAGCTATAATATTCTGCTCTATTCATATCTTATAATTTATTCAGCCATTCCCCAAACTCCTTAGTTTTCAGTTCTTTGACAACATACACACACAGACACAAAGTTGTCAAATACTTTTGTGCTTGTGGGTCCTTTTTTCTCTTTGGTGTCTTGCAGGTAGGCCTATAAGCAGCATCACTATGTCAGAGGGTATTATGCATGGTTTAGTAACCTTTTGAACATAGTTCCAAATTGCTTTCCAGAATGGTTGGGTCAATTCATAAGGACAGTACAGTCATGTGACCTTTTTCCCCACAGCCCTTTCAGGATTTGTCACTTTTCTTTTTAATCAGTTTTGCTATTTGGTGGGTATGAAGCAGAATCTTAGCATTGTCTTAATTTGCATTTCTTTAATTATTGAGGATTTGAAGGAATTTTTTTTTTCTCAATTGGCTATTACTAGTGAGTATGTTTTCCTTTGTTCTTATCCTCTGATCATACTGAAATGGCTCTCATACAGTTCAATGAGTTCCCTAACTATCTTGGAAATCAAACCCTTATCAGTGAAACTTGCTGCAAATATTTTCCCCAGTTATTTATTTCTCTTCAAAATTTAGCCGCATTGAATTTGTTTGTGCAGAAAACTTTTAAAATTTCACATGAACAAAAGTTCATTTAATCTTCTATTATCTCCTCTATTCCTTTTTTGTCAGCAAGTCTTTCCTTGCTCATAAATGTAAAAAGTAACATTTTCCTTGTTCCTCTAATTTGTTTATGATTTTACCCTTTATTTCCAAGTCACCTACCTTTTTAGAGCTTATCTTAATATAGAATGTCAGATGCTTTATGGCTAATTTCTACCAGAATTATTTTCAGTTTTTTAGCAGGTTTTTTTTTTCAAATAGTGAGTGGGGTCTTTGCATTTATTAAATGTGAAGCTTTTGTGTTTATCTGCTTCTCTATATTGTATACATTCATTGATCCGCCTCTTTATCTTAACCAGTAGAAAATTGTTTTGATTGTTTCTGCTTTGTAGTATAGTTTGAGATCTGATACTGTTAGGCCCCCTTCCCATTTTATACATTATTTTTTTTTTTTTTTTGCCTTTTGGAGGGCAATTGGGGTTAAGTAACTTGCCCAAGGTTACACAGCTAGGCTTTTGTTTGTGTGTGCGTTAAGTGTCTGAGGCCGGATCCAAACTCAGGTCCTTCTGACTCCAGGGCCAGCGCTGTACTCACTGTGCCACATAGCCACCCCCATTTTATACATTATTAACCTTTAGATGCCTCTTTAGGAATTTTGTTATTATTTTTTCTAGTTTTGTGAAGTTTTATTCATATGGCACTGAAAAAAGCAAATTTATTGAGGTAGTATTGTTCTTTTTATTCTATTGGTTTGGTCTATTAATCAATTAATATTTCTCCAATTATTTAGTTCTATATTTATATAAAGAGTAATTTGATAAAGTTGTATTCTTATGGTTCTTGTTTGTATCATGAAAGTAGACTCCCAAGTAATTTATAGATTCTGTACTTGTTTTAGTTGGGAATTTCTCTTTTTATTTCTTCCTGATGGACTTTTTAGTAATGGGCAGAAATTCTGATGTTATATGAATTTATTTTATATTCTACAATTTTGCTGAATTTATTGTTTAAATTTTCAGTAAATTCTCTAAAGTTCTCTAATCAAACTATCATGTCATCTGAAAAAAAAGTGGTTCCTTTCATTTCTTCTCTGCCTATGCTTGTTATCTCAATTTCTTTTTATTGACATTGCTATAGCAATTTATAGCATTATATCAAAAGACAGTGGTAATAATGAACATTTGATTTACACTTGATCTTATTGGAAAGTCCTCTAAGTTAACTCTATTACATATAATTCTGGCTCTTGGTTTTAGATAGATAGTACTTATTATATTAAGGAAAGGTTTATTTATTCCTTTGTCTTTTAGTATTTAATAGGAATGAGTGTTTTATCTTGTCAAAAGTCTTTTCTGTATCTATTGATTTCTCTCATTTTTTCTAGTCTTTTAGCTTTGTTTTATCATTTTTTATTGTTTCAGAGTTATGTAATTTTGTTTGGTTTATTCTAATTGTCAAGGGATCTCTTACTCAGTAAGGTTTTGTATCCTTTGTACTAAGGTATTAATTCTCCTTCCAAATTTTTCCTTCATAACTCTCATTTCTTTTAAAATTATTTTCTCTAGCACTCTTCATTTATAACATGTCCTTTTCTGAAATGTGTTCATGGCATCTCTGTGAGGAGGTGGATAACTTGCTTCATTATAGGTTCTCTGGAACTGTGATTAGACATTGTGTTAATCAGAATTTTAAGTCCTTAAAAGTTATTCTTTTTTAACAGTGTCACAGACCTTTTATACATAGTTCTCCTCATTCTACTTGCTTCACTCTCCCTTGGTTTATATTACCCAGGATTCCCTGAAATTCTCTTTCATAATTTCTCAATATTCCATTACACTCATATACCACAATCTGTTTAACCAATTTTCTGAGCAATCTTAATCTTGCACTGTCCCCTCCACCCCCGATGTTTTCTTTTTTTTTCTTTCCCCTTTTCAATCCTCCCTTTAGGGTTATGAAATTTAGGAAATTCATTTTGTGACTATTCTCTTCCCCATATTATCCTTTCTCATAACCCCCTCCCTTTCCCTTTCCCCACTTGTTTCCCTATTGAGTTTGCTGTATTTCTACACCAAAGCTGTATATGTTTAGCTTCCTTTGCCTATTTTAGATAAGAGGGATGCCACTCCATCCCTACCTTCCTATTTATATACTTTTCTTCTCACACACCCTAATTATGAGAAAAGGCATGTTTTATACCTTTATTCCTTTCTATACTGATATATTCCTTATACCTTTCCTTCCCTTCTCCCTTTCTCTTTCTCTACTTCACATCTTTGGAAGAGGATCAACAAACCACTAGGACCTCTGTTTCTCATATTTAACTCAGTCAATACCCTTTGAGGACATTAAGGTTTAAAACTTTCTTTTCCAAGTTATTTGTTCTCCTTCCAATTCTTTACTCCAGAATTTTAATTTTCTTTAACAAATTCTTTCTTTATACATTCTAGGTATTCATGTAGTCCTTGTGCCTTTGAGGGCAGGAGCACTGCTTTCAGATGAAAAGCTCTGCCATTTACCAGAAAAAGGACTACGAGGAGTAAGAGGAAGAAGCTCCACATCTGTGCCAGTCTACTGAATGTGATCTGTTAGCATTTGGACTCAGCCTCTTTTTGATCAGGGGGAGAAGTAGAGGATAAGTATAAATCCTTTGTGCTATACAAGCTGTGGTAGGGATTTACCATAGTTGGTCCAGCTATTGCCCAGTCGAGGGGCACCCATTTTGTTTCTAGTTCTTTATTACCACAAAGAGAACTACTATAAATATTTTGGTATATATAGAACCTTGGTTTCAAACTTTGACTTTTTTGGGATACAGATCTACAAGTGGGATTTGTGGGTCAAAGGAAACTAATTTATATTACATAAGATATGTAAAGTGCTCTGCAAACTTTTGAACACCTTATAAAGGGGCAGCTAGGTGATGCAGTGGATAGAGTATGGGCATGAAGTCAGGGAGACTCTTCTTCCTGAGTTCAAATATGGCCTCAGACCCAGAACTGCTGATGGGCAATAGAGTTGCCAGCTGTGCCCAGTGCCCCCAAAAGCTGCCCCCATAGTCTATCAGTTGTCTGATCCCCTCACTGTCTCTGGGCTGAGAGCTCCACAAGCTGCTCCTATTGCTACCTTTTTTGCAAGTGTCTACAAGGCTCATGACTGGTGCTGTGGCCATGCTCTGAGCTGATTCATGTCTTGGCATTACAGAGCTCTCCTGCCCATCTTTTAAGCTGTCTTAGGCTGGAAAAATGTCTCACTCTGATCTTTTGTTGACTCTGCTGCTCCAAAATTGTATTTGAGGTGCTATTTTAAAGTTGTTTGGAGGGAAATGTTGAGGAAATTTAGCTGTTGCTTCCTATACTCCACCATCTTAGCTCTACCTCCTGACCACTGGATATCTTGCTTTTCTTCATCTATAAGGAAAGGATAGGGGAGATGGCTGCCAGGTTAAACTGGTTGTAGGTCATAGAGTAAAATGTCAAACATTGTTCATCTTTCCAGTCAGTCAATAAATATTTATTCAGAACTCACTTTGTGCCAGGCACTTGTGCTAAGTAGTACATTTCTCTGTCAGCACAGACACAATCTCCACTCCAAGATTTTATTGCCTAGGACATATACATATAAGGCACAGTAGAATATAATGAGACTAATGTAAACTTTATATAATACATAATTCTAAAGTGAAATATTTATATCATATAAAGGTATTGACTTCAATACTTCAATGTACAGATGATCTCATTGCTGTGGGCATTCCTTCCATTATACAAATTATAACCCATGCATTCCTTCTCTTCCTGTGATTCTTGTCTCTACACTTCCAGAAATCTTCCACAGAGAATCCCAAGTGATAAATATCTTTCTCCAGTACTTTTATGGAGACTAGTGTATCACTGAGGCTATCAGTTATCACTACCTTATGCAACATGATCAGTCCACCTGTATTTAAATACACTTTAATTGAAGAAGGCAAAATAGGCACATAATTGGGATGGGGTCAAGGAGATTCCTTTGGGAATTCCATGCATCTCTGACTGGATTGGATGTTTGTATGCCAATTCAGACACTTAACAAACAATAAAGCTAGATCACAACCCCTCAAAGCCTCAGTTTCCTCTTAAATGAAATGGAGACAGAAACAACCCACATTTCTATGGCATTTTAGGTTAACGAAGTACTTTCTTCACAAGTAAATATAGAGGTAGATGGGGCAGGTATTATCTCCAGAAGCAGCTGGAAGTGAAGTGAATAAGAGTGCTGGCCCTGGAGTCTGAAAGTCCTGAGTTCAAATGCAGACACTAGCTCTAAGTGTAGCCTTGGGCAAATCACCTAACCTCTGCCTGCCTCAGTTCCCTCAAATGTAAAATATAGGATCATAAAAGCACCTACTTCACAAAGTTGTGAGGACCAAATGAGTTCACATTTGTACAGGCTTAGCGTTGTACCTGGAACAGAGTAGGTACTTAATAAACACTTGTTTCCTTCCCCATTTTTACATATTTATTAACTGAGTCTCAGAGATTTAAAATTAGTTGCTCAGAGTTATAGCAAGTGTGTGAGATAGCTAGTAAGTATCAGCATCTGAATTTGGACTTGGGTCTACTGACTCTAATTTCAATGTTCTATCTATTACATCTCTTTTAAAGAATATGACTATATTGACTATAAAGAATGACTATATTGACACTGATTGCTTCACATGTGTCTTGTGAGAAAAGTATATTGTAAGCCTTAAAATGCTAGATAAATGTTTTATTTCGGTGGTGATGATAATATTATTATTATTGGGGGAGGGGAGTGAGCAGAGGACATGATTTCTTTGATCAGTATAAAAAGACTTCATGGAAAATCCAGGATTTCAGGAGCTATTTGGATTGTGGCAGATTTAGAAGTTGAGAAAGGTTGACATTTTAAGCATATGGTACTTACTTCAGAAATGGGAGTGGGATTACTAAACAAAGAAGACTTTTACTAGATGTGTTGGAGTCCAGTGGAGGGAATAAGCTAGCATATAGAAGACAAGAAAAGTGAATCCAAGAAAGAACTAGAAAGAACAGAGTTTGAATTCAGACTGAAGCAATACCTGCTCTCTTTCTTTTTCTTATTCTCTTATTTGGTTTTGTTTCCTCTTTCCCACTGTTCATTCCATCCAACACAATCCTTCTTTATAACCTGTCTAATGTGAAAGTATTTGCGGATCCTATACTTGATGGCATGCCACCATGAGGGGAGGGAGGGAAGAGAGGAAGGGGGAGAAAATTCAAGGGGTTGTGGAACTGAATCTTGAAAACTAAAAGTAAACAAAAAAATTAATAAGACAAAAAAAGAAAAGTGAATCCATCCAGAGTATCACCATTTTTTGTTCAATTCAATTAACCTTCATTAAGCACTTGTTATGTTTACAGAGTATGAGGTGGGAGATAAAGAGGTAGGGTAAAACACATCTTTTAAACTCAAGTGCAGGATACGTTTTTATATATATATATATATATATATATATATATATATGTTCAACAATGGGAAGCTAAAGTTGAATTTTAAAGACCATGGTCAAAAAGGAAAGCAGAGAATACAACTTTAGCACTAGTGGGAAAGAAAATGGAATCTGGTAGGGGAGGATGTTGCAGTAATCTAAGTAGGAAAAAACAAGTACCATAGGTTTGCAGATTGGATCCTCAAGGGAGTTACTATTCCAAGGTTCAAGGATGTTTTGTAGGACAACATTTTGAAAAATGTAACAAAATTGTTTATATTTCATGAGCCTTCACGAGTAAATTTACCTTTAATAGTAAGCCTGCAGACATAATTAGCTCAAAGCAAGGGCATTTACAAAGATGAAATAAGAAGAGTAGCTACAAAACATTCCCTTTTATAAATGGGGGGAGGCACTCTCCCACAGATATATATATATATATATATATATATATATATATATATATATATATATATATATATATATATCAATATATTCTAGGTTTATTAGTATGCTAATAAACCTACAATATATTGATAGTATGGTACACATGAAAGGAATGCATGTGACCAAGGAAAGTCACCCTCCCAGTACCAAAAAGTCACCATGTTCTCTCATTGATCTCCCTTGTGTGCAGCATCTCTGCTGGATGAGCTCTCTTGGTTTGCTCTTTTCACTTCAACTTGAGTTGAACCAGTCATCTCTTACATCTAAGCTTACTTTTCTTCTCTGTTTCCAAAAGTTATACTCTTTGAAACTCCTTGCCCTGAAGTCTCAGGGCTGGCCAAATTAGCTTTTCAAAAATCACCAGGCCAATATTCAAACAATGAATGCTAAGCTTCCTTTCAATTCAGTAGAGAAAACTTTTTTTCCTCCCATTTTGTAGAGTGGAGACACGTTTTTTCACTCAGACATATTAATACTCCATTACCTCTATTATCCACCCCTTGTATACGTGTGATTATCTCAGTTGATCTGGGGGGAAACTGGCTCCAAACTACTTTCTGTTCTCCCCAACATGCACAATATAAAAACAGGTGGCAAGGTTTGGTAAGATATAAAAAATCAAATTCTGGGTTAAGTTCTATCAATTCTTTTAAAATAGTGTTTTTAAAGTGTCCATCACATGACCAACCCTTCACTAAAGTCTTTCTTCAAAACTGGATTATAGGATAAAGGTTATATTCAGGTCTTGAAGGCAATGGAGAGTAAACTTCAACAGGTTCTAGAAAGCTGGAAAGTCTTCAAGTACAGACCTGGTAATTGACTAAATTTTTGTTGCTCGACGACCTGCCTAAATATATGTGGAGAAGGTCAGAGCCAGAAGGCTGGACACCAGGCAATGGCTCCTTTGTCTAACTTTAGCAGTTTACAAATACTCAGGCAAAGAGGGAAGTTGTAATCTATATTGGTTGAGGTAGTAGCCAAAACAATGAATCATATGTCCTTGAAATAATTACACTCTCAGAACTGTGCCAGGTCCCCCACTGCATCCTAGGTCATCTCCAGTTGGCCTGCCTCTATATCTCACCACTGGACCTAGATAGCTTTGGAGGAAAAAGGGAGGCTGGTGACTCTGCACAGCCCTCCCTCACTTAAATCCAATTCACTTGTATGTCATGGCATCACATCCCTGATATCATAGTCCTCTTTGAAAATGAAGGACAAACAACAACTACTTCATTTGGGGATCTCATCAGCTCCCATGAATTTAATTATCATCTTTATGCTGATGATTTTCAGATCTACCTTTCCTTCCCCAATCTCTGCTGACCTCTAAACTTGCATCTTCAATCTTAAACTAAATATGTCTAAATACATTAGACATTATCTTTCCCCCTAACCGCCCCCCATCCTATCTTCAGCATTACTGTAGTGGGCAACAGCTGGACCATTGTCAGTCATCCTGACCTATATCTTGCCACTGGATTCTGATAATTCTGGAGGACAGAGTGGGAGTGATGCCTTTGCACAGCTCTGTCTCACTTAAATTCACTTCACTTGCAAGTCAAGATGTCACCTTCCTGATGACATTGGTCCTCTTTGAGAACAAAGAAGGATCAATCTGTGAATAGTAGTAACTGGCAACCTTCTTCCCCCAGGACTCAACAGACTAGTTCCAGTTGAGCAAAGCTGCTATTTCTTCCTCTTCATCCTCCTCCTTCTCCTTCTCCTCCTTCTCCTCTTCCTCCTCCTCTTCCTCCTTCTTCTCTGTCCACATGGGGAGATATACACTTACATGTGGGTGCTCTGTCCAAAGGAATATAAATGTTGATCACTTATACTTCCAAAGGTATCTTGGGATTTGGAGGCTAGATATTCTTCTTCCCTACTTCTTTATTCTATCTTTTTTTAAAGTTGCGACAACTAACTTTTTCATCTCATATGGTTTTACTTATGATCTCTTGAAATATAGCTCTGAAAAACCACACTTTGATAAAGCCCATTGGGATTCAAATGGAGCTACCTGACTATGCTGTTAAATCCAAATCACTCTGGCTTTAATTGATTGGCCAATAATAGGCCCAACCCAAACCTCACTGGCTCATTGTTTGAGTTTTGAAGACTCAGAGTAAGTATAAAAAGCGATTGTTTGTTCTGGTCAGAAACTCCTAGGGTCCTTGCCCTCCTGATTGAGTCTTTTGTGAAGGCAAAGTAGGCCATCTTTTACCTCAAATCTTACCTAGTCTTTAACTATTGAATAGGTGCTGCCTCAGACACATTGAAACCTGGGAAAGACCTTAGCTTAAAAAGGCCAGGGTCTCCCACTGCATCCTGGGCCAAAGCCAGTCATCCTGACCCATGTCTTGCCACTGGACTTAGATGTCTCTGGAACAGAGAGTGAAGCTGATGACTTTGAAATGATGAGCACAACATTATCTTTAGAAGGGGACATCTGGAGGATGTGACCACCTACAGGGAGTCCCTCCTCTAACTGAACTCTGTTTATTCTTAATGACAGTGGCAAATGCCTTTGGCAGGCATCTATATTCCTGTTTTATGCCTTGATTAATATTGATATTCAGAGGATTATCAAACAACTATATATATGATTCAAGGAATTTTATGTGACTTTATGTACATGGGGGATACTGTGTAGGAGGAAAGACTTTAAATTTTCTTTTTCCTTTTTTTTTTTTTCAATCAACAACAGTAAAAGCAATGGGTTCCGGGTGGCTAGGTGGCGCAGTTAGTAGAGCGCCGGCCCTGGAGTCAGAAGGACCTGAGTTCAGATCCAGCCTCAGACACTTAACACACACAAACAAAAACCTAGCCATGTAACCTTGGGCGAGTTACTTAACCCCAATTGCCCTCCAAAAAGCAAAAAAAAAAAAAGCAGTGGGTTCTATATTCTCTATACCTTCTAATCGATTGTGTCAGCAAGTCAAACATTTATTAAGAGCCTACTGCGTTCCAGGCATTGTGCTAAGCACCAAGGATACAAAGAAAGGCAAAAACCAGTTCCTATTCTTAAGGAAATAATTCTAATGGGAGAAACAACATGCAAACAATTATCTAATTCCCCTCCCCCCTTCAGTTATTAAGTATCTTCCCTCAACTTTGAGATATGTTTAAAATCAATTCTGTAATAATTTCAATATTGTATCATTTCCAGAACATGGATTTCTTCATAATGTAATTGTTCTAGTCAAGTTACTGCCAATGTTTTAAACAGTCATTTCCATTTCTTTAATTAGCACAAATACTGTTGAGGTATTAGGGCCCAAATCTGGTGGCTCTACTTTTATCGGTAATGAGATTAAATTGTTAAAAGGAATGCTGACAGATCTGTTTCATTTTCCATCTATATGTAGTCATCCTCATTTCACTTATAAAGTCTTTTAGTATGCTTTGATTTAATTGAGTCTTCTGTCAAATTTTCTTAAGGTTCACTTTCTTGTTTCCTGCTTTTTGTCATATTACAAGGCAATATTGCTAGTAATCCATCATCCTTCTGTGAAATATTTTACATAAGATTTTGTGTTTTAAACTGGTGTTGCTTTTGGCTGCCATGTTTTTCTACTTGGCAAAGCAATCATGTATTTTTTGGTTGAGATGGTGTCTTGGCTTATTTACATCAGTTAAACTTTTCCAAGAAATGGTAAAATTAAAGCATGACTGAGGATGTGGTAGGGTTGGGTGGGGGGAGAAAATATAGTCTGAGAATTCAAAATTAAATAATAAGCATCTAAGGATGTACAAGGTCTGTGTAGGGCACCGGAGATATTGTAATGGTAATACGAATTTGAAGATCTTCCCTGCCCCTTAATGGGCCTAGGTGAACTTGAGGACCTTTCCTGATTTGAAAATATACTCTGGCCCCTAATAGGCTACATATGCTCACCTGGAGCCTGTGGTGGGAGCCTTGTTTTTCAGGGACATAAAACTTTTGTTACTTTGTAGTCAAGTGGGTCAGGAGGGTTGTGATGTTCTCTGACCCTGGAGAAGGATATACATGTCTCTGAGGCAAGGTTTTGGTTTGGGGGTTCACTTTGGGAAGAGATGTGTGATTTGACCACGTAAGACTCTGGGCAGCCATCGAGCACCCCCCCCCCCACCTCTTTGAAAACTCAGGTGTTGGTAGTTCCCTCTCTGGTGACTGACTAAGTATGGATGTAATAGTCAGAGATCTAGAAGCCCTGTCTGCTGAATTGTGTTCTTTTTTCTGTCTGTATTTTTGTCTGCTTGTAACTTCTGTTTGTATTCTCTGAAGTTCAGGGTGCTGACTTTTTCCCCTGAACTAGGTAAATGATATATGTTTGATTGATTAAAGTAAGATTGTTAACCCTTTTTGAGTTGCTTTCTTTTAGAAAAGCAGATCTAAGAACCTGTGCTAGCAGTCATCCTGGGTAAGCTAAGGTGCTTGCTGCTACAGATATGGAGATTAAAAAAATACATCTTGTTCTCTGGGAGCTCCTAGACTAATAATAGGTAGGGTAAAATAAGGACCCAAGAAAGCAACAAAAGATGTAAATATTTGGAATTAGAAGACCTGGGATAATGAGAAAATCACTTAAATCCTCGAGGCTTCTGTTTCTGTAAAATGGGGCCATTACTTTACCATCTGTGTTGCATAATTGTGAGGAAAGTACTTTGAAACCCTTAGCATGTTATGTAAATGTGAATAATTATGATACAGATTAAAATGTTTAAGTGCATAAGAAAAATCAGACGGAATGGCCTGAGAAATTAAAGGAGGTGTACAAGCTGTATGTTTGATAATTCACGTTTATATAGAACTTCAAAGACAAAGCACTTGCCTGACAATCCTGTGAAGCAGGTAGTTCACGTGCCATTATCCTCATCATGCAGATAACAGACAGAAGGCCTGGGAGAGATAAAGGGACTTGGCCATAGTCATTGATGTCAGAGCTAGGTTTTTTGACTCCAAGACCCAATGTGCTTTTATAACCACATCACACTACTAACATAGGCATTTTCCTATTTGAATTCAGGACCCTGCTTTCAATCAGTTTAAATCATACAAAACAAATGCAATTCAAAATTAAGAATTTCTCATTTGTTCTTATTTTGTCCACATTTGGAGAATAAATCCCTTTATCAAGACATCCCAGAATGGTGTGTTTATTTGCATAGCAAACAAACTGCATTGGGATAGATGATGTGGGGGAGGGGACAAAATTTATATCACTAGTCCCAGTGGAGTCTCTTACTTATGGATTTAAGCCTTATCCTTAACATTAGTTGTAGAGTTCTACAGGGTATTTTTAAAACCAGTGAAAATATATATCACCTTACCAATGCAGTCACAATCATATACAAACACTCTAGTGAAAAGGGGGTGTAACTGTTAGATTAGCAGAATGAACACATGCTCTTCAATTTTTCCCCATGTTAGGAAATAGGTCCTGTCTCATTACTGGTGAGCACACACATTGATAGGTCATAGAGCAAAGAGAGTGCCTTGTGCAGAACAGCTGGGGCCCAGAGCCAGAAATCTCATTAAAGTAAAGCTGCTGCTATTTCCAGCCTGTAATAGAGCTTTGCAGCTTGATCATATTCAGTGAAAGCAGGTCATTACAAACACAGTGCTTTTTGCATATTATCTAAATTGAAATAATAATATGTTCTTTCCTTTCATGTGCTATATTGATAAATCCCAACTTATGAATGAAACATGTTGATTAGTTAGTTAAGAAATAATTAGTTCCATAATATGCTTCCAAGTTTAAGTCTTGATTAGGACACACAAATACAATTTTATAAGTCCTTTGCAGATTATTCTTTTTAAAGGAATACATTCACAAAATGATCTTGTGAGAAAAATTAACTAGTCGGACTTTTCCCCTCTTCTTCCCCACTGTTTGAGGTGAAATTCAATGTTATCTTTAGTACTTAGCAGGATGAGTAATTTTATCTGCATGGATTCAAATAGTTTTAGTTTCATTCTGTTGAGTTTGGCTCCCTAATCCCAAAGAATCATAACCTCTTTCTTTGATACCTAAGCTGGGAATAGTTCCTTATTCTAACATCTATCTTCCAAGTTCATTATTTAACTTTTATTTTATCATTCCCTGATATTGTTTATGAACTGGTCAAGGAATCATTTTTGCTAGAGCTCTCAACAGTTATCACCACTTCTCCATGTGAAAAAGAGAAAACATGAGTTCAAAGCTAACAGTAATGCTGTTTTCTAAGCTTTCCTTGGTCCTTCTCTGGCACTCGTACTTTTTCCTGAGGCATCTGGGGCATCCAACATTGTGTTTGAGGCAGAAATTCCTGTAGAAACAATGAGGCCTATATACTTCAAAGGAAAGGGGATACAAAGATTTTTCATTTCTTTGTTTTCCTATATTTTAGCCCAGTGCTTTTTGCAAAATAAAGGAGAAGCTAGAGTATGAAGAGAACCTAGGTAGTGTTGAACGTGACTAGGGAACATGGAGATAGAATTCTTCAGGCATCTGTGGGGAGCTACAGATCCTAAGGTAAGTAGAAACAGAGTAAAAGCACAGCCTCTTCTTTTCTTACTAGAGTGGAGACAGATTCCAAAAGTCTGGTCCAAGGAGCTACTTTTCCTATGTTAATATAATACCAATGTTAGGCATAATATCTAATTTTCATTGAAGCAGATGGAAGGAGAAAATAGAAACAATGGTTTAAAGGAAAGGCCACTAGACTCAGAAGATCTGTCTTGGAAGACAGCTCTGACACTTACTAGATGTGAAATCATGGACAAATCATCTAACCTTTTTGAGTCTCAGTCTCCTCTTTTATAAAATTGGGATGTTACAGACACCACACTACCTCACTATTACAATACCTAGATTACAGCTTTGTTCTGAAAAAACTGTTGTGTCAAGCTTAAGGTGCAATAGAAATGTGAATTACTGCTGTGATAAATAGGTTATTCTAATACATTTTGAGTGAGTTTTATGTGTGTGTTTCTCCTGTTGTTTGAAAATGCTGTTAACTTTTCACCTTCCTCAAATAGCAATGACTTGAAATGAATGATGATAACTTTCATTGCACCATATTGACCTATGTTATTTCATAAGGATGTAACAGATTGCCTTCCATTCATCACAGACCTAGAACTAGAATGGACCTCAGAGGCCATCCACTCCAGTCTTCTCATTTTACAGATGAGGAAACTGAGGCTTATGGAGGTTTAGTGACTGGCCCAAGTTCACAAAGGGTAAGTTACATCAAGGGTGGGATTAAACCTTGGTTTTCTGAATCTAGTCTTTCTGTTGAACTACTCTACCTTGAACCAGCATGAATAAACAAATTCTACATTCAAGAAACTGCTTTAGGTTCTGGGGATATGAGAACAAAAATGAAAAAAGTACCTGCCCTCAAGGAGCTTTTATTTGGAGTGTGTGTGTGTGTCTGTATGTGTGTGTGTGCGCGCGTGCGCACAAGCGCATGCATTCATGCACTGGAGTAGGGGGGTTAATGTTGGACCCCAGCATGTGCATAAATCAATAATTACAATGTCCTTTAAGGAAGCAGAACACATTAACAACTTGGGACAGGATGGATTGGGGAAGACTTCATAAAATGGCCTATTAACTGAATTTTGAGGAAAGTTAAGGATTCTGAGAGATAGAAAAGCATTTTAAGGCATGTGGTGGGAGTGAGATATGTAAGGAAGAGATAGGAAATGGTCTCTGAGTGGCATGAAGACAGATATAAGATGAACTTTTGAATCCAGGGAACAGCTAAGCTGTAGTAGAAGATAAGATTGGAAATTTAGGTAAGAGCTAGATTGTAGAGGGCCTTATGACAATACAAATGACTGTATATTATTTGCAACATATATAATATGGATGCACTGAAGGCTTTGGAGCAGGGTGGTGATATTAGGCCTATGCCTTAGGAAGATTATTTTGATTATCCTTTGTGGAGAATGGATTAGAGACAGATGACCAATTAAGAAACTATACAATAATGATGAAAGTCTTAATTAGAGTGGTAACAATGATAGTGAAGAAAAGGCAATAGAAAAGAGAGGTATGATGGATATAGAATGGACCAGATTTTAAATAAAATAGAAATAAAAAACAAAATCAGAGTGACTGATTTTATATATGTAGGAAATAAAGAAGAAGGAAAAGTCATGAATGATTACAGCATTGTAAACCTGGCACTTGGAGAATGGTCATACCCTAAAGAGGAATATGGGAGTTTGGAAAAGTGGAAAAGTTTAGGAATAAAGACAATGAATTCTGATTTGTACATGTTTGTTTTTTTTACTTTATCAAGTACTTTATTAACTTCTAGTTTACATCATACATTTCTGTAAGATTTTGAGTTACAAATTTTCTCCCCATTTTTTCCTTACCACCCCAAAATAGCAATCCTACTGGATATCCCCTCCTCCAATTTGCTCTCTCCCATATCTTCTCGAATACTCCCTCTGACTTTCCAGTAGGGCACAGTGGGTCTCTATGGCCCATATATTTTATATATATTATTTCCCAGTTACATGTAAAATAGTATTATTAATAATAGTATATATATATATGTATATATATGGTCATATATATATTTTTTAAACATTTGATTTTAAAACTTTGAATTCCAGATTCATTCCCTTCCTCCTTGTCACCCACCCTTACTGGGAAGATAAGCAATTCAATATAGGTTGTACATGTGTAGCTAATGCCAAACATTACCATAGTAGATATATTGTAAAAGACTGACTATATTTCCCTCCATCCTATCCCACCTCCCACTTATTCTATTCTCTACTTTGATCTTTTCCCTTTTCAAAAACTGGGTGCTTCCAACTTCCCTCCTCCCCAGCTTACCCTCCCTTCCATCATCCCCCCTCTTATCCCCTTCTCCCCTACTCTCCTGTAGGGTGAGATACCCTTAAATTTAGTGTATATGTCATTCCCTCCCTAAGCCAGATTCAATGAGAATAAGGTTGACCCACTCCCTTTTGCCTTCCTGTTCTTCCACTCCATTGTAACCATTTTCCCTTGCCTTTTCTATATGAGATAGTTTACCCTGTTCTGTCTTTCCCCATTTCCTCTCATTATATTCCTCTCTCACCTCTTCATTTCACTTTTTAAGTATCATCCCTTCCTATTAAAATTGGCCCTGTGCCCTCTATCTATGTATACCTGTACACATATATACATACACTCACATATGTATTCATGCCTATATATCTTCCTATATAGACATATATATGTATGGATACACACACACAGAGAAACATATATATATATATATATATTTTTTTTCCCCCTGTTTACCTTCTCATGCTTCTCTTGCTTCTTGTATCTGCACGTCAAATTTTCTATTCAACTCTGTTTTTTTCATCAAGAATATTTAAAAGTCCTCTATTCCACTGAATGACCATATTTTCCCCTGAAACATGATACTCAGTTTTGCTGGGTAGGTCATTCTTGGTTTTAATCCCAGCTCCTTTGACCTCTGGAATATCATATTCCAAGCCCTTCGATCCCTCAGTGTAGAAGCTGCCAGATCCTGTGTTATCCTGATTGTGTTTCCACAGTATTCAAATTGTTTCTTCCTGGATGCTTGTAATATTTTCTCCTTGATCTGGGAATTCTGGAATCTGGCTATAATATTCCTAGGAACTGATTTGCACATGTTGAATTTGAAAGATGATAGGACATACAGGTGAAGATAACCAACAGATAGTTGGTGATGAATTCCAGAAACCCATGAGAAAAATTAAGGTGAGGTATGAATGAATGAAAAAAGCATTTACTAAATGATTACTAGTATGTGTTAAGCATTGTTCTAAGCTCCAGGGATACAAACATGAAGATGGTGCCTACCCTCAATTTACTTACATTCTAATAGGAAGAAACTAGGGGAATATTGTCAGTGGATGGGGTATTTTGGTTTGGAAAGTTATAGGGATAATAATGACTGGCGCCATAGGGGAGTAGCTTGACATACATTTTCTGGGAGCGATTGGCTACTAAGAAGATGTATGTGGAGTGAAGTAAAACATGACGGGAACCTAGCCTAGAAGTAGGCAGCCACTAATTAGGACAGTGGGACCCTAGATGAGAATTTCTGGGGGAGAAAGAGCTAAGGTCCACCAGAGATAGGAAGTAAGAGGGTGAGAAGATGGCCATGGAATGAAAATATACACTTGGATTTATAGATTTATGAGTTACATGGGATGAATTTATAATTGAACCCATATGAACAGTCAAGAACAGAAAAAGAAATAGAATGAGAAGTGAAGAGAGGTCAAGATAAAGCTGAATATGTCCTCAGGGAAAGGACTCATGGAAATGCTCCCTCAGGTTGTGCTAGCATGTCTGATATATGCTTAATTACATGCCTGTGGGAACAGGGAAATGCTGGAGGCAGCTGACTGGCTTGGAAGAGCTGATTGTTAAATTTTCAGTGTGAGTATTTACATTGAAGAAATCAACCACAAATCAGGGCTTGATTTATTGTTTCATTGTCTAAACTTAAGAACATGATGGAGAAAATGCTAATGATGAAGATTAAACTGTTGTGCTTTTTGGAGAGCCAGTTGTTAAACATTTACCAGCATCACCTTGCTATGGGGGGTTATTCAAGGTCAAAGCTTGGCAAGGTGTGTCTGGCAGCAAGACAATGAGGCAAAAGATTTAAGAGTAGAGGAAAACATATTGCTAAACTGATTAACTATAGAATCTAGACTGTGAAGAGAGAAAAGTAAAGTGAGAGAGAAATAGATCTAAGGAACAGAAGATTAGAGTGACTGGAGGTTGTGATTACAACAAAGAGTAGCCAGGACAATCAAAGCAGAGGTAAATAAGTATAGGGTAGTTTGACCAGATAAGGGAATCTCATGGTTTGACAGTGGGTATAATTATATATGATGGTGAGATGACCAGTCCCATACTCCTGAGGTCAAGTGAAGCTGTAGGCCATGGGAGTTGAGGAGGTTGATAAACTGAAATGCAAAGAGTTTTTGAGACACTCAACTATGAGGGCAGGTATAAAGAGGTGTGAAGAGCAAGTAGAGAGGGAGAGTATGATCCAACTACTAAACTTAGGAAAAGAAGGAAAGTGACTTGGAGGCCAGTATATTTTGGCAATGACGACCTGGATAGGATGATATAGTCATAAAAGTGGAGAGGTTGCAGAATGATTATTGTAGAGTGAGGGTCTGAAAGTAGCAGTGGGGAAAAAGAAATAACCCAGTCTCCTCTCTTGATACAGTATATAAAAGGACCTTAGAAAAGGAGCCATCTACACTGGAAAGGGTTGCTAGGAATGAGGTGTGATAAAGAGCATGAGATGAAGAGATCTAGGGTGAAGGGCAGCTTGTTAACACTAGAATTACAGAGAACCGAATAAGGAGGGAAGGCAGATGTAGATAGAATGCTGAGTTGATGTAGGAGACCACCACAGAGCCCATGTCTGCAGCAGAGAAACTTTGGGGCATCCTGGGTGGATCCAGGATATCATTTCCAAGTACCTAGGCTGGAGACACACTTGATCCTTTCATAAATCCATGGCTGGCTGCTGGGGCCCAGATTAAGAGGGAGCAATCTCAGGGTTTCTGGGTGGGTCTGCTTCAGCACTCCTAGAAATAGAGCTTGCCACTGATCAGTCCCAACAGGGCTCCACCCCATCCCTATCCTACCAGAGAGAGCAATGTCAGGGCAAAGTACAGCAGAGCACCAGGGGCCCCAGCCAAACTGAGGGAGAAAGGCTCTAGGCAAAAGCCCAAGTAGTCCCTGAAGTTTGTTATGCAAACCCAGCATTGGAGTAACTCCTGAGCCCAGAAGGATTTTGAGGGGAAGGACCATTGGCAGAACCTATAGTATGGAGAGGTCCTGGAATGTGAAAAGGAGTCCCTGGAATCCCTTGAAGGAGGGGCCAAGTCTTCCCCACTGTATGCAGGACTGGGCAAACTCTGTAGATGTCATTCTGTTATGGAGCTTGACTAAAGTGTAGGTCCTTTCTCCTCTATCTACAAAGAACAAAACAAGGAAAACACCAACACTGATGAGAAAATATCTTGGTTTGAGAGATGACTAGGGGATAACCCTGAAAAGGCTCCACAACAAGTCTAAGTAAAGCCCTAGTCACAGGAACTACAGGAGTATCTTGAGGAAATAAAGCTAGAGATATAGACTGGAAAAAACTAGGGAGGAAAGAATGGCAAGGAAAATGTACACATAAGAACAGATAGTGAAAAACCTCAATTAAGAACTGATTTCCATAAAAAATTAGAATGGTCTATACAGAAGAAAACAATCACTCAATAATACAATAAGAATTCTTTTTTAGAAAAGAATTTTAAAACATGAAAATATAAGAAAAATAATATCAAAAATAACTGAGCTAGAAAACAGATTAAGGAGAGAAAGCTAAGAATTATCAAATTCTCTGAAAACTGTGATCAGAAAAAAAAACTCTGGATACTCTATTTCAGAAAATTATAAATGAAAATTTCCTACAATTCTTAGGATCAGAAAACAAAGTAAAAATAGAAAGACTACACCAGTAAGAAAATCCAAAATGAAAACTCCCAGGAACATCATGTTAAAAAAAAATCTAGAACTTCAAGGTGAAAGAAAAAATGTTCTAACCATCCAAAAAGAATTTCAAATATCAAGGAACTACAATAAGGACTTAGGAACTACAATAAGATTTAGCATCTATCTGCCATATTAAAGGAGACGAGAGCTTGGAGTATGATATTCTGAAAGGCAAGAGATAAAGGTTTACAACCAAAGATAGCCTATCCAGCAAAACTAAGTATAACCTAAAGGGGGGAAAAATGAACCATTAACATGGAGATATGAAACATTCCTGATGAAAAAACTTGAATGGACTGAGAGACAACTGAGTAGACATTTAGAAATGAAATGCAGGAACAAAGAAAAAATGTAGAAAAATACACGTATTTGTGTAATCTAAAGGGAATATGTAGGGATGAAATGTTTGCATGTTAATATGGGCTAAAAACAAAATGTCTTTTCAGAACCCTATTATCTTTAGGGGTCAAAGAGACAGAGAAAACTAAAACTATCTGATGGTCTGTATGTTGTTTTATTTTTTTTAATGGTCATAAAAGAAGTAAAAAAAAAAAAACAGGAGAAATAGGGGACTATGCTAGGAAATGAAGAAGGAGAGATAAATCACTATTGAATGATAGAGGTGTGTGAGATAAAGAGTATAAAACTGTGGAAGAGTGGGAGGAACAACAAAGTATCCCATGAACCTTATTTTAATCTGAATAAGATAAAGGAAGACTGAACATAATTACAGTTATCCCTTCTACATCTCAGGGGTCAGAGGTACAGCATGCCTGTGATCTGGAAAATCCATTTAAAATTTTTGGCCCTCCCTTTGTACCAGAGGAAAAGTTTGTTTTTTTTCTTTTTCTTTTATGGGGTGTTTACAGTACCTTATTGTAAAATTTGGGTATATTTATGATATTAAAAGATAAAATATGTTGATATTATACAATCCTACACATATATTTTATGCATTTCTGAACCTTTTCTGTGTCATCTCCTGGCTTTTGTATGTTGTCTGTAACTTCTGCAAAACTCCCCTCAAACTTCCATTTAATTTCTTATGTGGACCTGCAATATATCAAAGCCAAAATGGGGAAAGTTGTGATGTGGAAGGTATACATACACACACACAAATCTCAATAGAGAACTACATTAAATTCAAAAGGGAAATAGAGGAGGACAGAGGCAAAGGACAAATGTGTGGTAGACAGGGGTCTAAGAGTGATAGTACCATAGGTAATGGAATAATAATAAGCAAAACAGTCTTGAATGCTGGAGAGAGAATTGAAAGGAAAAGAAGAAAGAGTAAAACATTGGTAACAGAAGTGGGCTAGGAAGAGAAGAGAGTTGCAACTGAAAGGAAAGAGGCTGTTTCACTTATAAGATTCCAAGTACCAGGCAAATTCTCTCTTCTCTCTCCTTATTTGTAAAAAAAAAAAGGAAGTGGGAGTAAAAAGAGGAAAAAGTACAAGAGTACAGGATGGCGGGAAGTACACAATTCACAATTATAATGTGAAGGTGCACGGGATGATGTCATAAAATAGAAGAGTATAGAAGAAGGGATGAGGAAGCAGAATGTGGCAATATGTTGTTTATAAGAAATTCACTTGAAACACAAAGATTTACATGAAGTTAAAATGAGGAGCTGAAGCAAGATCTATTATGCTTCAGCTGAACTAAAAAAAAATAGGGGTAGCAATCATGATTTCACATAAGAGTATAACAAATAGAGAAAAGATGAAAAAATAAGCAAGGAAAGTATATTATGATAAACGGTGCCATGGGTAATGAACTAATATATACACTGGAAAACATAGCATCTAAATTCATAAAGGAAAAGAAGTTAATTAGAAGGAGAAAGAGAGAATAAAACTATAAGAATAAGTGATTTTAATGTTCTATTTTAGACCTAGACTGCTCTAACAAAATGATAAACAATAAGGAAGAGATCTAAATAGAACTTTAGAAAACTTAGAGATGGCAGGTCCCTGGCGATTACTAAATGGAATAGCAAAGAACTTATAGACCCCTCAGCTATAGATAGTATCTTTACAAAAATTCACCACATATTAGGGCATAAAGACCTCATTCAAGAAAGAAAAAGCAGAAGTACTAAATATATCATTTACTAACCATGACACAGTAAAATTATATCCAGTGAAAGAATCATTAAAGAAAAGGAGATTAAATAGGATAATTCTAAAGAATTGGTGTGTCAAAGAACAAATTATAGAAGCAATAGAAAATTTCATCAAATAAAATAGCAATAATGAGACAGCATACTAAAGCTCATGGGACGCATCTAAAGAAATTTTGAAGGGAAATTTTATCTCTTTAAACATTTTCATCAACAAAAATAACAAATAAATGCATTGGGCATGCACTTAAAAGAAACTTGAATGACAAAAACTAATGCCCCCCCCCCAACTAAATAACAAAGTAGAAATACTGAAAGCTAAAGAAGGCATTAATAAAAATCAAAGCAAAAAGACTAAAAATAAACCTGAACCTTCTTTAAAAAAATAACTAGTAAGATAATTAGCTAATCTGATTTTTTAAAAAATCAATGAAAGAGGAAAGGGATCAACTGATATACAGAATATTTATAGCTGTTCTTTTTAATGGCATATAAAAATTGGAAATTAAAGGGGCATATTCTTATTGGCGAACCATTATGTCATAAGAAATGATAAAATGGACAATTTCAGAAGAAACTGAAAAGACATTTGTGAACTAATGCAGAGACTCTAGAACAATTTTTACAATGGTAAAATTATAAAAAAAGAAGCAAGCTTGAAAGACTTTAGGTCTCTGATCAGCATAGTAATAACCCACAAATCCAAGAGGATAAACATGAAGTATGTCATTCATGTCCTGGCAAAAGAGCAGTGAACTTAAAATGCAGAAAGAAGCATAGATTTTTGGACAAAGCTAACATAGGACTTGTTTTGCCAGATTATTTAGATATATATTAAGGAATTTATTTTGGTTTTTGAATTTACTCCAGTGGGAGGGGACAGATTAATTTTTAAAATGCCTATTACTTGAAAAATAAAAAAATATAGAGGGGAAAAAAGCTTATTAAGAATAGTGAAAATAACCATTATCTATCTAAAACCATCAGTAAGCATTACTTGTAACAGAGATAAGTTAGAAGCCTCCCCATTAAGATTAAGGGTAAAGCAGAATACTACTATATTGGGACACTAATGCACTGTCAGTAGAGTTGTGAACTAATCTAATCATTCTGGAGAGCAATTTGTAACTGTACCGAAAGGGCTATAAAACTGCATACCTTTTGACCCAGCAATAACACCATTAGGTCTGTATCCCGAAGAGCTTTTTAAAAAAAGGATATATATATATATATATATATATATATATATATATATATATATCAGTTTTTCTTGTGATGGCAAAGAATTGGAAATTGAGGGGGATACCCATCAACTGGAGAATGGCTAAACAAGTTGTGGTAAATGATTGTGATGGAATACTATTGGGCTGTAAGAAATGATATAAGCATGATGCTTTCAGAAATATTTGGAAAGACTTACATGAACTGATGCAGAGTGAAGTGAGCAAAACCAAAACATTGTACACAGTGACAGCAACAGGGTACAATGATCAACTGTGAATGACTTAGTTATTCTCAGCAATACAACAATCTAAGAAAATTTTGAAGGACATAAGATGAAAAATGCTATCCACCTCCAGAGAAAGAACTGATGGAGTCTGTATACAGATTGAAGCATACTTTAATTTTTTTCCCTTTTTTGTTTGTGTTTTCTTTCACAATATGACTAATATGGAAATATGTTTTGCATGACTGCATATGTATAATCTATATCAAATTGTTTGCCTTCTCAATGAGGAAGAAGGGGAGGAAGGAAGAGAATTAGGAACTTAAAGTTTTAAAAACAAATGTTAAAAATTGTTTTTACATGGCTGGTTTTAATTGAAAAAAAAGAATAGTGAACTTCTGCTATATAATTCTAGCATCTTAATCCTATTTTTCTAGTCAGAGCAAGAATTAAATACGTGTAGTTTTAATGTTTTTATATTTAATATGTATTTCCAGATATGTAATAGAAATACCTAGGTACTCAGTAAACTCAACCCTTGGTCTGCTACTGCATTCCACAAACTCTGATTTTAATTATTAGGCATTAGTAGCACTTCACCTAACTCCCTTCCTATGGTCAGGAATCTATGCTCACTTCAGCAATGCTTCAGTGCTTACCACAATTATCTATTAAAGACTCCAGTAGGAGAGTAAGTAGATGTGTGCTTTTATTAGAAAGAAGACATTAATTCCTCCACCCTACCACCCCGCCCTTCACTTTTAGACTTCATCTGAAGTGCAGTTTCTTGAAGTAGTATTCTGTTCCAAGAAAAAATGGGGGGAGATTCTCCTCATAACTCTCGGAAAAGAGACCAAATAATTAGAACTACTCACTGTCTTTTTCTTCCAAATAGAAAAAGCTTACTTTGACTATCACACTTGTATGTCATTCTAATGCACTCTTTCCTCTATTCTTTATTTGCTTCATTTATACTAGAAGATGTTTCTGTGCCAAGTAGGGTCCCAGAAGTTTTTATAAGCTGCCATGGCCTTGGCTCCTTTATTGAAGGAGCCAAATCTTTAAAATGGACAAATAACAACAACAAAAGTCCTACATTTGAATAAACCAGAATGCTTTAAAAATGGAATTATATAGTACTTTTCTCAACCTGCATTTCTCTATTAATGTAAACCTAATTATTACTAAATTTCTAAAACAAGAGAGCAAAAACCCAGTGGCAGAACATACTTCCCTGTAGCCCCCATGTCATGATCACAGATGCCATGGAGCATAAATAAGTGAAAGGGATTGGAAAATGGCCAAGAAGCAGGACTGAGGCCCAAATGGAGCCAAATTGAAGCAAAGCTCCATTGCAGTCAGTTATCTGACATTGATGGGAAAGGAGTGAATTTTCCAGATTAATGAAGTTTAACCCATTCATACCCTAAAACTTTAAAAATTTTTATTTTAATAACTTTCAATTCAGTAAGCATTGTTTGATGCCTACTCTGAGACAGGTACCATGCTAGGCATTAGAGATACAAAGACAATTTTTAAAAAGTTCTTGCCCTTAATTAATTTGAAGTCCATTAGATAGAAATTTTTAAAGCATGTATTACATATTTTCCCACCTTCTTAAAACAGGCTTTAGTCTTTTCTTAATGATCTGGGGGTCATCATCTGCTCAGTTATTTTCCCCCTACAAACCTCAGCTTCCTCATCTATAAAATGGAGGTAATGGTACTCACACTGTCTCATAGGTAGTTTGCAAATTTCAAAGTCCTCTAGAAATGTGGTATTACTGTCATTAGCATTATTATTAATGAATTATGATCATCAGTTTCTATCAAATCCCTGCCTATTCTAAAAGCATACAACATTTGTATCAGTTGTACTATGATGAACCCTAGGATGATTTCAGTGTCCACTGAAACTTACTTCAATTCTGTTTGTTTCTGTATTAAATAGCTCCAGGACCCTGGGGTTTCTAAAGTTCATAGGAATATAGACCTAGAGTTGAAAGGGCCCTTAGAGAACCCACGTCCTTTGGCTTCAAATTCAGCACTTTCTAAAATGTTTTTTTTTCTTTTTCAGCAAACTTTCTAAAAGTTTTTTTTTTCCTTTTTGTAATTCCTCTGTTTCTCTGACTCTCCCCTTTACCCCTTCATTTATTTTTTTCTTCACTGTTTGGAGTATCATTTCTTGATGCTTTATGTATGCCTTGCCATTCCCTACCTTTTCTAGTTGGTTTCTCCTACCTGTTGTGTGTAAAGGATTTTAGAGATCATCTTGCCCAAGCCCTTCATTTTACAGAGGAGGAAACTGAGGCCTAGTGAGCAGTTATTTTTTTTTTAAAGCAATTGGGGTTAAGTAACTTGCTCAAGGTTACACGGCCCGTCATTATTTATGTGTGGGTGCTCATTTTCTGAGGCCGGATTTGATCTTGGGTCATCCCAACTCCGAGGCCGGCGCTCTTACTCACTACGCCACGGCTAGGTTTTTGTTCGTGTGTGTTAAGTGTCTGAGGCCGGATCGGAACTCAGGTCCTTCTGACTCCAGGGCCGGTGCTCTACTCACCATGCCACCTAGCTGCCCTGAAGTTATTTGTTTAATGTCACCTTGGTAATAGATCCAGTCTTCTTTCTCCTATGTCATGCGGCCTCAGAACAAGAAGCTGTTTAAGGAAAATTGTCACTTTTGGCCATGATTGCTGCTCCCTATAAGGAAGTTACCCTGACTCCATTTCATTTTGAACAGTAGGTGTTGGATGAAGGAATTTAATTGACCTCAAGAGGTTTCAGGAAATCACCACACTTTTCCAGAAAAGCTGAGGTTCAAGAATTCCCAACAAGTAGGCTATCTGGTTCCCTAGTCCTAGTGGCATGTAGGTGAGAAAGGGTACAAGTATAACTGTGACTTTGTCCCTGCCTCTCCAAGACTGGGCCCAAGGACTCTCCCTTCTCTACTACTGCCCCTCCCCCATTCTATGATGCTGCTATCTCTTGTGCCCAGAACCTTTGCCATTAGTGACTCCTAGGGAGAGGCTAGCCAGATACAGGGGCTTTCTGCTTCTACACCTCCACCCCTTAAGATCAAGGTCCACACGTAAGTTTT
The DNA here is from genome assembly GCA_011680675.1 of Gymnobelideus leadbeateri. NCBI lineage: Eukaryota > Metazoa > Chordata > Mammalia > Diprotodontia > Petauridae > Gymnobelideus > Gymnobelideus leadbeateri. The sequence goes on from WOXC01002509.1 coordinate 463,371, forward strand.
CTGATCCAGCTCTGCTGGCTTAAGAGCACTCCAAAAAGAGAGTTCACTCAGTAACTAATCCTGCCATTGTTATAAACTCCCCCACAATTCCCACCAACCAGAGCCAATCAATTCATACCAGACTGATGAGACTTAAGGAAATGTCCTCAGTCCTCTCAAAGAATTTCTAAGAGAATGTCCACAATCCTCCAAAGGAAGATGCAAAGTCCCAAAACTAATCTTATCCAGTTGGTGGGATTCTCCTGTTCAACTTGTTCATTTATACCTATTGATCACTGTTGACATAAACTCTTTTCGCCTCTCAGATTAGCCCTTGGATTTGATCATCTCAACCATTCCATCCTGAATAGACATGACAATTTCATTTACTCCCTCAACAAAACTGACCTGTCCTCCTTCCCTGAGAGAGTCTACTCCCTCAGCTCCTGTTAATCCCTCTAATTACTGGCACACATCCAACTCATTTCATTTTGTTGGAGGGGAACTAATGCTATGGCTTTGCAACCAAATCACCAAATTTAAAATTGTATATAAGTAATAGTAAATAGGCTCTGAGTGGGGGCCTAATTTTACTGATAAGTAAAGTACTTTGACTTAAGTAACACTTATTTTGGATTTTTGTTGTTTCCTTCTAAATTCTTAGCTGTTTTCTGGATGACATCCAAATAAGGGAGATGTTGCAGTATCAGATTTACTTTAAAAAAGATCTATGCCAGGGGTGGGGTCTTAAAGGACTGCATTTGAGGACCTAGAAGGTCACATGTGGCCTCAAGGCTGCAGGCTCCTCACGCCTGATCTATGGCTTTTGAATTTTAAAAAAGCTCCATACAACTCTGTATCCATAAGTATCATGTTCTTAGCTCATTGATGCTTATTTTCTAAGACAAAGTCAAAAGTCTTTATGGTAAATACATATTGTACAGATTGCTTTCTAATAATCTATCAGGGATGTCCCTATTGCAGGGGAAAATAGATTGCTTTGACAGGATTTTTTCTGTGATGTGATTTTTAAAATTATATATTCAAATTAAACCATTCAGTTTCTTGTTTCCTTTATTTCAAGTCATCTATGATATTTGTACTTTTATTAATTATACTTTATGTTTCCAAAATATTTTATCATGCATTTTGTCATTTGATCCTCATAATAGTCCTAGAAAGCAAATAGGACAGATATTCTCATCTCTATTTTTATCAGGAAACTGAGTCTCAGAGAGACAAAGTGATCGGTTCAGTCTTTTCCAAATCAAATGCCATCTTTTCTAATAAAGCACCTTACCCCTTCCCCATGGGAATATAGCAGCATCAGTGGCTTGAAGAACTCCAGGAGAGTTAAAAATTAGCGGACAGAGCACCTCAGTCACCCTGTCAGAAAAGACCAGCAGTAACAGCCCAAAACCTTTTCCTCTGTTTCTTACTCTGTTTTCCCACTGGGAGGAAGGGGCGGGGTTTTAAATCAACTAATCTTCAATTCCCCCAAAGTGCCCCCTCCCTCTACTAGCATGAATCAGCATCAGTCCCCAGGTCCAGGATTCTGCTAGACTCAGATAAGAACCTTATAAAAACCTACCAGGTGTTACTGGCTTGGGAAAGGAACCTTATTCCCTCTGGAGCCCCCGTGGGATACCCAGTTCTCCCTGGAACTCAGTGAACCTTACCTGTTTCCACCATTTTCTCTACCTGCTTTCTATTTTGTGCATCTCCCCTCAAGAAAGCTGGCTTATTTTATATTGTCTTGATATGAGCTCCATGCTTCCTTGTAGCAGACCTTGGGTATTCCAAATCTTTCTACGTCTGGACTAGAACAATTAGGCCTCTTTAATGGTTCACAAGGTTGTTATTAGGAAGGTACTTTGCTATCATCAAAATGAATGCTGTAGAAATGCGAGTTGTTGTTATTATCACATTGATGAAATATACCTAGAGTAAAAGTTGTCAGGTTCTGTGCATTTGATCATCTCCAGTGCTTACTCTAGTCTGACATTGTATTTTACTTTGGTTGTCAGATATTGATGGCCTTCTTTGTAAGAAATAACAATTTCTCACATTTACAAAGCACTTTGTAACCTGACCTCTGAGTTGGGTTCATGTTCCACCATTCCCATCTCATAGGAGTGGGTGGATTCTTGGCCACTTATTCCTTCTGGCATGGTTTAGGAGAAGATGGGTCAGTCCCAGAGGGCATGTTAATACTCATAACTGTCTTATTAGGTAGGTAGCACAAATATTATTTTATAGATGAGGAAATTGAGTCACAGAGAGACAAAGACACTTACAAGTCCTGATAAAACTAATAAATATCCGATTTTGTTGTTCAATCATGTCTGACTCTTTGTGCCCCCGTTTGGCGTTTTCTTGGCAAAGATACTGGAGTGGTTTGCCATTTCCTTCTCCAGCTCATTTTACAGATGAGGAAACTGAGGCAAATAGGATAAAGTGACTTGTCTAGGATTACACAGCTAGTGTCCTAGATCAGATTTGAACTCAGGTCTTTCTGACTCCATGCTCACCTAGCTGCCCCTAATAAGTATCAGAACCAGTGTTCAGATCCGAGTCTCCTGACTCAAACTGTATTGACTCTAGGTCTAAGGATCTTTCTCCTGTGCCATTGTGCCTCTCCTCCCCTTTTAGTGTCCTCTCTGTCTATCAGAGTCTATTTGACTGTATGTAGTTAATCTAAGAGCCGCTATTTTTGTTCTTTATTTCCCTCCTCCAGCTAAATAAGGCTTTTGTTCTATATGGTTCCTACTGAGATCATTCATTGTTCTTTCTAGTTTTACCAATTTAATTAGATACCATGCCTTTAAATTTTAAAGGAGGGGAAAGCTTCCCACACCCTACTGAATGCTGTGAGCTGAGACAAAAAAGGGAGGTTACAGTGCAAAAGGAGTTCAGAATGTACTATACAAGAGCTGTTGTCCACCCAGATGGTCTGTTCTGACGCAGCATAGCTATTCTTTGTAAATCTGCACTGGGCCTTGCGAGCCAATGGGGTAGGGACACACTGCACAGAGTAGAGATGAATTTCATCTTTCATTTTGCTTTGGCAGCTGTGTTTTATTTATGGCTTGCAAAGTGAGGGCATAGGCATCTACCTCCAGAATCTGCCAGAAGAAGAGAAAGTGATTGTGATGCATTTGTCCAGCCTGAATAATCTGCATCGTGATGTCAGTCATAGTGGCCTTTTAATTAGTGTGCTTCTGTGTATCTCAGTCTTCTTATCATCTCTAAATCCACGTTTCTTCTTTTTTAACACAGCACTGCACATTTCAGTAATGGAAGTGATTATATCAGATGTCTTCTTTTTTTTCTGTAAAAGGTAGGATTTTATTTTATTTTTTACATTATTTATTTATTTTTAGTTTTCAATATTCATTTTCAAAAGATTTTGAGTTACAAATTTTCTCCCCATCTTTCCCCTCCACCCCTCTCGAGTATAGCGAGCCCACTGAATACCCCTTTTCCCAATATGTTCTCTCTTATATCCTCCCCTATATCCCCCAACTTTCTAGTAGGGCAAGACGGCTTTCTCTACCCCAGTGCCTGTATATCTTATTTCCCAGTTGCATGTAAAAAAACAATTTAAATTTTTTTTTTAATTTTTTAACAATTGTTTTTAAAACTTTGATTTCCAGATTCGTTCCTTTCTTCTCTCCTCACTCACCCCCACTGGGAAGATAAGCAATTCAATATAGTTTATACATGTATAGTTAAGCAAAACATTTCCATAGTAGTTCTATTGTAAAAGACTAACTATATTTCCCTCTATCCTATCCTGCCCTTCACTTACTCTATTTTCTACTTAGACCCTATCCCTTTTCAAAAGTATTTGCTTCTAACTACCCTCTCCTCCAATCTGCCCTCTCTTCTATCATCCCCCCTCTTATCCCCTTCCCCCCTACTTTCCTGTAGGGTAAGATACCCAGTTGAATGTGTATGTTATTCCCTCCTAACACCAAATCCAATATGAGTAAGGTTGACCCATTCCCTTTCACCTTCCTGCTCTTCCCCTCCATTGTAACAGTTTTCTCTTGCCTCTTCTGTATGAGATAATTTACCCTATTCTATCTCTCCCTTTTTCCTTCTCCCAATATATTCCTCTCTCACCATTTAATTTCATTTTTTAGATATCATCCCTTCATATTCAACTCATTCTGTACCCTGGGTCTATGTATACACGTACATACATATACACACATTCACATATATATTTATATACACATATACCCTCCTATACATACATATACATGTATACATACATACATACATAAATATATACATATATATACACACACACATATATTCCCTTCAACTATCCTCATACTGAGAAAAAGTCTCATGAGTTACAATGATCATTTTTCCATGTAGGAATGTAAATAGTTCAACTTTAATAAGTTCCTTATGGTTTCTTTTTCCTCTTTACCTTTTCATGCTTCTCTTGATTCTTGTAGTTGAAAGTCAAATTTTCTGTTTACCTCTGTTTTTTTCATCAAGAATGCTTGAAAGTCCTCTATTTTCCCCTGAAGTATTATACACAGTTTTGCTGGGTAGGTGATTCTTGGTTTTAATCCTAGCTCCTTTGATCTCCAGAATATCATATTCCAAGCCCTTTGATCCCTTAATGTAGAAGGTGCTAGATCTTGTCTTATCCTGATTGTGTTTCCACAGTACTCAAATTGTTTCTTCCTGACTGTTTGTAATATTTTCTCCTTGACTTGGAAACTCTGGAGTTTGGCTATAATATTCCTAGGAGTTTTCTTTTTGGGATCTTTTTCAAGAGGCAATTAGTGAATTCTTTCCATTTCTATTTTGCCCCCTGGTTCTAGGATATCAGGGCAATTTTTCTTGAGAATTTCTTGAAGGATGATTTCTAGGCTCTTTTTTTGATCATGGCTTTCAGGTAGTCCAGTCATTTTTTTTTTTTAAAGCAATTGGGGTTAAGTAACTTGCTCAAGGTTACACGGCTAGTCATTATTTATGCGTGGGTGCTCATTTTCTGAGGCCGGATCCGATCTCGGGTCATCCCAACTCCAAGGCCAGCACTCTTACTCACTGCGCCACCTAGCCGCCCCAGTCCAGTCATTTTTAAATTATCTTTCCTATATCTGTTTTCTAGGTCAGTGGTTTTTCCAGTGAGATATTTTACATAGCCTTTTATTTTTTCATTTGTTTCAATCTGTTTTATGCTATCTTGATTTCTCATAAAGTCATTAGCTCCCACTTGCTCCAATCTAATTTTGAAGGAATTATTCTCTTCAGTGAGCTTTTGAAATTCCTTCTCCATCTGGCCAATTTTTAAGGCATTCTTTTCCTCATTGGCTTTTTGGGCCTCTTTTGCCATTTGAGTTAGTCTATTTTTAAGGTGTTATTTTCTTCAGTATTTTGGGGGGTCTCCTTTACCAAGCTGTTGACTCACTTTTCATGATTTTCTTGCATCATTCTCATTTCTCTTCCCAATTTTTCCTCCATTTCTTTTACTTGGTTTTCAGAATCCTTCTTGAGCTCCTTCATGGCCTGTAACCAATTCATATTTTTTCTTGGAGGCTTTTGATGCAGGAATTTTGACTTTATTTTCTTCTTCTGGCTCCATGTTTTGATCATTTTTGTCCCCAGAAAAGGATTCTATGGTCTGTTTGTGCTTCCTCTGCTTGCTCATCTTGTCAGTCAATTACTTGACTTTTGAGCTCTTTGCCACAGTAGAACTCTGCTTCCAGAGTGGAGAGAGCTGTGTCCCAAATCACTGGGGTTTTCACAGTTGCCAGAGCTATGAAAAGGGTGCCCTCTCTACAGCCCCCACAATCTCTGGCACAGTGACTTTTCTCACCCCAGGACCACCACCAAAGACTATGATCCAGATCCAAGCAGGTCAAAGCAAGAGTGATTACCCCCTGAATGGTTGCTTGGTTCCCCTACAACCTGCAGGCCGGGAGCTCTGGAGGATCCAAAGGGAGCAGCTGCAGCTGTAGCACCTCTGGACTGAGCTTCTCCATCACCCAGTTCCAACAGAGTTCCCCACTGAGCTTTTACTTTCACTTTGGCATTTATGGGTTGAGAAGTCTGGAAACTGCCAAAGCTGTCAGTGATTCACTCTCCTGAAGTCTGCTCTGGCCAGTCTGGGCCACTGGTCAAGGCTGCCCCAGGTCTGGGCCCACAGCTCACATAGGACTGCACTCGGCTCCCAGTCTGGTGTAATAGACCTTTTCTGTCAGCCTGTCAGGACACCTTCAGGGGGAGATTTGTTTCTCTCTGTCACTTTGTGGGTTCTGTAGCTCTAATATTTGTTTAGAGTAATTTTTTTTTACCAGTATTGGAGATGGGTAGAGCAGGAGCTGAAGCAAGTTCCCGCTTTTACTCCACCATCTTGGCTCTGCCCCTCCCATCAGATGCCTTCTTGTTGCCAATCTCACTGCTAAACTTTACTGCAATCAAAAATGTGGCGTAGGGGGCTGACAAGTATTTGTACAGTTTATATTGGAAGGGAAAACACTACAAAATCAAAGATAGCATCTGTATAATTGTTGCTGTTGCTTGTCAGCTGGGAAAGGTGTGATGTCTTCTCCTTCCTTTGCAACTCTCTTTAGTCTTTGGTACAGTGCTTAACTCACAACAAATATACAAATATATGTTTTTGCCTCCCTTCTCAGAAAATAGGCTAGGTCTACATAGCACAATATAAGGTAGAAGACAGAAAATATTTGAATAATCCAGAACAAAAGCCAAACTCTAAATATGGATGAATGTTTGTGTGTGTATCTATGTTGTGTGTGTATGTACGTGTGTGTGTGTGTGTGTGTGTGTGTGTGTGTGTAAAATGTCCCAGACATCTGAGTTCCTTTATGTTGGTCTAGACTAGAAAAAGGCATTTCTGAAGGACTTGGAGGGAAAGTTATTCTTGTGAAATTTCCAATCTGGCTGGAAAACAGGAAGCCCCAGGAATCTAAAAGAAAACGTGTTCTTAGCCAAATTTCCAGCTCATTTTTCCAGAGGTCCAGATAAGTGTTAGTGTGTATCAATTAAACATCAGAGTTTTTAAATCAACAGTCAATTTCTTTCTGCTCAGTTCACTAGTCACATGATAAATGGAGCCATGGGCTAGTACTACACTCTGTAGGCAGGTACAGATATGTGGGATGTGAGCTTTACTCTTAAAAGGGGACCTCAGACTTGATGGTTTAATCTGACCAAGCCTAGGAATTAGAACTCTGGTCCTGCTAGCTGCTACCCTGATGCTTAGAACTGACGTTGTATGTGGTGCCAAGAAACTTAATATTAACATTTGTCTTTCAGATTTTGTATTGTTTATCCTGATGAAAAAAGTATGAGAAAGAAAAGGGCTTTTGTAGATAGCTTTCTACAGCAGATATCTTCATAGGCACATGGTCGTTGAAGAGGTGTAGAGAATATAGAATCTTGCTCTGTTTATGGTTTGTTGATTTTTTAAAAAGCATTTGATTTGTAAGAATAAAAGTTGCTCTTTTGACAAGTTGTCTTTCATGCATATGTTAAGATTGAGAGAACTTAAAAGATGAAAACACTGAAAGCTTTTTCTCAAGCAAGGCAAATACTCATCAAAAGTGCTCACCTTGCTATAGATGATATCTGTCCAAAGTCCAAAAAGAAAAATTCCTCATAGTGGGTGAGATCCTTCAGATTCTTTATATATATATATATATAACATATATGATATATATTTTATATGTGTGTATATATATATAACATATATGATATATATTTTATATGTGTGTATATATATATATATATATATATATATATATATATATATCATTGTATTGATTGTATCAAGCCCTCCAATGTTGCAAAATTTACTTGATGAAATCCATGGTTACTCAAAAGAGTTAAAAATAAAACAAGTGGATGAAGAATGCATATTGTCCAGATTATAACATGTAATTAGAGGAGTGGTCCAGTGTGTTAGTTTAGAAGTTACATATATTTTGGACAGGAATTGTATTTGGATCCAAAATTAAATAGAAGGCAGAGGACAGATTAGATTGCAATTGAGAAAATGGGCATCAACTTCAATGATTCTAAACTGTGATCTGACAGAAAAGTCTATCCTTTAAACACCACACTAGTCATCCATGGAGAGACAGCACGATGTAGAGCAGAGGTGGGGAACCTGTGGCCTTGAGGCCACACTTGGTCCACTAGGTCTTCAAGTGCAGCCCCTTGACTTAATCTAAACTTCACAGAACAAATCCTCTTAATAAAAGGATTTGTTCTGTAAAACTGGGACTCAGTCAAAAGGCTGCAGCCAAGAATCCGGAAGGCCATGTGATCTTGCGGCCGCAGGTTCCCCATCCCTGGTGTAGAAGATGAAGTGCTAGTCTCTGGATAGGCCCTCCTATCCTATCCAAAAATAGGATAGCCTACTCTAATGCATAATGGTTGTATGACAACCTAGGCAACTCAGTTATCCCAAATTCTGTCAAATTATAAATTGCAGAAGAGTTGCCAGTCTACCTTGGCAGAGATCATTTATTCAAGCTCTCTCCACCAATTAAATCACAGGCCTAGAGAAAAAGAAAAAAGTTCTTCCAATAATATTGTTCAAATGATAGGACACCAGTATCTCAGAAGAAGCTTACTATTGTTAGCAGAGTGAAAATTGCTATAGGGATAAGTTGGTGTCCCCCACCTGGGAGTAGCAGCAATAAGAGTCAATGTCTATATAGCCCTTGCTATGTGCCAGGCACTCCACTGAGCATTTTACAATGGTTATTTTATTGTTATCCCCATTTTACAGATAAGAAAACAGAGGCAAACAGAGTGACTTGCTCAGGGTCATACAGCTAAGTATGCATCAGAGGCCAGATTTGAACTCAGGTCTTCCTAACTCCACGTTCAGCACTCTATCCAGTGCTCTGTGTAGCTGTCCTAGTATGAAAGACTTCATGAAGAATATGTGTGAGTGAAAAAGGAGGTGGATGAATCATCTACCAAAACCAAGGGCTAACAGATGGGCAGCTTGGGTGCCCTTGCTATCTCTGCAATTTCAAAAAGAGTCAAAGGGAGGTTTAGTTGCAGAAGGAAACAGATTTGTCTTGCTGGAGAGCTCTACATCATGGCCAGGGGATGTTTCATCACTGCTCTTGTGGAGATATTTAAAGGTGGTCAAGATACGTTGAATCTATGTCTTATGTAATCATAGGCTCTACACATCTTTACCAAATGCACTTACAAGACTTGGCCTGCATTATGGTGTGTTATCACAGGCAACTGGAAGTTTTCCTGTTGTCTCTCTGAAGTCCTAACCTGTTGGCTGCAGCCTAAAATTCCACCTATCCCTCTATTCCTTTAGATTATGACTTTCTCTGCCATTTAACCTAAAGCTAGTTTGGGGAGGTATTAAACACTTTATGGTACTTATATTAGATACTCTGGGTGAATAGAACTTGTATATCTTTCTAGAGAGTGGTTTTGATAAAGACGAGGAGAGAGGGGATAAGGGCATTGGATGGTTACTTAGGGTTGGGGGGATGTTATTTGTATGGTTGATCATCAGAGAACAATGAGAATGGGAACCCCGAAGATAAACATGACTAACTTTATAAATTTACCTAGGCCTGGCCTGTTCACTCATGCAGATAAAACATGCTTTTTTCAAGCAGTTTCCAAAGCTTGCTGCAGCCTCAGGAAGATAAATGATTCAATAACCAATAGGTTGTAGAATGCAACCTTCCTCTTACCCCTCCTCCACATTCCCCTTTTGTATGGGGCAGTCTCATATTCATACTAATCATCCTCATCTAACCTCACATCATGTAAAGCCTCAAATGCTAGGATGATGACTATTCTTGGCGCCAAAAGCCTTCCATCCACAGTCTTAACTCCAGCCTACATTTAGTGTCTTATCTCATACAATTCCTTTTTTTTACCTTATGTTACAGTGACTATTTCCCTTCTTGTCTTGTTTTGTCCCATCTCGATGCCTTCAGTGTCAAGATTTAGTTCAGATATTTCCTCCTTCACAAAGCTTTCTCTGATCACTCAAAGCTGAAAGGGATGACTCCCTCTTGAAATTTCTTTTAGCATTTTTTCTAGTAGACCTCTCTTTAGTAATTTCCACATTTTGCCTTTTATTATCAATATTTTTTGCACATTTCTTATTTCTCCTTTTCCATAATTAATAACTTTCCTTAAAACAGGGACTGTGTTTTCTTTTATTCTTCTATTCTTAGCATTTAGCACAATACCTAGGACTTAAGAGGCATGAATGTTTGTTGAATTGAACAAAATTTCTGGAAATGACTTAATATTGTTCCTAAGAGGCCTCAGAGATTCCCCATTACTCCCTTCCAAGTTCCTCATAAAATTCACCTTTCTTACTATCCTCTAGCACAATTCTAAATATTCCATTTGGATCCCAATGCTATTGAGTGTTAGATGGTACCCTGTTCAAGGTTCCTCTATTTCCAAAGTGCTGGGCACACTCACAAAACTCTGTAAATACAATCACATTGCTGGAATATTCATTCTTCACATAGTCTTACTTCATAGTTTAGGATGGCTGTTTACCAACAGAAAGCTCCCAAATTCCATTCTCCATCAAGAGTTCATTTCAGAAATACAGTATAGAATGTAAGCCTGTAATAACAAAAGAGTTGCACTGCTCTGTAAGAATTCCCTAAACTCTGCTCTGAATTAAACAATGAGGTAGCTCATTCTTTTATACTTGTTGTAGTTGAGTTGTTTTTCAGTCATATCTGACTCCTCATGACCCCATTTTGGGGTTTTCTTGGCAATGATAATGGAATGGTTTGCCATTTCCTTCTCCAGCTCATTTTACAGATGAAGAACTGAGGCAAATAGGATAAAGTGACTTGCCCAGGGTCATATATCTAGTTAGTGTCTAGGGACAGATTTGAACTTAGGAAGATGAGTCTTCCTGACTTCAGACCTGGCACTTTATCCACTGGGGCACCCAGGTGTCTCTTATACTTAGGATCCTAGATTTAGAGCTAGAATGGGCCTCAAGGGGTTTTTAAACACAGTTTTCTCATTTCAAAGTTGAAGAAATTGAGCGCCAGCCCAGAGAGATGGAGTGATTTACCCAAGATCATATAAGTAGTAGATACATATCAAAGCTAGGATTTGAATCCAAGTTCTGTTACTACAAATCTTGTGCTTTTTCTGCTGTGCTAGCTAAACTGCCTCGCTTGAGTCTTTTAAGACTTTGCAGTTCTCTCAGACATTTACTTGATGCCATTTCCTCAGTAGGATAGTAAAATAGAAAATAATAAGAATTTCTGCTTTATTTACAAGTCATTTTTCAAAAAAAGTTAAGCCTGGAAAGTGTTGTTAGCTTGTAAAATGTGCTTGTCTTCCACCCACGAGCCAAGAGCCACACAGACCCAGCCTCCTACCTACCCACTCAAGAACAGCATATTCACACATCCCACTCCTGTACAGCTTCTAAACTTACTATAACCAAACATTACTTCAAGTCTTTTCAGTTGCTATTTTTCATCTTCTTCAATCTTACTTTACTTAGGATCCAAGGGAATGCTAATTTGACCAGGAAACAATCTTTTTGGCCCCACACAGCTAGACGAGAACTCCATTTCCATGAATATTCCAGGGAACCCCGAATTATCCTTAATTTATTCTATATGTATATTGCTTGTACACAGTTGTTCACATGTTGTCTCTCCCATTAGAATGTGAACTTCTTGAAGGCAGAATCTGTTTTTGCTTTTCTTAGTCTCTATAGTGCTTGGTATAATCCCTGACATGTAGTGAATGCTAAATAAATTCTGAGTGATCAATCAAACTTTATTGATAGACCTTGTACATTTGTTTCCATTCCATAGAATGAGAAATACAGAGAAGCATTATAGTCCTTCTGGAAAACAAATCAGAGAAAGAAATTAGAAATGGGGATAGTATCCCCTGATACAAAGATTTGACACTTTCTGGATCCTCCCAGCCACTAGAGCCTTCTCTTTCAAGGTTGTCTTCCATTGACAATGTATATGTTTATTGTTTATTTACTTGTTCTTCCCTCTGTTAAAATTAAAGCTTCTCAAGAATAGGGAAAGTTTTTGCTTTTCTTTGTATCCCTAGCATGTAGCAGAGTGTCTGACACTTAAAAATGCTTGTTGACTGACCTGGGGTCTGAGAAAATGGTTTTGTGTGAGCCCTGACCCTACCATTCATTAGCCCTGACCCTAGCACTCATCAGTCTTGGACAAGATACTTCACCTTGAGGGGCGGCTAGGTGTTGCAGTGAGTAAGAGTGCTGCCCCAGAGTCGGGATGACCCAGGATGGGTCTCGGCCTCAGAAAATGAGCATCCACACATAAATAATGACTGTCTGTGTAACTGTGAGCAAGTTACTTAACCCCAATTGCTTAAAAAAAAAAGATACTTCACCTTGCTGAGCCTTGATTTGAAAATGATTGTAATGTCTGCCTGGCCTACTTCATGAGCTTGTTGAAATGTTATATATGTTAAAAAACAAAAACAAAAACAAAAAAACATGTGTCACTGTGGATACTTCCTCCACCTATCTATCTATCTAAAAACACAAAATGTCTACTATGTGCAAAGCACTGTTAGATGTTGGGGATTCAAAGATTGTGAAATAACACATTACCTTCAAGTAGGCTTTATTGGGGGAGATAAGATAGATAAGATTTGATGCACACAGCCAAGTAAATATAAGGGTAGGGCTTGATGGTACAAAGGGGAGATTAGGAAGATTTGATTAGGGTGAGAGCACTTTCAACTTGGGGGAGTCAGGGAAAGTTTCATAGAGGAAGTAGAGCCCAAGTTGAGTCTCAAAGGGAGAAAGGGATTCTGAGAGCTAGAAATGAGGAAGGAGTATATTCTAAACATGGAGGACCACCTATGAAAACCCTTAGTGGCAAAATGTGGCTAGTTGAGTTTAAGAAGTATCAAATAGGGGCCGCTAAGTGGCGCAGTGAATAGAGCACTGTCCCTGGAGTCAGGAGGACCTGAGTTCAAATATGGCCTCAGACATTTAACAAAATACTAGCCATGTGTAACCCCAATTATCCTACCTTCTCCCCTCCAAAAAGCAAAAAAAAAAAAAAAAAGAAGTATCAAATAGTTCATTGTGGACCAAATGTATACTATGAAGAGGGAACCTACTAAGAAGGTTAGGATTGCTCTTGAGACCCCAAAATACCAACACACTGTGTCCTGCTAAATGAATTCAACTCAAGTCTTCTCAGCCAAGGAAAAGTAAATTTTATTAAAAGTTCGCTTACATTAGAAACAGTGTAAGTCTATGCTAGGTCTTTCTATATAGGCTCAAGAGTGGGAAGTAGATGAACAATGGAAGGCTAGGACAGTAGTTAGTAGTTAGTAACTAGGCTAGAGGTGTGGGCCCAGCCACAGTGTAAGGCTTATTGCCTCATGCAAATGCCTCATCAAATGAGACAATTTAATCAAGAGTCCAAAGGAGGCTCCCAGAGCCTGTACCTCAAGGACTCAAGGAGAGCTCAAGGGGCCTCCCAGAGCCCATACCTCATCATGCTACATGAAGAAAAATAATGTGAAATAAGATCAGAGAGGTAAATTGGACTGCATTTGTGAAGGTTCTTAAATTCCAAGTTCAGGAGTTTGTATTTCATTCTATATTCACTAGGGAACCACCCACTATATGCAGCAAGGTGCTAGTCAGATACGTATTAGGAAGACTATTTTGGCATCTACATGGATTATATATTGGAGAGCAGAAGGACTGAAGCAGAGGGAGACTGGTTAGAACACTATTTCAGTAGTACAGGATTGAGGTATTGAAGGCCCAGAGTGATGACTATGTAGGGGGAGATGAGACTAGTACAAGAGAGGGTTTAGTCAAGAATTGGTAGGACTTGACAACTTCTCTTCCACTTAGTAAAGTCTTTGAGAGTTACTGTGGCCAAAATATTTGTCATTCTGTGCCAAACCAGGTAATGAGACTCTTGGAAGTCAGCTAGACCAGTTTTTGAATGACCAAGTCCAGTCCAACCTGTCACTAGGCCTATACTTCAAGACTTTCCAATTGGGCAGAACTGCTGGAGTTTGACTCCATTTTGACAAACTTTAAGTACTCAAGGTTACCTACAGATCATGATAGGGCATCAGTGGAGAACCTTCACAGAAGATTGTTTCTAGTGAAAATAATAATAGCACCTAATATTTCTGTACGGCCTGAAGATTTATAAAGTAACTAGACTGGTTTTCTTTATTTTTCCTTGAGTACTCAAGGTTCCAGACAAACTGGCCTGCTTCCCTCCCTTTCCCCCATTTCTACTGCCTATCTCTCTGCTTTTGTCTAGGTAATCTCCAGTGACTGGAATGTTCTCTCCTCATCTTCACCTTTTGGAATCCCTAGGTGGAATCCCCACCTCCTGCAGGAGGCCCTTCCTGATCCGTCTGTTAGTGCCCTATCCGTAAAAATAGCTTTTTATTATCTATCTATCTATCTATCTATCTATCTATCTACATAAAGATGTATGTATATATGTGAGTATATATATATATGTGTGTGTATATATATATATACTTATATTTATATCTACTTATATTTATGTTCATGCACATAGTAGGTGATCAGTAAATGCTTGTTGACTTGAATTGACTGGAAGTGCTTTTCTCATGATAATCACATGAAGTAGGTTGTGCAAGTCTTATTAGGCTCATCTTATGGTCATTATCATTTGTACAAAGACTTTTTTTAAAATGAACTTAAAGAACTTATAAATAATAATATGAAATGTGATTTTGAAATAAACTGGTCTTTCCTTCTTCATGATTTTTCCCAACTGCTTCTTGGTAAAACGAGGGAAGACTGCACCCTAGCTCTCTTCCCAACCCCTCATGGATGAAGCTGTATTTCTCCCCCAGTTATAAAACTGAGATCTGCTTAGCAAGGCATTACTTTAAGTGAGGAAAGAACCTCCTTGTCTTTCAGTGATGTCAGTGGGCCCCTTATCAATAATTGAACAGTTTTTCCAGGAACACAATCTAGAGAGACCAGAGTCCTGGCTGCAGCATGGCCCTGTCAGGCTCAGGTTCCAGGAAGGGCTCCCCACTAAAGGAGTATTATTATCTCAGGGCCACTCCTCACTTCTGTGGGTTGATCAGGCTGACTGCTGGGTGCTGGGCTGGTAACTGTGGGGAATGAAAGCAGGCAGAGCTGTCCACCCACACGCTGTCATGCTTGAAAGCAGCACAGATGCTCCAGGGAAACTCTGGGTAAGGATTGGCCTGAGCACATGAACAGAACCATCCCTAGAGGCTTCTGCACCCTGGAGAAAATCACACTATGTGGCCTATAGTCTCCCTCCAAATGACTCTCATTTGGGCCTTTCCTACTATTCCTCCTAGGTTCTCTAGGTTGTTTATACTGGGCCATTTGGACCCCAGCAGGACTGAAACATTTCCTTTATTTTGCAAATCCACAAATATTTAAGCACTTGACCTGAATTCAGATGCCAGGTCTGCTCTTACTAGCTATTTGACCATAGGCAAATGTCAGCATCTCTGAGGCTTAGGTTTTTTTCTCATTTATAAAATGAAGGTAACAAAACCTGTACTATGTTGACCTACTATTGAGAGGCCAGTATATAAAGCTTAAAGCCTTAAATGAGTTATTACTGATGTTTTTATTATAACTATGTCAAAAGCCCTGAATTAGATATAGAAAATTTTAAAAATATAGTCTCTACCCTCAAGGACTTTAAAGTCTAATAATCAGATGTGTATTGGGACAGGAACTTGTGATTCCTTTGCTATAGGGAACTTCAAGATAAGGAAGCTCCCTCTACCAACACAGGACTACACCTTCTTGGCAACCTTTAGTCTCAGAAAGGTTGTGACTTGTGTAGAGTCACACTGAAGGCATGTAGCAATGACAGGACTTGAATTCAGTTCTTCCTGGCTTAGCTGCCTTCTCTCTGCTATGGCAGGCTACCTATCAAGGGGGGTATAATATACAATAAATATGACATTATTTTATATAGTATCATATAAACATATGATACAATATAATAAACATGATTCAAGGTGGATACTGTTAAGTGCAAAGAAGAAATCCAGACAAACTACTTAAAGAAAATTTGAGAAGAGAGATCATTTTCAACCAGGAGATTGGATAAGACTTCACAGAGGAGGTGGAAGCTGAACCCCTACAAATATCCCGAGATTTCCCCTACTTCTTCAGCTTAAAAAGCCTTCATTTGCTCTTACTTTTCCCTCAAGCTATCTTTCTATATCTTTTCTACCTTTCTACCTTACCTGGATAAGCTCCTAGGAAAAGTTCACACTCCTTGTACCCTCTTTTCTTACCCACCATTAATTCCTTTACTTGATAAAGTCTGCCTTCAGTCTCACCATTATACTCAAACTGTTCACCTCCAGGTGTACAATAGTTAACTGCTAAATCACAGAATGTCAAGATTGGAATTGATGGGATATGGGCTCTGGGAACCCCCTGGAATCTTCCTACTCAATCTGGCATTCCCCAGAGGTCAAAAGCCTTCCATTATCAATATGCCCAAATCTCTGTTACCCTTAATCTAGCCTAGCCCTCCATAGTCTATTACCTCCAGATTGCCTCCAGCTGCTTCCCACCCTTGATCCCATCAGAATCCTATTCTCTTGGTTTCTGGGAATCTGACCTCTAGTCACCCTAGTCCCATTAAGATCCTCCTTAGACTCCTGCTCAAGATCCTCTCTGGACCCCTCCTCCCATCACCCCAAGCTACTAGACCACCCCTAAATCCCTCCTACAGTCTGTCTGTATATACGATCCATCTTGCCCCCATGAAGGTCCTCAGATTCAATCTAGCTCATCCAGCTGAGATTCAATCTGGCCCACTTGTCAATATGTGTCACAAATGCTCAGGCTCCTTAAGAGTCTGCCCAATATGGCAAATCTTTAATAAGCTTTGCTTTTCTTTGACAGAGAGAAGGCTTGAGTTGAATTCATTCTGCAGGACCCAACATATTGGTATTTTGGGGTCCCAAGCACCCCTAAACCTAAACCTCAACAGAATGGGTCTCACAGAAGGCAAATGGTCCAACCCAGAACTGAATGAGAATTTCTTCAGTAATGTATCAACTTAGTGGTCATCTGGCTTCCTCCTGAAGACTTCCAGTTTGCAGGGACCCATTACCTCCCAAGGAAGCCTATTTCACTTTTGGATGGCACTGTTTGTAAGATTTGTTCCCTTGTCCTCCCTTTGCCTGAGTTGTGCCAAAATTCCTCTCCCAAAGGAAAGCCTTAAAATGCTTGAAACCAGCTAGCATGTCTTCCTTCATGTGTCACTGATCTTCATATAACATGATCTTCAGACCCTTTACTGTCCTGATGGCCCTTCTCAGGATGCTGCCCAGCTTATCAATGTCCTTTCTAGCCAACAAGGCAGCATAATGTTAGATCACTAGACTTGCAGTAGGAAGATCTGAGTTCAAATCTGAACTCAAATGCACATAGCTTTGTGACCCTGAACAAATCTCATAACCTCTGCCTGCCTCAGTTTCTTCCTCTGTAAAAAGGGAATAATAATAGTACCTTCCTTCCAGGGTTGTTGTGAGAATAAAATAAGATAATATTTGTGAAGTGCTTTGCAGGTAGGTGGTGCAGTGGATAGAGTGTCAGACCTGGAGTCAAGAAGACTCATTTTCATGAGTTCAAATCTGGCCTCAGTTACTAATTGTGTGATGCTGGACAAATCACAAATCTTAGTTTCCTTATCTGTAAAATGAGTTGGAGAAGGAAATGGAAAACCACTCCAGTACCCTTGCCAAGAAATGTGTTGTGACCCCACTGGGGTCACAAAGAGTCAAACATGACTGAAAAATGACTAACAATGACTAATATGCAAATCTTAATGTGCTACATAAGCATTAGTTACATAAAGCATTATGTTACCCAAAAATAGATACAGTATTCCAGGTGTGGTCTGACCAGGGCAGAGCACAGTAGGACTACTGGCTCCTTATTCCTGGAATATATACTTCTCTTAATGCAGTCTAAGATTGTGTCAACCTTTGGGGCTGCTGCATCACAGTATTGACTCACTGAACTGGCCAAGATCTTTCTCAGACAATCTGTGATCTAGCCAAGTCTCTCCTATCTTGTATTTGAAAGGCTGATTTTTTTTTAATCCGAGTTGAAGACTTTGCATTGATCCCTATTACATTTCATCTTCCTATATTTAACTCAGCATTCCAGCCTATTGAGATCTTTGGGGATCTCAGTTCTCTCTTATAGAGTGCTAGCTCATCTATAAAATGAAAGGGTTGGAAGAGATGACTTCTAAGTTCCTTTTCAGGCCTAAAGAATGCTAACGTCCTATTATTCTAACCTAGTCCCACACTTCCCTGCCTACCCTTGCCTCCTGGCTTCCCAGCCTTCTTTCAAGACTCAGTTCTCAGCCTCCCTTCTGCAGGAAGCCTTTGCCTGCTCTTCTACCCCTCAGTATTTTCAGCCTAAGATTACTTTCCATGTATGTTATATACTCATATATAAACATGGTAATTTTGTACATTATAGTTACTTTATATGCATATATGTTTTATGTGAGCTCCTTGAAAACAGAGGCTGTATCCCCAGTGATTGGTAAACAGAAAATGCTTATTGGTGCACTGATAATTCAGTTCAGTTCAATTCAATTAAAAATACACATTTATTAAGTGCCTACCATGTGTAAAGTGAGGTGCTGGAGATACAAAGACAGCAATGAAATAATCTCTTTCCTAAAGGCCCTTACATTCCACTGGAGAATGCAACCTATACACTGATAAATATTAGTGTTGCAGTGGACTCTTAACAAGTGTCTTTACATACAATGATAATCTCATATTTCTATAACATTTTAAGGTTAAAGCTTAGGAGGTATTTTTTTTTTCTGAGATAGAGAGCATAAATGTCATTATCTCAGCTGAGAAAACAGGGATCAAGGTCTTTGAGGATATTGCTCTGAGTCTTAGAGCATCTGCATGTTAGAATGTGGGTCTAGATTCCGATATTCTGACTCCAATTCCAGTGCCCCTACTATCATGGCAGGAGTTTGGCCTGGCAAGAAGAGAGCTATAGGATAGGCTGAGGGGATTAGGGTCAAGGGGGTGTTTCCTGAGGATGGTGATGAGGAAGGCATCTGTGTGTTTTTGTAGCCAGTAGGGAAAGAGACAAGAGACAGGAGAGATTTAAGATTAGAGAAAGGGGGAGGGGAATGACTGCTGGGATGATCTGGCATAGGAGATGGAGGTGGGATAAGATGGGATCAAAGGTACCTGTAGAAGCAAAGAGCAAAGCAAATTCTTCATCAGAGATTAAAGTCAAAGAGTAGACAATGGGTGATGATGGCAAAGGTTTTAAGAAAAGAGGAAACCCATGGCAGTTGGAGTCTACTTACTTAATAAAGTCTGAGGTGATGTCTTCTTCCACGGGGGATGGTTTGAAAAACATGAGGAGAGATGAGGTGGTTTAGAACAGCTGCTGGGGGGTGGGAGTGGGGCAGTAATAGAGAATCATGCAAGAAGACCTAAATAGATTGCCTTGCTGTAGTGAGGGCCCAATTGAGATTAGAAAGTGTAACTCAGTAGGGACATTTATATGACTTCTTTCAGTAGCACTCAGCAGTACATGAGTAAGAGTGAAGATGAAATGTAATAGGTGTCCAAGCCTGGAGTTTGGGTAGGCCTGAGCAATGATTTAAAAAAGCAGAAGGAGTCAAAAATAGAAGGGAGTATAATATTGAATTGGGTAGTGATAGGGTTGAGACTGGGAATAGTGGAAAGTGAAAGTAAAGGTCTTATGACTAGGAGAGTACTAAAAGGAAAAGGGAATGGAGGTCATAGGGATGAAGAACAGTTTTCAGAGGAATAAGGCATGGGGGTGGGGGCAGTTTGGAATCAGAAGATTATGTTTAGATAACAGCACAATATTTCAGAATATCTGAACTTGAGAGTGAGGACAAGATCAAAGATGTGACTTTCCTTGTGTGTGACTACAATGCAGTTAAGAGAGTAAATTCTGGGAGTTAGGGAGGTGGAGGAACCAAGAAACTAGGATATTTGAGGAAATATCAACATGTATATTGAAATGCCCTGGTATAAAGGCAGGAATTGGGGTGAAATAATAGAATGTAAATTGGGTATTAAACTCTTTGAGGAAGGAGGAAGATTAAGCCGGTCATGATAGATTTGGGGATAGAATGAAAATCAAATGAGAAGTTGAGTGATTGTGGTAGAAATGGGGTCTGGACCTGGGAATATAAAGCAAGGATTACTCCAGTTTTCCCCTCAAGTATCAGGATATCAGGATATGAGAGCAGGTACAGCCAGTACCAGAAAAAAGGGCTGAGGCATCAGTGCCAAAAGAGGGAAGAAACATAAGAGCAAGGACCCCTAAGGGCAGAGACCATGATATTTTCTTCTTCATAGTTCTTAAAGGACCTTGCATGTAACAGGTATAGGATAAATATTTTTTGGATGAATTTACAACAGATCCTTCAGATTCTCTTTCTATGACAGGCTTGTTTTGAGTTAGCAGAGGTAAAATTTGTTTGAAAAGGAGAGGAGAGACCTTGGCTAGATTTGGTAGTATAAATTACAAATTGGGTTTATAGACCTCCATTATCTTTCAGGTTGCAACATAATACAATATCCAAGCAGGATACAGTTCACCTAAGTTCTTTACTGTCAATGGTGCTTAAATATTTCATTGTAGCCTGTACCAACTCGAAGGAAAGATAAGACTTTGCTTTGGGTTAGGAAAATGACTCCATTGATGTCTCCAGGCACTCTATCGTGAAGAGTATCCTCACTGCTTTCAGGACAGGTGTGGGTGACATTTTAAAGAAGGACCAGCATAAGCTGAAAGCCCCAGGCCAAACGGAACTTTCAGCCAAAAATAATACACTAATCATAAGGCAACTGAGAAGTGGGAGAGAGGCTTAAGAATGTAATATTTAGAGATGAAAGGAACTTTTGAGATGATATAGCCTGAGAATTCTTAACCTTTTGTGTGTGTCATGGATTCCTTCTGGCAGGCTGGTGAAATCTATGGACTCCTTTTCAGAATGTTTTAAATAATTGAAAAATATAATTGATTTCAGTTATAAGTTAATGAAAATTAAGATGTACTTTTTTTCCCCAATGGAAGCTCATGAATCTCTGAGATTTGTACATAGAGATTAGAAGCCAACCCCTCATCTTGTCAACTCTGTGCTCTATTCTCTT
Source organism: Gymnobelideus leadbeateri (assembly GCA_011680675.1). NCBI lineage: Eukaryota > Metazoa > Chordata > Mammalia > Diprotodontia > Petauridae > Gymnobelideus > Gymnobelideus leadbeateri. The sequence goes on from WOXC01002509.1 coordinate 484,596, forward strand.
CTGTTTTATTTTTCTTCTATTTTATTGATAAAGAAACTGAGGTCTAAAAAGAAGAGTTAACTTGCTCACAATCACACAGACAGAAATGCTTCACGATGATGAAATTAAGGCACCAACAATCTAAACTCCTTTCTTTCTTTTTTTTTTTTTTTAAAGCAATTGGGGTTAAGTAACTTGCTCAAGGTTACAGGGCTAGTCATTATTTATGTGTGGGTGCTCATTTTCTGAGGCTGGATTTGATCTCGGGTCATCCCAACTCCGAGGCCAGCGCTCTTACTCACTGGGCCACCTAGCCGCCCCTTTAGGGCAATTGGGGTTAAGTAACTTGCCCAAGGTTACACGGCTAGGTTTTTGTTTGTGTGGATTAAGTATCAGAGGCCGGCTCCAAACTCAGGTCCTTCTGACTCCAGGGCCGGCGCTCTATTCACTGCGCCACCTAGCCGCCCCCTAAACTCCTTTCTTAACAAAATATGAAAAATCCATGCCATATCTTCATTCACTAGCTAAATTTGAAGTCAGAAGAACTAGTGTGGGATGAAGATTTAAGCCCAAGTCTCTTGACTAGGTTACCTGTCAAATAAAGGCAGATTTTAAAACAGGTATGCATTAATTGGATACACAGAGACCAAGAACCCTGATTTGCCCTGATTCTGTGCTCTCCTTGCTCATCTATTGTATTGACAAGGAAACTGAGGTCCAGAAAGAGGAATTACTTGCTCATGTAAAGGAGATATGGAACCCAAGGGACACATTTGTGCCCTTTGTGTTTATGGGGATGTTTTCAAATACTAATTTGAAACATTAATACATTTGTTTCTCTTTCTCCTGTGTCACCCTACTCCCTCCCAAACTCTTGCTGTAACAGCAATGTGAAACAGCAGAAAAAAAACTCTATTCAAAGTCAGAAGACTATGGTTAGTTATGACTATCTAGTAGCCCTGTGACTTGTTTCAAATCATTTAATCTCTCTGAGTCTCTTATCTGTAGAACTGGAATAATAACCTTACATTAATTCACATAGTTGTTCTGAAGAAAATGTTTTGTAAACTCTTCCTATGGTCAATCAATAGTTTAAGGACCTGAGATTTCTTTGACGTGAGTTCTCCTTCTAGCAACAGGGAATTCAACCTCTTTACATTTTAAGACACTACCTTTATGAGTTTATGTGACTAAAAAGTTTATCAAAGATTACCTAAAAATTAGTATTGTGAAGAACAGGGAAATAATAACAATATTCTGAATGTGAAAATATCATGAATGTAATTAATATAAATGCAATAAGAAGAAGAACACCCAGGCTCTAGTTTGGATTCTGACTCTTGACTGTGTTATTCCTCCCAGTCTTGAACTTTTCTAATTTTTAAAGGACAGAGTTAGACTAAATAATTTCTAAGGTCTCTCTAAGTCTATTATTCTTTGATTCAATAGCAAAACATCATCACAGTGTATAGGGATAGTGTAATATCTGGTATGACATGCTTTGAATATCTGAAATCATTAATCAAATTCACAAACTGGGTAAGTTATCTGTATAGATATTAAACAAACATATAAATGGACAATTGTGGCTTCTCCAGTATGGATCTACTCTACGTACAATATATCCAAATCCAGCTGCCTTTCCTGTCTTTTTGTGCCATAATTCTGATTTAAAGATCAACTATAATGGTCATTCACCATATAATGGTCACACCATTGAAGTCAATGGTAAAAATAATTTCTATATTCTTATAATCATTATACATCTTTCCCATTTAAAATATTATTGTCCTCCTTCTATATGTGTCTTTAAATATCTTTGGCATGACTTTGTTTAGTTAGATCTATTGCCACTATTGCCAAGATTTGTTTGTTAGTTTTACCCTCCACTGTTTCTGTCTCCTCATAATAATCTAGCATCCTTCATGACATTTTATAAACAAATTTCTTGACTTAAGGCAATAGACCCAATGGTGCTTTTGGCTGCCATTTTTCTCCACTTAGAAGGAAAGCCACCCTTGCTAATGAAGACATTTTATGAGTTCCTTTGGCCTTCCTGTTGAAGCAATAGATTTGTATCAGTTTAACTTCTGCATAAATTATTATAATCACTATTAAAGTAATTTCTGATACCCGCTTCCAATTTTTCATCTCTGATTGAGAATTCTTTAAAAAAAGTTCATGACTAAATTGTGTACAAGGTACTTGAAAAAGTAAAGGCATCATAAAAAATCTTGGGCCTTGGACCAAAAAAAAAAAAGCCAACTGAGAAGACAACAACTACTAACTTCTATGCCTACTTTCTTACCCATACAAAATCTTTATGCAAGTCATATACACAAATCAAAAATATCCTTATTGAGAATATTAATAGAAAACAAGTAAACTTTTTCTAAGTAATATTCCACAATGAACCATTTCCTTTCCATTTTGCAATTCACCGAAAGAGAGAACTTAAGATTGCATTATACCTCTTATTTAATTGTGAGAAAGCCTTTAGTTCAGGAAAGTAAAAGGTCACCTTAAAGACTCTTTTACAATCTATTTCCCATCCATGCTTAAAAATCAAGTTTTCTAGAAATATATGTATGCATGTTTGTATGCATACATGCATGCATGTATGTATGTAAGAACAGCCTATAGAACTTGTTCATCATTATGCATATCTGGGATAGACAAATGGATGAGTTGAATTCAGAACTGAATAGGAGGAGAGCATACTTGATTAACTTCACAAATAGCAAAACTATTTTAGCGACCCCTAGATTCCCATGGAAACAAAGGTCTATCTTTGTAATACTGACATTATACTGGTATATGACAGCAACATATGAAGTAAAAGAATCATTGAAGAATTAAAAATGCATATTACACTGAGGACAATAGAGATTTGCATGTTAGATATGAACAGGCCATAGTATTTAAGCTATGAGCAACTTTATTAATTTTTCATCATAAACTTATTTACCACTACAGAAACCTATTTGTAATTAGAGACTCTCAGAGATCACCAAGATCCCCATTCATTTTACAGCCAGTATAACTGAAACCAAATCCCCTTCCCCTCCCACCAAAATCAACTTTTAAGCATTGCCCTCTCTCTTTGCCTTTTTTATCAAGCTGTTAATTCTCTTTTTATACTTTTCTTGCATATCTTTCATTTCTTTTCCTAATTTTTTCTTCACTGCTTTTATAAGATTTTAAAAATAATTTCTGCTTTTTTTAAAGTCACTTTCTTTAGTTCTTCATGGACTTCTTGTTGGACTTGTGTCCAGTTTGCATTTTTCTTGGAGGTTTTGCTTATAGATATTTTCAAGTCATTATCTTGTTTTGAATTTGTGTCTCGAACTCCCTGTCACTATGGTAAGGTTATTTTTTGTTATTGTTGTTGCTCATTTTTCCAGTCAGTTTCTTGATTTTGGACTTTACATTAGAGTCATGTTCTGTTCACATCTGGGGATGGGGAGGATGTTTGGCCTGAGATTCTGTCTTTTATGTCTTTCTGCTGCCCTCACAGCTCAGTGGGAGTCTGTAAGTTTTGGGTGTTACCAAACTGATGTGATTCAAGAAGAGGTCTGGTATCTGACCTCCTGGTCTATACTCTGGTCCTTAGCCAGAAGGGCTATTGTATCCTCATAACCACGACCATTCTTCTCTCCTCCCTGGAGCTATAATTTAGAATATAGTGGGCAACAGTGCTACCAGGTGGCACCTGTTCCTGCTCCTAGTGCTAGTAGAGGAGTCACCTGGGATCTCTTTCTAACCAGGTGTTCAGTCCCCTTACCACCTCTGGGCTTTAGGTCACTCTCTATACCTGCCACCACTGCCACAGCATGGTGTTTCCTCTACCATTGTTACTACTTCTGTGCAGTGCACTCCTCACCAGTCCCCATCCCACACCTGTAGACTTCTCTTTCTGTCTTTGTAAGCTAACCCAATATAACTTTTAGTTGGCTTTCCTGCCAAGAATTTAGTTTGATATGTTTTTTAGTTTATTTTAGAGGTGGGAGAGAGGTGTGGTGTTGGGAGAGCTTGGAATAATGCTGGTTTCACTCTGCCATCTTGACTCCACCTCCAATGAGTAACTATAAAAAAGAATATGACCTCCCTCCCCTAAATGCTATCAGTGAAGTGTATCATAGGAAAAGAAGATGAGCTGATCACTTCTGAAGAAGAGGGATGGTAGGTAGATAACCAAAGTGTTTCACTAATACTTTTGAAATATCAGGAGAAAGCAAGAAAGGTCTGTGGTATGTGGGGTAAATATCCTGTGGCAAATCTATGGAAGGACATAGAAAAGAGTTTTAAATGGTGAGAAGGTATGGATGGTTTGTTATTGGACCTGCGTTATTGAAGGGAATTCCTAAATCAATAAGATAACAAGCCCATTTGAGTATTTGTATCTGAATGGATAATACAGTCTTGATAGCACAGGCAAATTAAGAGTAGATACATTTTAGTGATGGTGGCAAGGGCAAGGGCAAAATCTGAATAAATACCATTGAGCATAACTTCAGGACTTCCATATCTAGGGAATAAAGGCCATAAAGAACTTGATAAGTCAGATCATAGTGAGAAATAATCTAATTAACTGGCTGAAGGAAAACTGTAAACAGTCACTCAACAGCTCTTATGCCTGCTAAAAATTTCATATGTTGAATTCTTCATTACAGTCTTTTTAAAGACAATGAAACGTAGAATTTAAACAATATATAACAAACTCATTTTAATAAAGTCTTTATGTTGGTTCTATTTTTAATATCATCCATTGATCACATGCCATTGTCTAAGGCCAATGCTAGATCCTAAAGGGGATGCAAAAGATGAAGCTTTAAAAAGGAAAAAAAAAGATACAATTCCTAAGCTCAAGAAGTTTCCAGTTCCATGGGGATGGAGATTTGGGGTAAGGAGTAAAATATAAGATGTGTCCACAAATAAATATAATTCGAAGTACATTATGGAAGAAAGAGGAAATAAACAAAGTGTCACAGGAGATTTAAAAAGAGGTCTATCACTTTTGGCTACAAGTAGGTGAGAATCAATGATTCTTTTCTTAAGTTATTTCTGTCATTAAGACCCTGTTTTGACCCTATTTGGCAGCTAATTGACCACTTTAACCTACCACAGGGAAGCTAGGTGGAGCAGTGGATAGAGTACCAGGTGTGGAATCAGGAAGACCTGAGTTCAAATCTGGCCTCAGATACTTGCTGGCTGTGTGACTCTGGGCAAGTCATTTACCCCTGTTTCCCTCAGTTGCTTATCTGTAAAATAAGCAGAAGAAGGAAATGGCAAACCACTCCAGCATCTTTGCCAAGAAAATCCTAAGTAGGGTCTTGAAGAGTTGGACACAACTGAAAAAATGACAGAACAACAGTAACAACACAACCTATTGTAGTCTTAAAAATTTCTGTCTTTGGTCTCTCTGTCGTTATTATGATTAACTCTGACAAATTAATAAGAAATTTAGAAAACCAGGACAAAGGAACAAGGATAAGACCTTCACAATCATACAACATGTTTGCTCTGGCAGTTCAGGGCAAGGATTTGAACTCAAGACGCTACAGATAAAGAGGCAATAAAATAATATGCACCAATACCCTTCCCCAGGCTGCTACATCTTTTGTTCTGCCCATGAGTCAGCAGATTACAGAAGCAGAGATTAAAATAGCCTATCTGTCTTTATCCTTCCTGAATTAATTTCCTACAGACTGGTATTTGCCACCCTTCATACATGTTGTTTCAGTTATTGTCATTAAATAGTACTATTCAATCCTCTAGGAACCTAGAGGTACCAAATATGTAGAATTAATCTGCTCCCATTTAACTTTCCCTGTACACCACTGTGCCTAGAAGTGTTCTAGGGAAAGACTAACCAGAGGGACCTTTTTGAGTTCCTGCAGTTCTAAATCAATGTTCTAATTAATTAATTATTTGTAATATAATTATCTGCTCTTCAGTTCCCTCTGTCTCTTTTATAACGTGAAAATAAGATATCATTGACACAAATGCTTTATTTGATATTTTTTGAGGGGGGAAAGTATAGAAAACATGTGTAGTAGAAAGCCAGTTGGACTCCAATTCAAGAAGGATATAAATTCATATCTCAATTCATAAATTCATATGCTATCTGGTGTCAAAACTGAGATATGGATTTATATACATTTCTTGGAACTTCAGTTTCCTAATCTGTAAAATTAGGGGAATCATATTTGCACTATCCGTTTTACCAGGATTGTTGTAAGGGTCTGATTCCTTCAATTGTGGGGAATGCTTCCGTTGATGCAAATTGCTGCCTCTTTATGTGTTAGTAAAATTTATAATTCCATCAATAAACATTTATTAAACACATACTATGTGTGAGTCACTGTTCTAAGTACTGATGATTACAAAGAAAGCAACTCACTCTCCAAAAAAAGCCTTAAACAAAAACCAGTGCCTCTTCTCAAGGAGCTCAAAGTCTAAGGAGAAAGGCAACATATAAATATCTGTAAACAAACAGGATGCATACAAGGTAAATTTTAGATAATATAAGAGGGAAGTTATTAAGATTAAGGAAAATTGGGAGAGGTTTCCTTAGCCAAGACTTGAAGGAAGCCAGGGAATCCAGGAAGCAGAGATAATGAGAGCAAGAATTCTAGGCCAGTGATCATGTGGGAGACACCCTGGTTATGAACTTCTCCACTCTAGCTTGGTTTGTTCTCAGGCTACAGAGAGAAGGGGACTATGTGTCACTGGGCACTCACTCAAAGCTTTTCCTGTCTAGTAGATACTTTCAGAGCTCATGTTCAGGTGACACAACCTTTGAGGACCTAATATAATGTCATTCTGCCTCTCTCTCTGCCTTACAAACCTAAACCCTGTTCTTCATCCACATGGCAACCTCTAATCTCTCAGCCCCTCAGTTCTTTTCCAAGCCTCACCCCATACTAGCTATATTATTCTCCCTTCCCCATCCTGACCCCTTGATGAAACAGTTCAACTCTACACAACCCTCTTCTCTTGATTCCCTGACCTCACTATCCTATTGCTGATGTTGTCCTGCAAAACTTTAATCTTGGATCACTCTGACCATCCACTCACTGCTTTTCACTCCTACTCTCATATGTGTTACTGAAGAAAGCAGCTAGAGAAAAACCCTGAAGGCATGCTGACTGGGTCTACTACACATTTATATTACATCAGCTCAACTGGGTCCTCACGGCTGCAAAGCAATCCCTTTATACTTTTATTAAATCACTATCCCACACACTACAGTAGCTTTTCCCAACCTTTGCATCCCTCTTCAAACCCCATATGGTTCTCTCTCCCTTATTCATTTTCTCAGCTTAAAACTTTACCTCATATTTTACTGGGTCATTTGCCAAGTGCTACCTCTTATCCCTTCCTCATCTCATATCACCCAGATGTCTCCATCCATTGTCTCTTCATTCACTCCATCTCACATGAAGAGGTGGTCCTTCACCTTACTGAGACAAGCCCCTCAATGTGGGCAAGTGATGCTATCACTTCCCTTCTCCAGCAGATTGCTCCCTTTGTCCTCCCTACTCTTTCACTTATCTTCCTGTCTACTGGCTGCTTCCCTCCTGCCTACAAATATGTCCCTGTCTCCTTCATTCTCAAAATGACTTCTCTTGATCCATCCATTTCTGCTAGCTACTGTGCCATATTTTTCCTGCCTTTTATGGTGAAACTCCTTGAGAAAGCCATCTACAATATATGCTTCCTCTTCTTTTCCTCTCATTGTCTTCTTAATTCTCTACAGTCTGGCTTCTGACCTTATCATTCAACTAAAACTGCTCTCTTCAGAGTTACTAATAATCTCTTAATTACCACTCTAATGGCCTTTTCTTTAGTCCTTATCCTTCTTGACTTCTTTTTTGCCTTTGACACTTGGTTACCCTTTTCTTGAAACTCTTCTCTCTAGGTTTTCATGACACTACTTTTTCCTGGTTCTCCTGCTTTATCTGATGGCTCCCCAGTCTTTTTTGCTGACTCTTCATCCAGGTCACATCTGCTAACCGTGAATGTCACACAGGGTTCTGACCTAGGCCCTTTTCCCCACCCTCTACTATTTCACTGGATGATCTCATTAGCTTTCATGAATTCAATGATTATCTCCATGTAAATGATTCCCAAATCTACTTCTCCAGCCCAGCATCTCTGCTGACCTCCAGTCTCCCATCTTCACTTGCCTATTTGACATCTCAAAGTGGATATCTATAATGGCAAGCAAAGAAGTACTTGTCTCAGCTATTTAATTATTTAGCACCTTGTTTAAGTTCAAGTTTTTTTTTTAAGTCTTGCCCATGATTATGTCAAGTCTTTGTTAAGAAACAGAACTTGTGAACCCCACAGTGGGAGGAACTTGCTAATGCAACAAGAAGGGGTAGAACAGGGAGGAGCTAATAACCACATATAAGGAGAAGCCCAAGCTGGGAAAGAGCAGAATGGAGAAGGGGAACTTTGTGGTGGCCAGGCATTCTATTTGTCTGTTCTGTCTGTGTTGACTTTTGTTTGTGATACTTTGTACAGAAGCCCTGGGACCTTACTGAAAGCCCTGAAAGAGGATTTTCTTGTTTTCTATTTACAGAAGTCCTGGAGCAGGGTTTCAGAGGTCCTGGGATTATACTGATGATGTATGTTGAGTTCTCAGACTTTGTTGGGGGGTCTATGTTGATTTCACAGGCAGATAGTGAATTGATGATGGGGCCAGAAATGTGTATAAATGTTATTGTGGCTCTGTTAAGCTTTGTCTTCCCAGAATCAGAAACTGTAAAAGACTTGAGATGGACTGGATACTGTTAGCTTCAATATGGAACTGGATGAGGAGCTGAGAGCTGCCTACCAGGTGACAGTTGTGTAGATTCAGGCAGGAGTTGGACCATGGAAGAGGAACCATGGAATTTGGGAGCCAGCCTCAAGTCAAGATGAAAACACCTCTCCTTGGGTACTTAGTGCTGACTGAGAAGATCATGATTTATTGTGGCCTAGGGGCGGGAGAACTTTGAACTTTGTACTTTGTGTCTCTTAAGGAGGCTTGCACCTTAAGGATGATTGAGTTAAGGACTTAATGAATGATATCTTTTGTTTAAAACTATGTGGGCTACTTCAGTGATAAATTGTTATGTTATAACATTGTGAATGCTGTACTTTGGTTTCTATGAATGTTTTGCTTTAATTTACTGCTGAATAAATAGAGAGTTCATTATACTATGTGATCAGAACTTTAGAGCTATCCACAGCAGCAGTCCTCTGGAAAGCTGCTTGTGCTTGGCTTTACAATATCATATAAACATGTTAAACTCAACATATCCAAAACTAAGCTCATTATCTTTTCCTCCAAATTCTCCTTTCTTCCTAACTCCCCTATCACTATTGAGCGTACCATTATCATTCCAGTCACTGAGGCTTATAATCTAGGTGTCATCCTTAACTTTTGACTAGTACCTAGGTGGTTTAGGGTAGCTAGGTGGCACAGTGAATAGAGTACTGGGCTTGAAATCAGAAAGATGAGTCTTTCTGAGTTCAAATCTGGCCTTGGACACATACTAGCTGTGTGACTCTAGGTAAGTCATTTAACCCTGTTTGCCTCAGTTCCTTATCTGTAAAATGAACTGAAGAAGGATGGCAAACCATTCCAGTAACTTCATCAAGAAAACCCTAAAATGGGGTCATGAAGAGTCAGACATACCTGAAAAAACGAACAACATCAACATCTTTTACTCTCCACATCCAATCTGTTATCAAGGCCTTTTGGTTTTACCTTTGTAACATCTCTTATATGTGCCACTTTCTTTCCTCTAGCACTGCCACACCCTGGTTCAGGCCCTTATCACCTCATATCTGGACACTTGGAATAGCCTGTGCATTAGTCTCCCAGTCCTCTATCTCTCACTATTTTAATCCATCCTCTATGCAGCTACAAAAATCATCTTCCTCAAGCACACTTTTGACCATATCACATCCCCTCCCCCAATAAACTCCAACAGCTTCCTTTTACCTCCAGGATCAAATATAAAATCTTCTATTTGGCTTATAAAGCCCTTCATAACCTGATCCCTATCCTTTACGGTCTTATACCTTTCTCCTTTCTCCTCGTGCATTTTGTGATCCAATGACACTGGCCTCCTTCTTCTTTGAACTAGAAACTCCATCTCCTGTTTCCAGGCATTTTCACTTGCTGTCCTCCATGCCTGGAATTCTTTCCCTCCTCATCTCTATCTCCTGCCTTCCTTGGCTTTCCTTAAGTCCCAGGTAAAATCCCAAAATTTAGGAAAGAAGCCTTTCTTGATCTCCCTTAATTCTGGTGCCTTCTCTCCAATATGTCCTATACATTTCATGTCTGTACAGAGTTGTTTGAATGTTGTCTCCCCCATTAAACTTTGAACTCCTTGAGAGCAGGAACTGTCTGTTGCCTTTTTTGCATTTTATTTTGTTTTGTTTCCCCAGCACTTAGCATAGTACCTAGCACATAAAAGGTACATGATAAATATTTATTGAATGACTAAATGATTAACCTTCATGACAAGATACAGCATTAGAAGAAGATGTCACTAAAAATTATATAAGAAATTATTTGGAAGTCCTAAAGTCCTATATACATGTAAGTTTATTAAAATTATTTTCAGGGATTGGGAAAGGGAATTTCTTTTAAAGCTTCAAAATCCTTTTTGAATAGGTCTAGACGAAACCATTTTGTCCAATCTTTGGAGAATAAAAAATATTTTTCTTGCCTCAAAGTTTCATTTGCCTTCACCAAAATCATTCATTTTATTTTATTTTTTAGAAACTTGTCCAACTCTAATTCTGAAGGCAATTGGCATTGGGTTCTGGTGGTTGCTCTGGCTGCCATCCAGAAACTGGCTCAGCAGGGTGTTAAGGCAAAGGCAAGGTCAAGGAAAGGCTGTGTCAAGTTGCCATAAGTTGTATATACAGGTCAGACAAAAAAAGTTCAGGAATGAAGCCATCTGGAATCCAAGCTGCAAAGGTCATGCCAAACCAAAGGCAGCATTTTGAGATGAATTAAAATAAGGGTTAGCCAAGGTAATCAATGTATGCAGAACTACAGAACCAATTGTATTCAACATTGATGAGAAATAATGAGCAGGCTCATTTTGAAATAGGAGCAATATGTCCAGATGCTTGCTTCTCTTTTGAGGCACCCCTTCCCTAAGGTCACCCTCCCTAAGTTCTAAAGCACGTCTAATTTCCTAGTGGGAGGCCATTATTTTGTGTCTACATTAAGATGCTTAAAACATTTTCCTGCTTGATAATGCCTAGTGATTCGGTCAACCAAGTTAACTCAACTAAATTCAGAAAAAAATATTATTTATTAAATCAACAAATGTTTACAAAATATCTATTTAAGGGGTCAGCATGCATGCTATAGAGAAAATCTTGATTTGGGATCAAAGGATCTAGATTTGAATCCTGTCCCTGCTTTTTATTACCTGTTTGACCAGGGACAAGTCATTTCCTCACTCTGGGTCTCCCATCTGTTTGTAAGGTAAGGGGGTTGGATTTATAATCAGTGGTATGTTGGATATGTTGTATTTCACTAAAATGGAGGGCCTATATCAAAATGGAAGATTAAGTTTAGAAAAAGGAGACACTGAAAGATTGACCATAATTTCTTGACAATGCAATAGAAATACAAATATATAATATACTTAATGCTTGATTTTTTTTTTACTTTTTAAAAATTTGTTTTATAGGCAACTGGTGTTAAGTGATTGCTCAGGGTCACATAGCTAGTAAGTGTCAAAGGCTAGATTTAAGCTCAAGTCCTTCTACATTTTCCCCCTGATATCAAATCTAAATTTGTCTTATTGTTATTTCTACTCATTATTCCTGGTTGTGGTTGTTGTTTGTCCTTTATTCTTGAAGAGGACCATGACATCCAGAAGGTGATGCCATGATTTGCAAATAAATTGTATTTAAGTGAGTGAAGACTGTACAAAATCACCAGCCTCACTTTTTCCTCCAGAGCCTTCTGGGCCCAATAGCAAGATATAGATCAAGACTGGAGATGGCCCCAGATGTGGTTGTAGTGGGAAACCTTGGCCTTTATAAGCTAAGGTCCTTACCAGGTCTCAGTTTGACTGAGGCAATACCCATTCAGTGATTAAGGTTAGGTAAGAAGTGAGGCAAAAAAAATGACCTCTTTTACCTACTCAAAAAATAGAAAATCAATCTGGGAGGGTCTTCCCTCAGGGTTTCTTTCTATTTACATTCACACTGAGCCTTCTGGGCCCAAACAATGACCAAGTGAGGCTTGGTCTTGGAGCTATTGGTCAAATCAACAAGAGCTTTTTCTTTTCCCCTCCCCCACCTCCATTATTCCTGGTTCTCTCCCTCTGGAGCAAAATAGAGCAAATTGGATCCCTCTTGCAATATTCTAATTGAATACTTGAAAACAGTTATCATATTCTGACCTGCCTTCCTCCACCCCCACCCTCCATGCTAAATCTCCCCAGTTCTTTGTACCATTCATCATATAATGTGAACTCAAGGTCATTTACCATCCTTGTTGTCCTCCTCTGGACACTCTCCAGCTTATTGATTTCCTTCTTAAACTGTGGCACCCAGAAATAAGCACAAGACCATATGAGGTCTGACCAGGGAAAAAATGCAGTGGGACTATCACATCTCTATTCCAGGAAGCCATGTAGCACATAACAAAGCCCCAGACGGCAATAGCTTTTTAGACTATCATGCCATACTGCCGCTTCATGTTGAATTTGCAGTTCACTAAAATCTCTGGATGTTTTACAAGACAACTGATGCCTCCCTCATCTTGAATTTTTGAAGTTAATTTTTTGTACCCAAATGAAAAACTTTCTACTTATCCCTATGGAATTTCACCTTCTTAGGTTTAGCCCGATGATCTAGAGTATTTACTATCCCTCCTAACTTGATGCCCTCGGCAAATTTGATGAGCATGTTATTTATGTCTTTAGTCATTGCTTAAAATATCAGTATCAATGTCAATGATCATATCTTCCCATTATTTGGTTCCTCTAAATATCCTAACAGAAGTACCTGTTCAATGAGATTATAGTCAGTCACCACTTGGCAGCTTGCTGTGGTCCTAGAATGGACCAAGAGTAACCCAGGGGCATCTGCCCTGCATAGAGGAAGGTAGTATATCTGTGCTCTTTTCCTCTTCCAAGTCATATAGTCCTTTAATTCACTGTCTGATACTGACAAAATCAGGATTAAGTGACTGCGATAGAACTCTGTATGGTAATAATGCCAATTGTTCGTTCTTCGTTTGTACTTTGGCTAAGATGGCTAAAAGCATTGCTCAGAGGTTCTGCCTTATGAAGACTAAGCAGCAATAAATCTTACTTACTATGAAGAATTTTTCATTAAAGAGGCTAGGAAAAATGCTATGCCAGGCTAAAGTGTGGGACATCGAAGGAGAAATGACATATTAAATTGAAATGCTGCCTCTTAATCAAATGAAGGAAAAGGATGATGATATTAATAGAAGCAACCTGTCCAGAATGAGGGGAGTTATAATCTTGCTGTCCTTTACCCTCCACAGTTAAGAGACAACAGATGCTTATTAAGTACTTATCACATGCCAGGCATTGTACTAAGTGCTGAGAATACAAATACAAGTAGAAAGAAAAATGGTCCCTGGTCACCAGGTGCTTACATTCTACTAGGGAAGATAACACTTTAAAAGAAGTGAAAAACGGTAGGACTCCCAAGATACCTGAGGTGGCTAGAGCGGGAGGAGGGGGACTTCTGGTAGAGGAAGATGAGAACAGAGTCTACAGAGGAATTAGACGTGGCTTGGATGGGTGCTTTCCATGAATGGAGGTTCTGGGAGGAGCCACCCAACATGAGGGAGATCTTTCAGGGATGGAAGGTGCTTCCAATGTGCTGAATTCCATGCTGGAGTGAGCTTCCAGGAGGTAGAGATGTCTAGGCATGGTAGAGAATATACAAAGTGCAGCCTGGAGTGCATTGGTCAGAAAACATCTGGAATACTGTGTGTAGTTCTGTGTGCCATCTTTTAGGAAGAATATTTAAAAGACAGAGCACATTCATGGGACACCAATCAGGATAGAGAGGGGACTTAAGGCCTTAACATATTAGGAGGGGTTGAAGAAACTAAGGCTGTTTATTCTAGAGAAGAGAAAATTTGGTGGGGGATGGGGGACAGACATGGTTTCTGTCTTTGAGTATTTTTTGCAGGCTATCCTTTGGAAGGGGAATTCTCTGTTTAGTGTCAGAGTGCAGAACTAACTGCAATGGATGGAAGTTACAGGAAATCGGATTTGGGTTTGATATAAGGAAATATCTTAAAAAGTGGGTCTGTGATAAAGTCAAATTGGTTAACTTTGGACATGGTGAGTTCATCATCACTGGAGGTCTTTAATTGGGATCACTTTGATGTGAAATGGGATGAAGTAGTTTTTTGCTCAGGTATAACTTAGACAAGATGACTTCTGAGGTCAATTCTAAGGTCCAATAATATTAAATTTAAACCAATTTACAGAAGAAAACAAGGATGAACCACCAGTGGCTCAAGGGGAGAATGTCTACCTTGAGTAAGCCGCTTGGGGCTATTCAGACTGTCAGAACAGCAATATTTCTCCAAAGCTACCCCTAGTTATATATTTCAATTTATACAAGCCCCCAAATCACCAACTGGTACTACATGGGCTTGTATTTGCATGGGAATAGAACAGAAATAGGAATTGAGAATCTGCAGAAGAGGAACAATCATTCTTCTTGAGTCCCTTAATATCTGACAACCATTGTACTACTAGGAGGTGAAGGAGGCCAGTAGCTCCAATTAATTAGGGTTCCCTGACCAGTTGGTGGTACCTAGGAGATAGGCATTAGCATTCTGCTACAAGAAGGGAACCTGGTTGTATAAGGCCAAAGCCCTATTGCCTATGTTCAGTCATAGACTTAGAGGACATTAACTAGAGCAAGTCCTCTCATTTATCAGGTGAGAAAACTGAGATTCAAAGAAATTCATGAATCCCCAAGGCCACAATGCTGGGCTGTGTCAGAGCAGGGACTGGAACCATGGTTTCCTGGGTCCCAATTTATCAGTAATCTTCCTAAGACAGAGATCTGATCATATGACTCTCTTCTTTATACCCGTTTAGAATCTCCCTAACACCTATAGGATAAAACTAAGTCCTTAGCCTGGTATTCATGGGTCTACCACAAAAGTAAGCTCCTACCTACATTTCTAACTCTGTATTTTTTTTCCTTCATGCATTCTAAATTCCAGCCAAACTGTATTGGTTGCCCTTCTTTGATTATGTCTTATCCTCTTGCACTCCCATGTATTTTCAAAGGCATTTACTCATGTATAGAATACATTTTCTCCTTATCTCAGACGATCAGGTATCAGCTCTTTCATGAAGCCTTCATGGACCTCCAACTGAGAATAACTCCCTCCCTTCAAATTTCCCTAGAACACCTTTCATGGATACAGAAAGTTCTTAATGATGGTTTGTTGAACTAAAATAGCTTCATGATGTTCTAATATTAATACATTCATGTACATTCTAAGTCCTGGGAATATCAACCACAAACACCTCTCAAAGCCTATTCCCCCACCTTAGAACCCTCTAACAGAAGCCCTTACAAGACATGTTGAACATCTGTGAGCTTTTATTCCACCTCAACGATGTCTACAACGTCCATAGTAAACAAATTTCACCTTTACAAATGTTCTTGGGTGGAATGTGAGTTCTTGGATATGTGTGCACTCACAGAGCACATGACATGATTTTCCCAGGTTCCACGCACGCCTGAGTGCAGACCATTAACACTTTACATGGAACATGGTGTAGTAAAAAAAAAAAAAACATAAATGCAAATCTAAGAACTGAGTCTTCTTCAAGTGCTGACTCTTGCATACTTTGATTGAGTCACTTTTAGTAAATCATGTAACTTCTGAGTTTCAGTTTTATCTATAGAACAGGGATAATAATTCTTGCAATACCTGTCTCAAAGGGCTTTTGTAAGGGAAAAAACGACTTTGAAACTATAGAAATGATCTCCATAAAAACCATTTCACCTACACTAAATGTGCCTGGGAATATCTTAACCCTAGAGAGAGCTTCAGAGATCATATAGTTCAACTAGTTCTTTTTTTTTTCTTTTCTAATATGAGGAAACAGAGATCCAGAAGGGAAAATGACCTTCCCATGGTCATACACCTAGAATGTCAGTTCTAACATATTCCTCACCTCTACCAGAGCAATAACATACAAAGCAACTCAGATGGATACTTAAGAAAGAATTTAAGATGCCTAGAGACATACCCCAACATATCTTGAGATATTTTAATGATTGAGAACAAAAATAAGTAAATGTATTTTAAGTTCTATACGCAACTTCCTCTAGTCATAGACCAAGTTAGGAGAGCATTCCCAACTGGTGTTTTATGATTACAAGTCCCTGTGGAGATCTGAGAAGGCCTAAGACAGAAAGTTTTAAGCTTTAACAGGAAGTTCTTAAGGATCAGCAGAAACTAACTTTTGAAAGAGAGAGGAAGCCAGGCAATCTTTATATCTCCTCCAAACTCCTCAGACTGATTAAGTGCCAAAAATATACTCTAAGAAAAAAAAATCACACAATTGACCCTCCCCACCACAGCCACACTAGATTACAATCCAGTCCTTCAAAAAATAATAACAGAAAATTATAACAATGATTCTCCCTAAGGAAAATGCTGATTCACTTCTGGAAGCTCTGAGGTGGCCTTCCAGACCCTCCTCAAGGACTCCTGGCTAGAGGTGGGTGGAGTATGAAATGATTCCAACTAGTCTTACCTTAGTCAAAATTTCAGTGTTGAGGCACGACTGAGATTCACAAGGCTAATAGTACCTGATCAAGCCTTTCTATGTAGTGCTTTCGTAGCTGATTAGTCGACACATTCTCAGGTCTGACTGATCAAAAGATAAATCTGATTTCTAGAAGACTCTCCAAGTATCCCTTCTTATAATGTAAATTTGTGATGTGATCATTGTGTATATAGACTTTTAAAGCAGAGGTTTGTAACCTCAGATCCATGAAATTGAGATAAAAAAAGATAATTGTTTCAATTGATTTTCTTTATAGTCCTTTGTATTTTATTTTTATGTATTTACAAACATTTTCAGAAGAGGTTCATAGGTATCACCACCAGAATTTCAAAGGGGATATTTGACAAAAAATATTAAAAGCCCCTGTTTAAAGAGATTTCTTATTATACAGGAAAGAACATTGGGCTTATGATCAGGAATTTTAAGTTTGATTCTTGGCTCTATCAAGTGTCTGATCCTGGGAAACTTATTTCACTCCTTGAGCCTCAGTTTGTCTGCCTGTAAAATGTGGACAGTAATTCTTAATACTATCTAATTTAAAAGAGATGCTTTTAGGCAGTCATTTCGCAAACTTTAACATGATATAAAAATGGGAGTTGTAATTTTTTAATCTCCCATAAGTGTTTTTCAGGAGCTATATATCCCAACAAATATGCAATATTATAATGTCTATTATACCCTGGGTCTAGACCCCGTATGAACTCCTTTCTTAACCAAAATTTTAACATAGTTTGTAGGGGAATTCCATATGAACCTCAAATTTCATAGTGTGAGGTAGAGAAAAATAAGATTCTACATATATATCACATTTTAGGCATAATTTTGAATAAATTTACAATTTGAGAGTTATCTATAGCATTTAAGAAATTTAGTTTCTTCATTGAACACTTTCTCTAGTCATAGCCAGAAGACAATCAAATCTATTCAACTTTATCTCACATCCATTCCCCAACATATTTTTATTTCAGTCAATCCTGTCTCCTTAGGGTACATCAATAGTATCAGATTCATGTCTGTTGGACTTTGTTCCTGCTTTTCCTCCTGCCTGCTCTGCATCTTTTATCCTTTCCATCATCAATTTTTATTCATCCTTCGAACTCCCAAAGTGCTGCCTCTTTTTAATTATCCCACATCCTTCTTTTCCTTCCTAGAATTCCTATGTTTCTACATGTTATATAATCTTATATACCTTATATTCTTTTCCCTTGGCCATAGATTACCTTTTCATCCCTGCCATTTTGGGGAGACTTCTTGTCGAGGATTTATGGAAAGACATGGCCAAGAGTTACACAGAATGAGAAGGCATGTGTGATTGGCAATCAGTACCACTGGAAGGGAGTAAAATGATGAAGTTGGTTGGGTGAAATGACCTCTAGGTTCCCTACTGGCTCTAATTCTGTGATCTAAGGATCCTAAGATGGACCTAAATATTGAAGTTGATTTTTGTCAGTGGACATTGCTGTTCCAATTACATTGCAAACTCAGCATGGGTAAAGAATGTATCTTTTTCTGCATCTCCTTCATCATGAGTAGATGTTATTGGACATACTTGCTTCAGTATATCAAGCATCCATGAGTTTGATCCTGTGGGCTCTTCCTCTACTGACTCAAATTGAGACCCTTCTGCCCTTTAGTAGAAAATTTTCTCATATTGCTATGGTTAAAAAATTCATTATGTTATTACTAGCTGTGTACTGATGAGAATTCAGACTGAGGTTCCTTAGGCTGTACACAACTCAGCTGGTTTTTCATACTTGAAATAACTTGGTAGTACTTGCCTTCCAGTGGCCTTCAGGTAACTTGAGTCACATCCAAATATAAGGAGGTATAGAAGGAGGGCTTTAGCACTAGGTACATTGTAGTTACTGACATGATTTTTGCTAGCACTTTATTTGTATAATCAAAAATGGTTATTTTTTAAATAATTTTTTGATTCTGTCTTTCAGAGATCCTTATCTAATCTCTCATCATGAAATATATATGCATATATGTATATGTATTATTAAGACTTTTCTCCTTATTTCTGTCAATATGTCAAGATTTGAGAGACAGAGTTCACAGGAGGACCCAATTTCAGTTTCTTCCTCAACACGTATTGACTGTGTGATCCTAGGAAGTTATATAAACTCTGTGTCCCAATCAGCTCTCTAAGACTCTAATAGATAGTTATCTATCTGCATTGGTGAAGGGAGTTTCCTTGCCTGGAGTTTCCTATGCCAATGAGATCACAGGTCCAAACCAAACAGCTACAAGAAACTCATGAACACTTTCCCCACTAACCAAGAGGCCAATTACTCTAAGTCCTTGCAAGGCTTTTAAACTGTTGACAATCTAAGGATTGTCCAGGAGTGACTAACCCATTCTTTTCTCTTGCATATCCAGGGAGAATCTGACAGTAATGCATTTGCATTTGCTACCAATAAGATAAAAGAAAAATAGTGATTCAGTCTCACAAAGGTATGTTGGATTCACTATAATGAAGGTGTCTGAGATGAGAAGTGTAGATATGATCTCTTTCCTGCCCTCAAGGAGCTTTCTGTTTACTAGGGAGATAAGACAGAAGCACTAAGATGCTAATATACATTGCAGGCTAAGTGCATTAGAGAGGTGTGTCACAATTTGCCAGAAATCCACAAGAGGAGAGATTATTTTTTAAAAATCTATTTATTTTTAGTTTTCATCATTCACTTCCATAAGATTTTGAGTTCGAAATTTTCTCCCCCTCTTTCCTCTCCCCCCCACAAGACAAAATGGAATCTGATATAGGCTCTACATTTACATTCATATGAAACATATAGTCATGTTGTAAAGAGGAATTAGAACCAATAAGAGGAACCAATAAGAGAAACAAAACACAAAAAGGACAGAGCAAATGGTATGCTTCAATCTGCATTCAGACTCCATAGTCTGAATTTTTGGATGTGGATAGCATTTTTCGTCATGAGTCTTTTCGTGTTGTCTTAGATCCTTGCGTTGCTGAGAAGAGCTAAGAGTCTATCAAAGTTAGTCATTGCACTATGTTGCTGTAACTATGTACAATGTTCTCCTGGTTCTGTTCCCCATCATTCAGCATCAGTTCACATAAGTCTTTTCAGGTTTTTCTGAATTTTGCCTGCTCATCATTTTTTATAGAACAATAGTATTACAACACATTCATATCCCATAGCTTGTTTAACCATTCCACAATTGATGGGCATTTCCTCAATGTCTGATTCTTGGCCACCACAAAAAGAGCTGCTATAAATATTTTTGTATGTATGAGTCCTTTTCCCATTTTTCTGAGAGAGGTTAATTTTCTATCATTTTTTTAACAATTGTTTTATTAACTTCTGGTTTACATCATTCATTTCTGCCAGATTTTGAGTTACAATTTTTCCCCATTTTCCCCCTACCCACCACCCCAGAATAGCAATTCCACAAGATATCCCCTCATCCAATCTGCTCTCTCCCATATCTTCTTCCATACCCTCTTTGACTTTACCATTAGGGTGAGGTGAAGAGAGATTAATTTTTTAAAAAGTATCCCAGAAAGAACCAATCAAGAGCTGTGGTCATTCAAGAGATAGCATTTGAGTTCAGCTGTAAAAGGCAGGTAGGAATTTAGCAAGAGAAGAGAGAGAAGGCAGGCATTCTAGGCACAGAAAACAGCAGAATGAGCAAAAGCCTAGAAGGAGGGGGAGGTGAAGAATGTTATCACAGGAAATAGAGAAATAATAACTCACATTTCTAAAGAGGCACTTTCCTCAAATTTTTTTTTTAAATCCTTTGAGTACAAATGTTATCATCATTTTGCAAATTAAGTAACTAAATTTTAGGGAAACAAAGTCACTTGGAATCATGACATTTGGAACTGAAAGATCCTCTGGTCCTCATTTTATGCATGAGGAAACTGAGGCCCATGGAGATTAAGTGGTTTGCCCAAAGTCACACAGGTAGTGAATAACAGATCTTAGATTCAAATCTAGATGCTCTAATCCCAATTCCATGGTTCTTTCCACTAGATCGTAATTGTCTATGATATTTGAATCTCAGTCTCCCAACTCCAAAGTCATGAAAGTAATAATTTAAACTATCTTATATTTGTATAGCACTTTGGAATTTCAAAGCACTCACATATCTATGATCTCATCTGAGCCTCACAACCCTCTTGGAAGGATTTCAGGGTAGAATGTTTTTATTACCTTTTTCTATATGAGGAAATTGAGTCTAAAGATGTTAAACAAGTCACACAGATACTAAATGGTGGAGACAGGCCTTGAACCCATCTCTATCCACTCCTAGCCCAGTGTTTTGTTTTTCCTGTACAGCAGTCTGTCTCTCAGAAAATAAATTAAGAAGCCACCTTCATCTTTGATTTCCATAATTCATACTTCAGAAAAGATTCAAAATCAATTTCATTATGTTTCCAGCTCAAACAATATACATAATCCATTATGGATCTCAAAGAAAAAAATATGGGAAGCATTGAGGACTTTGGAGTTATCCAATTTTTAAAAAAGTATTCCATAAAGAACAAATAAAGAGCTGTGGTTAGCTATGCATTTTTCAACAAAATATATAAATAACTCCAACCCAAGGTTCTACAGTTATATAAACTAGAGTTGTCACACACACACACACACACACACACACACACACACACACACACACACACATCAGAGGAAGCCCATATTTGCCTACTTTCCTAAAATCTAAAGGGATATTTTCAGCACTACATGGATCACTGCATGGTAGGGGTAGGCAGGTTGCAAAATGTCAAGGATGATTTACAAGTGAGTAGTGATGGAAACGATCCAATCGAGAATATATGATTATTCATAACAGGGATTAGATTTGTTCTACTTGGACTCACAGAGCAGAATATAACCAGTGGTTAGAACTTTTATAGGGAGAGACTTCAGATTGAAATAAGGAAAACATTTTCTTATAATTAGAGTAGTCACAAAATTGATAGGCCTGCAAAAAAAGTTATTAAACTATGCACATACCTTTTGACCTAATAGTACAACTATTAGGTCTCTACCTCCCAAAGATATCAAAGAAAGCAGAAAAGGACCCATATGTACAAAGTATTGATGGCAATGGTTTTTGCAGTGGCAAAGAACTGGAAACCTATGGTATGCCCACCAGGAGGGGAATGGCTGATCAATTTTGGTACATGAATGTGACAGAATACGTTCTATAAGTAATGATGGAGATGTTTTCAGAGAAACCTGTAAAGACTTGTATAAACTGATGCAGAATGAAGTGAGTAAAACCAGGAAGACTCACAATGAAACTTTACCCACATTCAGACAGAGGAGTAATTGAATAGTGTTCAGATTGAAACATATATTTTTGGATTTGACCAGTTCAGGATTTTTTTTTTTTTTACTGTATGTGTTTGTAACAGGATTTTTGTTTTTCTTTCTTTTTCTTTAGAGGGGTGGGGAGTTGAGAGAGAGAGAAAAGTTCTTGTTAATTTTTTTAAAAACTAATTTTTAAAAAATGGATGGGATTGCCTTGGAAGGAGACATTTGATGAATCTAGATGACCACTAATCCTATTATTGTCGAGGGCACTACCATCCTCTGATTTCCCCAGGTTCACTATGGAGTGTTATGCTCTAATGCTCTACTCCTCACTGTTTCTTCTCCTACTCAAATCCAATTAGTTGCCAATTCTTGTGGTTGCTACCTTGATTACATCTTTCATATATGTCCCCTTCTTTTCTCTGATATTGCTACCACTCTAGTTCAGAGTTCAATGCCTCATCACCTCATGCCTGAACTATTGTAATAGCCTCCTGATTGGTCACCCTCCCTCAGGTCTCTCCCTACCCCAGTCCATCCTCCACTTAGCTATCAAATTAATCTTCCTAAAGAGTAGTCTGACATGAGACCCCCTACTGCATTCAATAAACTTCAATGGCTTTCTGTTACCTCCAGAATCAAATATAAAATCCATTGACTTTTAAAGCCCTCATAACCTTACTACCTTTCCAGTCTTGTTATACCTTATTCCCCCTCACATATTCTGGCTTCATGTTCCTCAAACATGACACTCCATCTTCCAAATATACACATTTTCTGTTTTTTTTTAAAGTTTTATTGATGTGTTTTTTTTTTACTTTACCAATATTTATAGATCAACTTTACCCTGAGAAAGATTTCTTATAACAAAGTGACCTCATCTGAAAGTGTATACAAAATTCCATATCCAAAACACTCCCATCTCTTTGTTTTTTATTGTTTTTAGAGAACAGAAATCCATATTCTGTCTCTCCCACCCCAACTCCAATGGGAAAGGAAAGGAAAGGAAAGGAAAGGAAAGGAAAGGAAAGGAAAGGAAAGGAAAGGAAAGGAAAGGAAAGGAAAGGAAAGGAAAGGAAAGGAAAGGAAAGGAAAGGAAAACAAATTCCTCATAACAAATAAACTGTCAAGAAAACAAAATTTCTAATTTGAAGTAAACAAAAATATATGTCTAATTTTGTACTTTCAATCTATCACCACTCTATAAGAAGTGGATAGCATACTTTTTTTTTTATCTTCAGTCCTCTAGGCTCACAGATGTCAATGTATTGATCATAGTTCTTACAGCTTTCAAAGTTGCTTATCTTGACAGTATTTACAATACTGTAAATGGAAATATTTCTTCTGCTTCTGCTCATTTAATTTTTTATTAGTTTATAAAAGTCCTCAAAATTGTTCATTTTTATAATATTAATGATATAATTTAAATCATTCTTCTGGTTCTGCTTACTTCACTCTGAATCAGTTCACATAAGTGTTTCCATGTCTTTCAAATTTCCTTATTTTGACAGCGCAATAGTAGTCTGTACTATTCACATATCCTGATTCATAAGCCACAACTTATTCAGCCATTCCTCAATTGATGGGTATCCTTTACTTTCCAGGGTATTTTTTTTGCCATCACAAGACTGCTATAAATATTTTTATATGTAATATGACCTTTTCCTATTTCTTTGATTTCTTTTGGTTATAGGCCAACATTGGCATAGCTTGGTCAAAGAGCAAAAAAGCACATACTGTTCAGAAACTTTTTGTGTGTAATTTAAAATTACTTTCCAGAATGGTTTCATGTCAGTTCTATGCATTTTCACTGGCCATCCCCCATACCTGGCACTCACTCTTTCCTCACCTCTACTTCCTGGCTTCCTTCAAGTCTTAGCTAAAGTCCCATATTTTGTAAGAAGCACTTCCCAGTTTTCCTTAGTGCCTTCTACCTGGAATTCTCTCCTAGCTATCCTGAATACGTTCTATTTGAACAGAATTGTTTCTATGTTTTCTCCCTCATTAAACTACAAGTTTGTTGAGGGCAGGGACTGTTTTTTGCCTTTCTTAGAATCCCTAGTACTTAGCACAGTGCTTGGCACAAAAGAGGTGCTTAATAAATGTTTAGGAATGAATTTAGTTATAGAGGGGATTTTTGCTTAGTCTTAATGGTACTGAGTTCACAGGAGCATAGATTTAGAGCTAGAAAGCCCTCCTTAAAGGCCATTTAATTGCGTTTCTTCATTTTACAGATGTAGAAACTAAGGCTCAGGGAAGTTATGAGATATGACCAATGTCATGTGGGTCATCATTTATACCCAGGATTTGAACTTGGTTCTATGATTCCAATTTTTGTGATTTTTCTACTGTCTTCCTGCAGAGTCCTTTCCAACTCTGGTATCAGGTGTTTACGGGATGTGTGACTAGAAAAGGAAATGTGTTAGTCTCTTTATAAGGAGTAGAGATAACTGAGTGCTTCCCTGAGATCCAAGAGATATTAAAAGAACCAGAGAAAGGCCTCTAATGTGTTGAATGGATCCTTTAAGGAACTCAACACAGACAATAATTTCATGGGATAAGAAGGTGCAGAGAAGTTGTGATCTTTGCTGAGGGAGGAAATATCCATAATGAGAAGATTCAGTGCAATTCAACAGACATATATATTAAGTGCCTACTGTGTGCATAGCACTGGGTTCACTGAAATATTGAAATGTAAGACCTTATGTCCTTTCTATTCATTGAACTGACAGTTTCTAAGTGCCTGCCATGTGCTAAGCTAAGACTGAATTAGGTGTTGAGTAACATAAAGAGACAAGTAAGACATAGTGTTCTATTATAAAATGTTTCTGTTACTTCTTCACTTTAACACCCAAGCTCAGAATGCAACACAGCAATGTGGTTTATTAGGGCAAAGTGTGGTATCAACGTGACTAGTGCTTTAATGCCTGCCTGGGTGGTTAAGGCAGGGCTGGCAGACCACATTTCTCACCAGCTGTTACCAAGGCAAGTTTAGAAGAGGAGAAATAGAGGTTAGAGATCAAAGCCTGGTACCATTAATATGACAACAACTACAGTGAAATGTAAGGCAAGAATTGGTTACCTGTGATATAGGTGTCACTATTATCCATTTGAGATGGCTGATGTCCCTCTCTGCTACTCCCCACAAAATGAACCCCAAATGAATTTTTTTTTCTTATCTATTTTCTTTTCCTATTCTTCTCTCACCTTTATTTCCTCCCTTTTATTCTTCTTTATTCTTGTCTTTTCTAGAGGATTGGGCTCCTCATACTTTACAAAACACTTAGCTCACACCTCTTTTATACACTTGTAGAATGTAGTGTTTCCTACAATTTAGGAGGTACTTTAAGAAGGTAGAGAATCTAACACAACCCATTCACTTCACATAAAGAAACTAAGGTCCATAAAGGTTAAATGGCTTGCCTAAGATTGGACAGGTAAAATTGGTATTTAAACCCAAGACTTTTGACTCCAAATTCAAGACTCTAGAAGCTGAGGACCTGGGTTAGAATCACCTATGTTCTACTTATGTGACCTAGGGCAAGTATTTGTGTGATGTATATTATCTGTAAGTGTTACCTGCATACATACTGCAGTCCCTCACTAGACTATGAACTCCATAAGAGCAGGGCTGAAATCTTCCCTAAACTTTGCATCTTCACCAGCACTGTCTGATTTAGAAAGCTCTCAAGAATATTTGTGGAATTGAGTTGACTGCAGAAGACAGAAGTAGGGAGGCAGTTATTAGAAGGTGCCCAGATTAGCAGAGGAAATCCATGTGAGACTGAAGACTGTCCTATAAGTAATAGGGAGCCATTAAAGGTTTTCGAGGAGGCCTGGAAGGGACCTCAGAACTCATCTAGTTTAACCTGACCCTGAAGCAGAATGCCCCTCCCCTACAACATGACAAGTGGTCATAGACCTCTCCTGGAAAACCTCCAGTAAAAGCAAAATTCCCTGCTTCATGCAATGTGAATTTTTCCTAAAGACTTTAATAAGACTTACTGCTTTCTTTTGCTAATATTTGACTCTGTCATTATCACCAAACCACTACTTTCACTAGTATTGTGCAACAGCCTTCTAATGCTTTACATAGCCTACACTAACAATATAATCAGCACTGATTAAGCTGGCGACATAAGGAAAGACAGATGGACAAGGCTTCACAAACTCCATTCCACCCAATCAGACACACCCAATTCAATATTCCATTTCTTTCACAAAATATTTCCTATTTCTAAAGCCTCATCTTATAATTTTCCTTTTTAAGATCAGTTCAGGTACCACATTCTACAAGAATCCTTTCCCGATCAACTCAGTTATTAGAACATTTTCTCCTCAGTTTTCTTTGTACTGTTTTTTTGTATGTGTTGTATCCCAGCACAAAATGTTTGTTGAAATGGATCAAATATAAGATTGTGGATTAGGGACAACTACCCAACTGAATGCTCCCAACATTCCCCTCTAAACAACTTTAAATACAATAAGACCCCAAATCAAATGTTGGAGTAGCAGAGCCAACAGAAAGTCAGGGTGAGACATTTTTCTGGCCTAAGAAAACCTAAGAGGCGTCAGGAGAGTTCTGTGACACTGGGGTGGAGGCTTTTCTGGTGTCTACGCACTTGACTGTGGCAACAGTGGCTGTAATAGCAGCAGCAACTTTGAGCGTTCTTAGCCCAGAGACAGTAAGAGGGTGGACAACTAGTCAGAAAAAGATTATAGGGGACCCTTTGTTGACATTGGGTATCGCTGGTGCTGATTGACAACTCTATTGTCAATATGCCATTCTGAGTTTCAGTTCTAGGGTAGAAATTAACACTGGTAGTCAGTTACAAGGAAGTAGGGGCCCTGGTCTCAGTTCCTAAGCAAAGAGGAGTGTTAGTACCTGTGGCTTTGGGGACCAGTGGCCCTTCCTGAGTGAAGACCAGAGCACAGGAAACCAGGAAAGCAGTGACAATACTGCTCCCAGGATCACACCACCCTGGAATCACCAAAAACTTTCAAACCCCGAGAACTAGCTCTAAAAAAAAAAAAAAAAAAGAAAGAAACACAAAAAGCTTGGGACAGTACTTCCCTACACCCAAGTAATCAGAGCAAATAGTCTGGAAAAACGAGCAAACAACAACAAAAAAGAATTTGACCACAAAAGGCTATTACTGTGACTGGAAAAACCAAGACATAAACTCAGAAGAAGGCAACAACGTGAAAACAGCTATTTAAAAATGCTCAAAGAAAAATGTTAATTGACCCCAAACCCAACAAGAATTCCTGGAAGAGTTAAATCAAGTAATAAGAGTGATAGAAAAAAAAATTAGGAAAAGAAATGAGAGTGATGCAAGAAATGAAAAGGG
The DNA here is from genome assembly GCA_011680675.1 of Gymnobelideus leadbeateri. Classification (NCBI taxonomy): domain Eukaryota; kingdom Metazoa; phylum Chordata; class Mammalia; order Diprotodontia; family Petauridae; genus Gymnobelideus; species Gymnobelideus leadbeateri. The sequence continues at coordinate 512,064 of WOXC01002509.1, forward strand.
AATCAATAACTTGATAAAAGAGGCACAAATAGGTAAAGTAATGAACTGCTGGTGGAGTAGTGAACTGGTGCCACCATTATGGAGAACAATATGGAACTATGCCCAAAGAGCTATGAAAATGTACATATCATTTGACCTGGGTCTGAATCCCAAAGAGATCAAAGGAAAACGAAAAAGACACATATGTACAAAAAAATTTATAGAAGCTCTTTTTGTGATGGCAAAGAATTGGATATAAAGGGTATACTCATCAACTGGGGAATGACTGAACAAGTTGTGGTCTATGATTGTGATGGAATACTATTGTGCTATAAGAAATGACAAAGGGTGTGTTTTCAGATAAACATGGCAAGACCTATATGAATTGATGCAAAATAAAGTGAGAACTTCGAGATCATTATGTACAATAACAATAATGTTGTAATGATGATCAACTGTGAAAGGTTTGACTACTCTGCCTCAGTACAATGATCCAAGGCAATCTAAAGGATTCATGATGGAAAAAATGCTTTTCACCTTCAGAGAGAGAACTGATGAACTGTGAGTGCAAATTGAAGTATATCGTCTCACTTTATTTTCTTGTTTTTTTTTAAAAATATGGCTAATGTAGAAATACGTTTTACATGATTCTACATGTTTACATTGCTATCATATTGCTTGTCTTTCTCAGTAAGTAGGAGAGAAGGAGAGAATTTGGAACTCAAAATTTAAAAAGAAAAGAATGTTAAAAATAAAAAATAAATTAAAAGATTTTTAAAAAATGAAATGGATCAAAATTGAACATTCTATTTTGAAAAAAAGTTTCCTTGCTACCTATTATTTGCATACATAGATATAGAAAATAAAGATGATATTGAAAAAAAATCAACCTCAACTTGACCTGATATGATGGGATATTCTTAGAGGTCCTACTTTATCTTATCTTTAACTCACTTAAAGGAGGGACTGATTAAGCAGGAGTGGGGAACCCTTGGTTAAATTAAATGGGACTCTGATTGAATCCAAACACATCTTATTCTGGGAAGTTTGCATTCAATCAAAGGGCTACACTTGAGGACCTAGAGGGCCCCATGTGGCCTCGAGGCCACAGGATCCCCATTCCTGGTAAGGGGATAGAACTAGATCACCTCTCACTCTTCTCTATCTAGCAAGATTTCCTAGCCCATTCTCCAAACTTTAGGAAAAGACCTAGGACCTCTATTGCCTTAGGGTTATTTCCAGGGTTTCAGTTGGGGGCCAGAAATCTTAGGAAGTGCACATATTCATGAAGTTTCCCTTACTTGAGAAGTCCAACTCTCTTCTCTTTGTTTATTGCACTCTTATCTATTCTCTTTCTTCAAAGCCAATCTCAAGTATTCTTCCTGATTATTCTAGCCCTCAAAGATCTCTTTTATCTAAACTCTTATAACACAGACTCTTACAAAATGTGGACCTTAATTGTAAATTGTTTTTAATTGTTTACCATTGTTTCTTGTACTTTAATTATGGAATGTAAGCTTACTAAGGGAAGGGATTTTTTTTTCATTTTTGTTTTGTCTCTTGTCCCATCATCTAGCATATTGATGAGTTGTATTAGGTCTCTGATTCAATTAGGAGCTGCTCATATGCAAGGACTGTGATTTATATTTCTGAATCACACTCAACTATGTAGCTGAAGTATTTGATACACACAGTAAGTACTCAATAAATACTTTTAATTGACTGAATTGGGACAAATTCATCAATGGCTCCTTATTGTGTATGGAGGAAGTTCAAATATATTTTTGACAGGATCTTTACACTGGTATTCTAGGATCTCTGCTGGTAATACCATCTTACATTTCCAGTCTTACCTTACACTATTCTTCTCCACATGTCTTATCAATCCAGTCTAATTGGGCTATTTTCCAACACCTGAATACTCCTAGTGTTTTCCCAGGACTGGAGCCTTTGCTGACTTAATTCCCAGTAGCTGAACTTTAACCCCTTTTTGAATTCTTGTTTTTGTTCAGTTCTCTCAGTTGTGTCCTATGCTTCATGACACCATGTGAGGTTTTCTTGGTAAAGGTATTGGAGTGGTTTGCCGTTTTCTTCTCCAGCTCATTTTACAAATGAGGAAACCGAGGCAAACTTGTCCAGGGTCACACAGCTAGTAAGCGTCTGAGGCCAGAGTGGACTCAGGAAGATGAGTCTCCCTAACTCTAGGCCTGGTACTTCATTCACTCAGTCCACTTCATCCACTCATCCACCTTGCTGCCCTTTACTCATACTTGGTCTAACTCAAATGCTACCTACTCAGAATGATGAAAGTGGGTCAAGTTCCATTTCTGACACTACCTAAGGGATCTTGAGTAAGTCTTCCTGGATTTCAGTCGTCTCATCTCTAAAATAAAGTGGTTGGATTAGTTGGCGTCTCCTTTCAGCTTTAAATCAATATTCTTTGAAGCCTTTCCTGCTAGCTCCAATTGGTGAAGACTTTTCACTCTCAGAGCATACTCTGAAACACTTCTTAATATCTATTCTACCTATGAGTTTGCCTTCATTAAAAGGTCAGCTCCAAGAAGGCAGGGTTTTTTTTATCATATCTCAACTTTGTATCCCCTTTTGAGCTAATAACATTTTCTACACTTAGTAGGTGCTTAATCAGTGTTTATTGATATGTTGAAAAATGAAATGACCAGTGGAAAGTGCCCCCTCCCCCCCCAGCTTTGATGAACTAATAATGCTCTTTAATATGTAAACCTTCTTTAGTCATTTAACTAATCCAAGCATTTTACCCACAGCAGTTTAGAAATGCTAAATAATCAGCTCTTTGTTTTCTAGCAACCTAAGCAGTTAAGCTAGATTCTTATACAATCTGCTCCTTGGAGAATTTTAGACTCAAGAGCTGAAAAGGATCTTAAGAGTTCATCTAGCTCAAAAAAGACTTTTTGTTCCTTGAATCCCTCTCCACAACAACAACAAAAATGTGTTTTGAATCCCCTGGGTAATTTATATACCACTCATAACATTCTTTTAATCTTAAGGTCTTTTAGACTCTAAGTGCTTACCCATGCCTACAATGATAACTTTTGTCATCAAAAGCTCCAAATTAAAATGTATATTATATTATTAAAACATATAAAATTTTATCCTACTTGTAATTATGAAGACTCCAGCTATAACATTATAAAACTCCAATTACAAAATAATTATGAATATTTTATGTGGAATATTCTGTAAGAATTAAAAAGTAATCTCAGCAAGACCTCAAATGCTTCTTGTTATTTATAAGATTTCAAGTTAAATTTATTTTGCAAGTTTTTCTGAATATAAATAACATTAATGAAATGTTACAACTTATATATTTAACATAATGAAATGATCACAAATAAACTTAACTTAAAATATGGACTTTTTTATTTGAAAAGAAGTTTACAGTATTTGACTCAATACCAGTCTTAAATCTCATTCTGCATTGAGTTTATTTTTGTATTTTTATTTAAAACAAGAACAAAGTGAAAATGCTTACTCACCAAGTATGTGGTAATAAAAATGGTAGAATTTTACAATTCTCTTACTGAGAGTTGGAAATTTACTTTTTATTTTTAGTCACCTAATCAATTGACAAAAGCAAATGGAGGATGTTTCCAAAAGAAAATAGCCTTAATACTGCAATGAGTAGTAAAATAAAGTCTGTTCCTACAGAAAATTTCTGCTGGTGTGTGATGGTTTCAAATGGCTTGTAATCCAAAATGGGCTTGTGCCCAGTGATCGTGGTTTTCAAACAGCTTGACATTTTCACTGCCAGAATGCAAACACTCATGATGTCTTGATCAAGTGATCAATCTGATGAGGTATGATTACAGAATAACAGAAGAGAATGAGGGAGCTACTCTGATATAGTGTAAATGCAAATGAGGATATGTGCATGAATCCAACCATCCATAGTGAATTAGTTTGCACCTAAATGTCAGATCCTTATGACAGTTTGGAAACAATTTGATGATAGGTTGAGAACCTTAAATAACATGTGATTAGTCAGAAGTGGTCAGAATTTAATGTAATAATTGTATGAACACCAATATGATTGTGCACATGATCATGATGGTTTAAAATTTCTGTAGAAACAAACCCTTAATGCTTTAAACATGTGCATTGTTTACAGAGGAAAAATATATTTGTAACATAACTGGACAATTATTTACTTCCTGAGATGTTATTAAAGAAATTTTAGCATGCACTTCCTGAACTACTAAATGGTAATCACTGATCTAACTGAATTTCTTTATTTTAGAGGCAAGGAAACTTAAGCAAAGAAGTGAAGTGATTTGACTAACATTACAGTTAGTAAGTAATAGAGTAGTTCCCTACTTGGACCCATGTATTCTGACTTCAGGTTCAGTGAATATATAACTGGTTTTTAGGCCCAGTCTGTTCTTACATGGCAGTCCCTGAAATGCATAGGGTGACTGTGTTTGGCATATAATTTTCTTCTCTGTGCCTTAGCATCTCCCTTTGGAGATAGGATTAAATACTTAGACTTGGAAGAAATCTTATAGGTCATCTGGTCTGACTTGCTTATCTTAGAGATGAGGAACTAAGGCCTGGAAAAGTTAAGTGAATTGCTCTAGTAAATGTCAGAATGAGGATCCCAATTCTAGAACTCTTTCTACTCCTTAATTGGAAGTTCCCCCCAAGGAGACAGGTTGCAACTCACCCACACCTGCTCATTCTGTACATCTTTTGTTCATGTCCTCCCATAAGTTTACCCTAGAAGATCCACTCTAAGTTCTTGAGGCTTCGCTCAACTCCTCCTGACATAACAAGGATACTAGTGGAGCACTCTGACTATCCATCTGTCAGCCTTTGCTCTAAGCATGTTATCAGACCATCTTTTCTTCCTTTTATGCTTTGATATCTTTTACTCTTATTCTTCAGAATGCCTCAATGATTGTATATTTTAGCCTACAGACACAAACCATGTTTGGTGTATGATATATATTTTTAATTTTTCATAATTTAATTCTTAATTTTTTATGTTTCATTTCCACTTTTCTACACCAAAAGGAAAAATTATATCTTTTTGTCATGGATAAAACACATTGAAATCCTGAAGAGAAGGATCTAAATGTGAAGCAATAATATTTCTGGATGCATTTTATAATGTACATCTTTTTGTTGGAGACAGAGGCCAGTGATGATGAAAGATGGCTGGATTGCCATCAGTAGTACTGAAAATAAGCTCAAAATTTCAGCTGGAAATACATGGTAGTCTCTGCTAAATATGTCAAGGACTAGTGCATAGGGATAGGAATAAAAGTTCTGAGTTTTATTTTATAGCAAACAAAAAAGTAATCCTCTTGACCAAGATATAATCCCAGTATTAAATAATAATGCCAGTGTAAATATTAGCAGAAAAACATGATTGGTCAGTCAGAAGATCCAAGAGGCTTAATATAACCCAACAGTTTATTTTAATCAGAATAGAATGAAATGCCCTTTGTAATAAGGAACAAACATACCCCAAAGAATAGTTAGTCTCACAGAAGGGAAGGAGTCTAACCTAATTAAATAAAAGTGAGAACTTTAGAACTACATCTTGTTCAATACCAAAATACCAAGGCATCAATTTCCCTCATTAGGAGTGGTCAATAAGAATTTAACTTCTTAATCATAAAAAAATCACATGGACAAAACATTAGATTGAATATTTAATGGGGAAGTGGCCAGACTGAATACTCCTTTGCTGAAAAGGGACATCTTCCATGGAGCTTGAAATTTGCCCTAATGCCATGCCAATAAACATGTTAGGAACATGTGCCTTTTCATATTGCTGGGAAGATGTAGGGGATTCCTTTGATTTGTCCCCGTTGATTGGAACTACCTCTTGATGGTGGCTTGACTAAAGCCCATGAGGATGGATGCTTTTTGGAGTAACTGCCCTTCAGTGGTCTATAAAGGTGAACTATGAAACAATCTATCCTTTTAGATCCTTTCCTGGGGTTTTCTCTTCCAAAACAGAGTGAGAATGGGGGTCGAGGGGGTTTCTCTTTATGCTCTCCTTTATCTCATGTAGCTGTAGAAGAAAGCTGTCAGGCTGAGAGATCTAAGAACTCACCTCTCAGTTCCTGTGCAAGGATATATCACCTAAATATGTGTGCTTCTGCTATAAGTTCTCATTGCTGCTCCTGATTGAGGATGGAGAGAAAACCTTTCTCTACCCTAACCCTTACTTTACTGTGAAGGCTCCAGTCAGAGTGGTTGTCTCCATCTTCTCAGCAAGTGGTAGGGCATGTATGTAGTGCCATAGACGCTTCCTTCCTCCAAGAATGCCCCCCCACATATAGCACAATCACATCACATTTATTGGGGAGAGGGAGAGAGACTCACTAGCTTGATTTGTGTACTTCCTGATCAACCCCTCATTATAAATATAAATATGTGCATAACTCTCCCTAAACAATCTATATTCTGCATAGTATCAGAATTGGAATTAGAAATCCTGACTCTTGGGCCAAATTTAATTGAGAGGAGTGGTTATCAGACCCACTTCTCTAACCACTCCTCATCCCAAATTACCCTGTAGCCATATCATCCCTGACTGAAAGAGACATGGACAAACACATATATGATTCCAGAATAGCTTGGCTTCTGTCTTCTAAGGGATTATTAGTGAGTGCCCCAAAGTGCCTCTTCTTCTTAAGGAGGGTGTAAGAGGCAGATGTAATGCCAGCCATCTTATTTCAGGTATGATTTTGGGATACAATAAGGCATTTGTTAGTCACTGAATGGTTAAAAGGAGGTTTACTTTTCCCTAACACAGCAAGGACATGCACCAAGATACAGGAACCCTTCTTATCTGCAGTTTTGATAGGTATAGCCTCTCTCATATCCTTATGGAAATGCTTCTGGGTCAGCAGGTGATCAGGTCAGGGCAAAATGATTTTCATGGTCTCAGGCAGCCACCAAATCTGAAAGGCTCAGATTCTGTGTGTGTGCAGGTATAAGCATGTATGTGTGTTAGAGGTGGGAAGAAATATGTCCTTGGGTGACCAGGAAAGCCAGAGTCAATCAGGTTCTGGGACTACTTGGCCTCCTTTTAATGAAAACTAATCCCTAGTGCAAGAGTGAAGGATAAGAGGTGAACCTAACCTGTATTGTGGAGAAGTGAGATTAAATATTAGTCCCATCACAAGGAATCCAGAGGGCTGCTTCTAAACCTGTCGCCTGTTACTGAATTAGCTGGGAGCAATGTTGCCCTTCTGCTCGTGCCATATCTGGTCTGGAAGAGGAACATCTCTCCAGCAGACTCTGTCTCTATCATTTATCATGTGACTGATCCACTAACTTATTGGGTACCTTGAGTTTCCCTCCTCTCTCCTCCCCTGGGAGATTATTTTTGGCAAAGAGGAAGCAGCTCCCTCATATCTCCTCTGAGGATCGAAGTCCTGGTGTTCCTATACTAAAAATGACTCACCAGAGCATCACAGGATTTAGAAGAGGAAGAGACCTGTGAGAGCAATACCATCAATTTATAGATGAGAAAACTGAGGCCTGGAGGGGAAAGGGGGCTTGCCCAAGGTCACCCAGGGAATACAGATAACATTTTTACTCCAGATCTGACTAGTTACAGAGCTTTCTCCAAACCACCATGTTTACTGTCATTCTAAGTAGCCTTTCCTTTTATCCTCTTCACATTGTAATTGAGGTCTGGCACATGTGCAGAATACCTCTAATGGTGCCTTCTTATGTAGAGATGATGGGGACCCTATTGTCTACTTTGGGGAGAACCATGATGTCATAAAATGGAAGCATCTTGGAGAGAATGTGGGCACGAGTGGACATTCTATAACTGGTTCTGTTCAGCTAACCATGTGATGAAGAGGAAGTCCTTTGGTTATGAAGAGATTCAAAAAGGATTTATCCACTTGTTCTCTGTCTTAGCACTCTTGGGGATACTAAATTATTTCTTCAGACACAGTGACTTAGTGAAGGGAATGGAGCCTATGACTCAGGGTTTGAAAGGTTAGAAGAGTAAAGTACAACTCTCAACATTTCAGAAATTGGTTTTACAGTTAGTAAAATATTGGTGTCCCCAAGGTGTGAAGGGAGTATAGTGTTTCTCAGGATCCCACTCCCTTAGGGTCGAGGTTTAAAGTTAGCATAGCATCAATGCCCCAAGAAGCAAGAAGTGACTTTTGGGAGTGACCTTCAGGACCCCAGCTCAGAAGTAGCTACAACAAAGACTCACCTGGTACCAATTTTTCCTTTGGATATGAACTTGGTGAGACTGATAATATACAGGAACTGAGTTCATTTGAGCTGGCTCTCCCCTGAGACTAACGTGGTGTAGGGGAGATTATACTCCTGAGTTATTTCAGAAAGAAGCCCACATAGTCTTCTCTTCATTTATCACTAACTATAGTGTTTTTGGATTTCTTCATCATGCCCCCTCCCTACTTACCTTTTCCTCTCCCCTTTAGCTTCTTTCTGCATATTGTCTTCCTCCATTAGATTATAAACTACTTTAGAGCAGGGGCTGTCTTGTTATTTGATTTGTATTTGTATCCCAAGTGCAGTGCTTGGCACACAGTAGGTGTTTAATAAATCTTTGTTGACTGACTGACTTATTGGGAGAACTGTCGAAAAGTTACCCAAAGTTAAATGGTTGGATGCAACTGGGGCACAAGTTGCTGTTGCCAAACAATGAGAAGTATATAGGTGATGGGGGCCCAAGTCATAGCTGTGCAGAGACACAAAGCCACCAAACCCTCAAGGCCCCCTAGAACCTTGAGGAGGCATTAGAGCCATCCTCTCTCTTGGATAGGCAGCCAGAGTATACATAGTATATTTTACTGATCTGTTCAAATAAACACCTATACTTAACTCCATCCCTCAATCACTTTGCTCCTTCATTCAAAAGTTTGTTGTTGTTGCTGGTCCTTCTTTTTAGAAGAGGATCAATGATATCATGAGGGTGATGTCTTGACTTGCACGTGAATTAGATTAGGTGAACAACAACAGCAAAGGTTTGTACAAGGTTTTAAGATTTACAAAATACTTCCCCCACACAGCTGTGGAAGGAGGTTTGAGCAAGGATTATTAGTGACATTTTATAGATGAATAAACTGGTAAGCTAATGTTAGAACAAGAATTAGAACTCAGGTCTCTTGACCAAAGAATTTATGATATTAGAGGTCCAGTGCTATTTTCAGTGCCTCTCACTGTCACCAATGAAGTCAAATCTATCTGAACAAGCCTAACAGTACACACTTAGTACTTATAAGGTGGTTTCCCCAAAATGTATTGCTTTTTAAGAGCAGGGACTGAATGTACATAGTTTATGTTTTTACTATATAATCCAAGGCCATGAACCAAATTAGCTTCTTAGTAAAGTTGGAGATCTCTATGTAGGTTCATTCATATGTAGTTAAAACGTACCTCACTGCATAGCCAAGACTTAGGAAATTACTAACCATGTGGTCCTAGAACATAGCAGGAGTTCAATAAATGTTTGTCCGAATGAACAGACTATTAGACAATCCATTTTTTCCTGTCTAGGTCACAGTTTCCTCTTCTCTAAAGGAGGTTGTTCTAAGGAACCTTTCCGCTGATATTCTATTTTCTAAGGTTTCTTCCGATTCTAACATTCTTTGTTCAAAGGTTTGTTCCAATTCTAATATTCTATGATCTATGGTTCCCAAAGATTCTGACAGTCTATGCTTTATGCTTTAAAAAGCCTTTCTAGTTCTGGCACTCTTATGTTGTAAGGTACAATGTAGCTTTACATTTCATGTTCTAAGATACCTTCCAGTTCTGGCATTCTATGTGTATATTACTACATTATACATATATGTTACTAATATATACTATGTATATTACTAATGTGCTATATATGTTAATATATACTATGATATATATTACTACATTACACTGTGAACTCAAGTGTTGAACCAAAAGAGAAACACAAGACTTGGAATTTAGATTGAGATGGTAACAATTTTTCAAAATAAGCTAAAACAAATTGCTAAGGACCATATCAAGGAAACCTTAGAACACAGAATATGTTAATTAAAAGAACACCTCAGGCCAGACACAAGAAGGTAGTGGAGTATGAACATGTGGTGGACAATGACAAATGCAACAAATGTCCTGGTACATTATTTTAATAGTGCTGAATTGCCATTGACAGATGGAATTAAAGTGGAGAAATCTGGAGTGGAGAAATTAGTGGAAAAAAGTAGAGAAATTAATTCTGGGACAGACAGATTCAAAATCTTAACAGAATCATTTCAACTGTAGGAGTAATCTATCCTAGGAATACGTAGTACTTTAAGATAAGTTGGCAAAACCTCAATATTCTATCTGTGTAGAAAATGAGGGAGGCAAGAATGGGGTTTAAGGGAGGGGGGAAGCATTTTTTACTATATCTTCAATCAGAGAAAGAATTGATCAATGGAATGCATATGTATATATGCAAAATATATATGTATACACACACCTATTTGTGTCTAATGGTAGCCATCTCTAGGGTGGGGTAGGGGAGGGAAGAAAAAAATTTATTAGTTAATTTTGTTGTATATGTGAAAGGAGCAGTAAGTTGTTTAGATTTGCAATTTTATGTAAATCATCTTTTTTATTGTACTATATTATGGAAATACTTGTTTTATTTCATAAATTAAAAATAATTTTTTTTAAAAGAGAGGGGAAGTACATACTATTGTATTGGTTCAGCAGTGCATAAGGTGAAAGTCCAAGCTGCCTTTCCTGCCCCAGGATACTCAACTTCAATTCTTAGAATATGTTATTGATTCATAAATAAATGAAATAATAATGAATGAAATTAGCTAAAATAATACTGTATACTATTATGTTTAGGGATATTCTACTAGCTTTTTGATTCAAGAATATATCATGCTCCTGCATGAATAGGGAAAAGGCTTAATATTGGCCTGTTAGATAATAAAAGTTTTAAGAGACCTTAGGGATCATCTAATCCAGTGGATTCATTTTACAGATGAAGATACTGAGAACCAACATGTCCAAAATTGCACATCTAGTTTGTGGAAGTACTGACTAGACTGACTAGAATTGTTCCCCTAGATTCTTGAGAGTAGACTTAGGAACAATGAGTGAGAATTTCCAAGCCATAGATCTTGTTTTGGTATAAGGAAGAAATGTGTGATCAAAAAAAGGAGACATTCTGGCCATATGATGTGAGCAAACAATTACATATGACTAGCTCAGGTGTTGTGTTGGTCCCTACAAAATGTTTGGGTAGATCCCCTGGGGAGGATCTTTGAGAGACTGTGGATAAGAATTATGTAGGACAAGAAGGCAAGGATGACCTTCACTCTGCACAGATGGACATAATACATACATTAATGTGATCCTAGATTCTTTGAAATATCAGAGTATAAATAAAAAAAAAACCTTTCTAATTAGAACTGATCCAAAGTGGAATGGGCTGCCTTGGGAGACAGTGATACTCCCATCACTGAATGTCTTCAGGTAAAGGCTGAATGATGAATTACCCAGTATTTTGTAAGGGTGTTCCTATTCAGGGATAGCTTAAATTAGATAATCTTTCAGGGTCCCTTCTCACTCTGAACTTCTGTGATTCTAGAACCCAGGTCCTCTGATTCCCAAATACCACTACAGCTTCTAATTTATCAGCTCAGGACAGCCGCCATTCACAGTCATTTTACCCTCTGTCGCATCTGTCAGCAAGGGCTCTGTACAGGGCTATTACTTCTTTCACCAGCAGCCTCTTTGCCAGACAGTAAGAAAGAAGCAAGAGGACTTGGAAAAGAGGAACAGTACCACCCTGTTCACTGACTCCCCCGTGAAACACACAAGGTTCAGAGAGGAAACAGTATCCCCAATAGTGTCAGTGGATACTGCCTTGTAATATGACCATCGATATTACATTACTGCACCCTACCCCTGTCTCAATTCATTTTGCAGGAGTGAAAAGCTTGTTAGCTGTGTAAGAAGTTCATTTAGGGGATGATGGGGAGTTCATAGTGCCCAGTTTTCACCAAGGAAAATTTCCCTTCAGGCTCAACCTTAACATTTTGCAATGGTTTAATAGGAAAGCACTTAATTAAGAATCAAAGGATTTCAGTTGGAATCCTAATTCTTCTACTGATTACCCATGTGACCTTGGACAAGTTACTTCCCCTATCTGATGGTACAGTAGATTTTCCTTAAAGTTCCGTTCAATTCTATTAGTGTATGTGGGTAGAATAAATAATTCCTTTTATGTTATGATAGGGAGGACACCTGCTCATCAGTATCTGAAGTTCCAGTTTCACAACTGGAAAATACATAGTTCAATTATGTAATTGAACTGTTTAATTTATTTGATTTTAAATAGCTGCATTGATCAATCCATTCCTTCCATCCTGAACAATGGTAACATATTTCTCTAGTACTTCAAGTTTGCAAGGATTGTAATATCCCTGTCATTAAATCAATAATTGAAATATTCTGGGGTGGCTAGGTGGCACAGTGAATAGAGCACCGGCCCTGGAGTCAGGAGGACAGGGCTTGGATCTGGCCTCAGACACTTAACACACACACACACACACACACACACACACACACACACACACACAAACCTAGCTGTGTGACCTTGGGCAAGTCACTTAACCGCAATTGCCCTCCAAAAAGCAAAAAAAAAAAAAATTAAATTAAAAAAAATAATTGCGGGGCAGCTAGGTGGTGCAGTGAGTAAGAGCGCTGGCCCCAGAGTTGAGACGACCCGGGTTCGGATCCGGCCTCAGAAAATGAGCACCCACACATAAATAGTGACTGGCTGTGTAACCTTGAGCAAGTTACTTAACCCCAATTGCTTTAAAAAAAATTTAAAAAAATAATTGAAATATTCTTATTTCCACTTTTTGCACAATGTCACTCAAGCATAGAGGTAAAATAGATTTCCTATAGTCACACAACTAGAGTCAAGGTGGAGTGCAGATTTTCTAGATAGATCCAAGGCCCATATACTTTTTACTACCTCACTCTGTTGGTCTGCAGAGGTGTCAAACTTGTGGTCTCCTCAGCATAAGCTGCCAACAATATTGCAGAGTACATTCCTTTAAGGGATCCATGCCCATGGAGACTACCTGGGTTCAGTCTTGGGGGAATCTGACAACACAGAAGAGGAATCAAAATCCTTTTCTAGGACTTTTCTCATTAAATTGAAGATTTACTTAAAGCTGATGTCTAACAACTTCCCAGTGTGCAACAGGGAGAGGAATAGGAAGGTACTGAAATGTGTAATATACATGAGATAATGGACATTTATTTATTTGCTACACAAAAAAGAAATGCTTAGCATAAAAAGTTCTCAAAAGTGTCCAATTAACAATGGTTTAGAACAAGGGGCAGTAATAACTACTGTTATATTTTCCTGGGAAGAGAGACTTAAACATTAAAACATGATGGAATTTGCCAGGATTCTGAACAGGCATCATTATTTCACCTGTACTGTTTCCCTTGAGGTAAATGCTTTCTTGAAAGTCAGTCCATGGCTTCAGAAAAATCTGGAAAGATTTATATGAACTGATGCTGAGTGAAGTGAGCAGAACCAGCAGAACATTGTACACAGTGACAGTCACATTTTGCAATGACTGATTTTGATAGACTTAGCTCTTCCTAGCAATGCAGGGACCTAAAACAATTCCAAAGTACTCATGATGGAAAATGTCATCCACATTCAGAGAAAGAACTATGGAGTTTGAGTGCAGAATGAAGCAGACTATTTTCTTTTTTGTTTTGTTTTATTTTTCTTTCTTAAGGCTTCTCCCATTCATTATAAGTCTTCTATGCAACAAGACAAATGTGAAAATGTGTTTAAGGAATGTATATGTAAGGCCTATATTAGATTGCATGTTGTCTTAGATAGGAGAGGGAAGGGAGGGAGAGAAAATTAAAAACTTATGGAAGTGAATGTTGAAAACTAAAAATAAATAAAAGAATAAATTGAAGAAAGAAAAGAAAGTAAGTTCAACAATTAGATCCTTTTTGTCTGTTGGTCATCTACTCCTAGAGCAGATACTCTGCTGCCTGTCAGCTCTACCTGATGGAGCCAGGATCTTCAATCACTCAGATTCATGAGTTTGTCTACAAGATTGGACACATCCACCTCCAGATCACTTTTTAGTTACCTACAACTCCTCAGTGGCTAAAAAGGGCATTGCTTCATTACTTCCAAAGACACCAAGTCTTTTAGCACTTGCTTAGTGGGTAGAGTTTGTACTGGAGTGGTTTGTCGATTCCTTCTCTGGTTCATTTTACAGATGAGGAAACTGAGGCAAACAGGGTTAAATGACTTGCCCAGGGTCACATAGCTAGTAAGTGTCTGAGGCTGGATTTGAATTTAGATCTTCCTGACTTCACTGGAACACCTAGATGGAGTACTTCCTCTTCCAAACTTCTAGTACTGGAGTACTTCCTCTTCCAAACCATTCCAGTATCCTTGCTAAATGAAATCCCATGGATAGTATGGTCCATGGAATCATGATATACCTGAACGGCTGAACAACAGCTTCCTTTTCCGCTTACACATTTTCTTGATAAAGTCTTTTATTTCTTGCTCAGAAGTCATCATTAGTAATATGCTATAACTTATTTACACCTTTCATGAACTTGTCTAGGTATTAAAGTATAATGTGCTTTTAGTGAAAAGTGAAAGTGGGAGCAACTAGGTTCAGATCCTGGCTCTGATGCATAATTTGACATGTGACCTTGGCTTCCTCATTGTAAGAAGAGCTGTTTACTTCAAGTTCTAAGAATTTCTATTAGTGAATAGGGTAATCACCTCCCCAAGCCCCTCCTATGCACCTATTTCTTTAGGTGGTATGTTGGGGTCTTCTCTATTTTCAAAAGCAAACAGTCTGTATCAAAGCCACTTTTCTTACTTAGGTAATTTAGGATCATAGGATTTAGACATAGAAGAGACTATGTGAGTTATCTGGTTAATAAGAAAGTGGAATTGCAGAAAGAATAAGTAGCAGAGTCAGGATTTGAATTCAGGTTTTCCAACTTAATTCCTTGTGATCTTTCTATATGAATTGTGCTATGATTCAGTTCAATCATGACTATTAGTACTGAAGCCCTAGTTTTGTGTTGTTTTGATTCCTTTGCTTTTTAGAGAAGTGACCCTAATTTCTCTCCCTTGTATCTGTCAAATTCTACCAAAGTCCATCTCTAGTGACTTAGAATTACATGAAAGTGACCTGGGTTTCTTGAAGGCCCTGTCAAGTGCAAACTCTACTTGTTAGATCCTCCCAAGTTGGGAAGACTGTAAGGCTGGGTCCATTGATTGATGCAGTATGTCGACTTCTTAGGGTTTAACCTAGCTAAATGTGCAGAATTATCCATCCCCAGAAAGTTGACTAGATGATGGAAATGTTTCCTCAATTACAATGACTCACAAAGACTGTCTCCAGTGGAGTACAGGAGGCTGATATCTATATCTGTGGAGAGAATTTTCACACTGATGAAATTCCAGAGTCTTAAAAGTATTGGAGACTAGAGCAACAATATTTCTACAAGTCAAGGCCCAGTTACAGATTTCAGGTCTTTCCAGAGAAGAAGCATTGCACCATTTGAAACACGTGTGCTATTTTCAAGTGCTTTCCAAAGGGAAATAATCTTTTACACTCTAGAGAGGTTGGTAAATATTGTCATTTGGGAGTATAGGAGATTAAGTTTGGGGCAAATAATCTCAGGTCCATTTCTCATAAAGTAAGGTGCAAAGTCTAACACAGCATGGTGCTTCATCTAAAACATTCTATAATACTTCCTAACTTGTTTTCAGCAAAAACCCGACCTATACCTGAAGGACTTTTCAGCACAAACTAAGGGTTTGCCTGCCCAAATCTGAAGTTCACAGTCGTTAATCAATGTCCAGCTCTTACCAGGCTGGGAATCGATCATTCCCTTGCAACAATGTCTGAGCAACTTGCCAGTGATTTCCAGTAATTCCTGTGTTGGTGGTAAGTACATAAATGATCGGGAAAAATGCAAATGGAGTGGCCATTCAGAGATACTTCAGCAAAAGCAGGATGTGTTTAAAAAAAAATCCGAAAAGGAGAGCTTGGTCAGTGTCACTTCCTGGTGTGTCTCTAGCTGGACTTCAAACAGTAATTCCTTGTTTCCAGCTCTTTCTATAACCAGGCTAAATGTGATTGCAACTGAGGTACATTGATTAACCCAAAATAACTTTCCCTCAATTTACTGGAGGCTCAAGAACTCTCTGGAGACCCTGCTTTTGTTCTGAGCGAGTCATTCAGGAGCCTTGGCTCCAGTCCTTGAGTAACTATTGAAACTGAGTGAACCAGAAAAATGTCAGGAACCACACAAGGATGGATAGTACAGTTTAATTAGTTTAGAGGGAGGGTTTCTCTCTTCTCCCCTCCCCAAGCATCATTCAGGCAAATTGTTTTTTTATGGACTTGTTAAAATAATTTCATGGTTGCAGTTTTGCTCTGGGGCAAACAGAGCAGAACCATAGGGGTTATTAAAGGAGGGGGGCTGGCTTGGGGAATAGGGTGCATTCTCCTTGGCTAAAAAAAAAAAAAGTCTCATTTTATCTTCCTGCCTATGAGATGACGTCCTAAAAGACCAAATCTCCAGTGTCAAAAGCACTGCTGAGGTGTCTATTAATAACACTCTACATGAGAAATTCTTTGCAGACTTTAATCAGGAATTTTCCATAGTAACCGAGGCTGCCCACGGTTAGCCCAGCAACGGTGATTTTAATTCCACCCAGCACATTTTTCAGTCTATCCCTGTAAGTAGAACAGCGCTCACTGCACCATGTGAGCATGACGAAGTGGACTGTGAATCAAAGACTGACTCCGCCCCCCCTGGAACATTTCTCCTAGGATGTTGGAAGAGCCTCAGCCAGGAAGATAGCCCTTTACCACAGTCAAATGTTAATGGAAACAAGGGATAGGGATTTTACATTTACTGCTGGTTTCTGGAGTCTAACTGTCTCCCTGAGTCTATTTATATTACCTTCACTATTAGGAGTCACTGTCCAATCCACAATGCCTGATCACCTCCTACTTTATTGGATTCTGATTACACAGAAAAGGGAAGGGAAAAGGGAAATTCCAGGTTAGGAAGGTTTGTAGGTCATTAGGAAACATGGGGAGGAGGATCAATAAACATGCTTAAAATTATAAAAGATACACAGCCTTCTGGGGTCTCTGTACTGAGGTTTAGCTTTAGGCATTCTAACTCAATTTCAAATTGGGTAATTCTGCTGGGCTCATGGCCCCTTTTAATTGTCAGGTGACTTGAGCCTAGGATTGGGTTTATCCAATTAACCAGTTCTAAATTCACCTAATTACAGTATCATCCTAACTGTAAAACTCTCCATTTTTTTTTCCTACAAGAAAAGCATGAAAGACTTTGTGAAGTGAATGAATAAATAAAACATTTATTAAGTACTTTCTATGTACAAAGCACTGAGGATATAGACAGTCCCTGCTCTCTACAAGTTAACATTCTAAGACCTTCCTAAAATCTAGAAAGCCGTGCTTACACCATTCCTTGTTTTACTAGGTTAGTAATCCTTTCAAAAAGGGTAAATAAGGCTAGTCTGGCATTATTTGTTTTTGAGAAAACCAGGCTGACTCTTTGCAATCAATCATTACTTCCTTTTCAAGATGTTCAGTAACTATCTATTCGTGAATATTTCCTACATTTTCTCCTGGAATCAAAGTGAAGCTCACTGGCTTATAGTTTTTAGATTTTATTTTCATCCCTTTTTTGAAAACGGTGATATTTGCCCTTCTTCAATCCTGGAGGACCTCTACCATTCTCTATTATCTTGCAAAGATCACTGAACAATAGTAATCTATACAGACAGTTCAGAAATAATATTAGCCAAGTCTTCTAGAACCTCGAGGGATGGGGAGCCTGTGACCTTGAGACCACATATGGCCCTCTAGGTCCTCAACTGTGGCCCCGATTCAGTCAAAGGGCCAAACTTGAGAACCTAGAGGGCCACATGTGACCTTGAGGCCATAGATTACACATCCCTGGATAGCTTATTTGGTGATTTTCCTCTTCATTGTAATTGTTTCTCTTCTATCTTCCGAATTTTGTTCCAAAGAATTGTCCTTCTCTCCTGGACTGACTTCCCTTGTAGAATTTTAGTCTATAGAATACTACCTACTTTTTCTTTTGCACCTTTTAAAATATGCTCTCTCCACATCTAAGCTACATATCAAATTATGCCTGACTTTCTGCTCTTTATAGAGAGGTCATTTCTACTCAGAGGTGTGCTGGTAAATGTTTAACAACAAACTATGGGGAAAGGAAGAGAATGCACAAATAACCCATTTTACCTTTCATATGTATTATTAACATTTTTTCCATCTCCGAGATAGAAGCTGAGTCATTTCCACCCCAGAAATCAATCCCTCCTTGTTGCTGAGAATCAAATTCAGAATAGAATTTCTTCTTACTGGTTCTTCTATCTTTTGAAGGATGATATTATGATAAAGACAAATCAAAAAGTTATTGACTGCTTTACTCCTAGCTGAGAGAAAAATTCTGCATACGACCAAAAATTTGAATTCTTCCTTCACTACTATATCCTGTCTCAGTCCCAGGTCTTTCCCCCCCACCACTTTTTTTTTTCAGGTAAGTGATATCAGTGCTGTCAAACTCCAAATAGACCACTAAATCATGTAAAATGATCCTTGTAAGCATACAACTTAGAAAACCATATATAACCATTATCTATGTTCTATTGTATTTTTAAAAAATTGTTAAATATTTCCCAATTACACTTTAATCTGATTCAGTAGCACTAAGTATATTGTGTGTTTTGCCTGTAAGCAACATATTTGACACCTCTGGGCCATATTATTCTCTGACAATATGGCTTTTGTTTCTGCTTCTGTGGATTTTTATCCAAATGCTCTCCACCACAAAAACTTTCCTTTATTTCCTCACATGAATATATCCTCTGTTTGTTGTTTATCTAATTGATGTCCTTTTTAAACATCACATTCATTAAGAGATATGTTCCATCCCCTTCCTTCCCCAAGGAGCCTTCCTTCATGAAAAATATTATAGTATATTTTCTTAACATGCAAGGCTATTTTCTTTCCAATCTCATTTTCACCTTTTCTATTTCTTTTTAATAAATTCTAACCTCCCAGAATCATATTCCAAGCATAGGTCTCTTCCATTAGATCTCATGATACCTATGAGATCAAAATTGTCCTTATACTCTTTGGTTCATCTTGCTTCTTACCCACACTTTGTTACTTTATATATAGGCATCTGAGAGTAGTGCTTTAATGCTGATTCATTTCTTGTATTTTGTCTCCTGGGAATTCCTGGGTATCTCAAATGCATTTCTTCTTAACTATTTCTTCATACCTATTCTCTACTGTATCTAACTTGGTGGATATAAATAGTCAGATTTCTCCTTCCTCCTTTATATTACATTTCAGTTCCTTTTCATTTTATTTGGAAGACCCTGGGAAAATAGATTTCCACCAGCTTTTGTTATGTACACTCCATCTTTGGCCAGGAGTTTGTCATTCCTACACTTAAATGCAATCCAAATTACATCCTTACACATCATCTCCTTAATGATGGCATCATTTCCTGATGCTATAATATAGTCCCAGTAATGCTAGATTATAATTATGTTCCACATAAAATCTATAACATGAATAATCATTATTTTAACATTTTAAATGTTTCATTTCATCACTCCACCAGTGAGATGACTTGAGTTCTAATAAGACAGCAGCAGTATGATTTATATTTATTTAATCCTTTAATGGTTTACAAAGATCTGTGCAATATACTAGTTCCTTTGACTTTAAAAGCAGGCAGTGCCCAAGGGTAGATATTATCCTTCTTAATAGAGGGGGAAAGTGTGAATTGAGACTGGGGAGGAGGTGAGTAGTAAGAGGATGGAGGAGTTCAATAACTTGGCAAAGGTGTTGAAACTAGTAAACTGTTGAGCTTAAGCCCAGGAATTTCTGATTCCATATTTGGTGGTAGTGGTAGGGAGTTTCCTAAGTGAAAATTTAAGAAAATAGAGATGGAGAAGTAATGGGGACAATTTCCTTGAATAGCTATGATAGTCCATACAGAACTAGAAATATTCTTAGAGTAAATTATTGAAGAGCCAGGTGTGGTGATGCATCCCTGTTATTCTAGCTTCTAGGAGGCTGATTCTGAGTTGGTGGATCTTTTTAGGTGAGGAGTTCTCAACTACAATGGGACAAGTCAGTCGGGTGTCTACACTATGTTTGACATTAATAGCCACAAGGTTGGCTAAGGAGGGATCAGAAATGGAGCAAGTCAAAGTTCCCATGCCAATCAGTAGAGGGATTGGTCCATGAATAGCACCTGTACTTTCAGCCAAGTTAAGAAAGGGAGATCCAGTCTTTTTTTTTTTTCTTCTGCTTTTTGGAGGGCAATTGGGGTTAAGTAACTTGCCCAAGGTTACAGGGCTAGGTTTTTTGTTTGTGTGTGTTAAGTGTCTGAGGCCGGATCCGAACTCAGGTCCTTCTGACTCCAGGGCCAGCACTCTACTCACTGCGCTACCTAGCCACCCCCAAGATCCAGTCTTAAAATAGTAATAATTGAAGAGATCCTATGGACATCTAATTAAGTTTGCAAAGCATTTTAATGTTTTTTTAAATCTATATTTATTGTCATTATTATCATCATCAATGAAATAAGAAAATGTATGCAAAGTGTTTTGTGTAATCTTAACACAATAAAAATGTCGATTTTTATTATTTGACATGCATGTGATATATACAGTAGATGTTAAATAGTTTTTGAATGGGCAAATGAATGAATCATTAAAAAGCATCTTTTTTATGACTCTGGTAGTGCTGAGTGCTATACACTATATTGGGCCACTTAGTGAGACAGTCCCTGCTTTTAGGGCTCACTATTATTATTGTCATCATCACTGATATAATTCAAATTAGCAATAATAATTAATAATGGCAACCTTGATAATAATACCTTACATGTTGTAATGGGAATATTTGAAGATCTTCCCTGCCCCCAATAGGCCAAATGTAATCACATGGCACCTGTGGTGGGAGGAGTTTGCTGAAGGGTGAAGCTGAGCCCACAGGAAACTGAGAGTCAGAGCAATTAGAGCTGGAGGGAAGAGAAGACGCAACCAAGGAGACAGCTAGGCTTGCGAGTGTTTGTTTGTGGGAAGGCTAAAGGATGGTGTGGCTCCCTGCTGTGTTATTGTGTATTAACTTCTTTGTTGCTATGATGAATTTGACTTTCTTGTGTTGGGATTTGATTTTCTGATGTCTGAATAAATGTTTTGTTTCTGTCTTCTATGTGGAAAGTCTGTTATATTTTGTGATTCAGAACTATGCAAGCATATTCATAGTCACGGCCCATACTGTGAATATTGTGTTGGTGCTACACATGTACCTAGGGCTTTAGGATTTTAATATAAGATACATACTTTGTTAATCAAATATGCATTTACTAAGCATCTACTATGTGCTGAGAGAGATAAAAAGTTCAGATAAAATGCTATATATATCATGTTTTTTACCATTTAGGAGGGGGGTAAAAAAACAGCACAAATGACACATAGTAGTGCATAAAAAGTAAACTAGAAAGAAACAAACTGCTACACGTCTGAGAACGTTTGCTAGCCATAGGCAGCTTGGTGGTATGGTGGACAAAATCCTGACTAGGTCTGGAGTGCAGCCACAGACATTTACTGGCTGTGTGACTCTGAATAAGTCCCTTAACCCCTGTCTGCCTCAATTCCCTCAACTGTAAAATTGGGATCATAATAAGACTTACCTCACAGTTGTGTAGATCAAATGAGATACAGTGCCTGGAACAGAGTTTGTGCTTTAAAAATGCTTGTTTTCTTCTTTCCTTTCTCCAAGGAAGCTAGAAACACTTTTCTGAAGGGGATGACATTTGAATTAAGCTCTGGATAGATGGGAATTCAATAGTTAAAGAAGAGGACATTCTGGGCAAAAGACAATCACATGCAAAGGCAAAGAGGTGGGAGAGTCCAGTGTGTATTGAGAGGGTCAAGAGTAGTCTAGTTTTTGGACTTGGATTTAGAGTGTGGAATATGTGGAAGGAAGTCTTTTGAGATAAGGCCAGAAAGACTAAGTATCATAAGATTGTGGAAAGTCTGAATTTTAAGTGGAGAAGTTTAAACTTTACTTATTAGACAAAATCATTTGCTCCTTACAACAGCCCTATGAGGTAGCTAGAGCAAGAATCATTGTGCCTATTTTTATAGATGAAGGCACCATGTTGCAGACTACAAAGGAAGGTTCATTACACTAGGAGTTAGGAGAACCTGGGCTTCGAGCCTCAGCTGTGCTATGTGAACTTCTCTGGGCCCTTAACTTTCTAGGCGTATGGAGTATTCAGGGAGGACTAGTACCTCTGGTATAATACCTTAATGAGCTCTCTTCCACTTTCACCCAACTCTAACCTGTGGCTCCAAGAAGCTGTGGCAAGTGCAGCAGCCACATCTTGATAAAACTGTCTTGGCAGATGGGGCAAACCTAATTCAGGGTAACTGATAGACCTCAAACCCCTCAGCGAGTTAGTAGATTGTCTGCCTCAAGTATGTGAAGACTTTCTCCAGCAGAATGGGCCAATGGGAACAATTTGTTCCAATGATCTTAAAGGCAACTGAAGCAGGCACTATGGAGAGCTTAGAACTTGGTCAGACATTGAAGATGCCAACATTATCCACTGGGCCATCACCAGTTATCTTGCCTTTTGTCTTCCCCTGGACTTTGATAGTTCTGGAAGAGAGAGTGAGGTTGATGACTTCATGCAACTCTTCATCACTTAAATTCAGTTCACCCATGAGTTAAGATATCTCCCCATGATGCCATTGGTTTTCTTAAAAAATGAAAGATGAAAAACAACAACAATTTCATAGGTTGCAAAATGAGAGACTGTATCTTAGTTTTAATGACCCTTCCAATTCTAGTTCCAGATTATAGATAATTAACTGAGACTCAGATAGGTCAATTAACTTGCCCAAAGTCACACAGTAATAGACAATATGAAAAAGATAATGACAACACATGTCAAACTGCAGAAGAATTAAAAGAATGATATACTAAATAAAACAAAGAATATTTAGGTTTTTACCTACCAGAAACTAATCTACAAAATAGATTATCTGTTGCAAATTTTAATCCTGAGCTGGCTTCCTTCTGTCACCAAGAACGTTTCAGAACTGCTTCCACCTTACCATCAGTTGGCACATACTTTAGGAATGCAAACTCAATTTAATATTAGCCTAAGCATAAGGTTGTTGGGAAGGTAATTCTGTTGCCAGAAAAGATCATGCAATGAATTCTAAGGCCAAATAAATATGAATTTTGGATTTTTTGACTGGCCAAGGATGAGGCTGATGGAACCTGAGCTGCATCTTCCAGAGGAAGAATCAGTCTTGCTCTGATACATGAGGCTAGCCTGCATATCTAAGTCTGGCCATTTGTTTTCTAAATATGTATCCTAGGTCACCATGAAGCAAGGGCTGATACAGAGTGGACAGGTAAGAAGAACCTGATTATTACATACTGGAAGAACAACTCTAAAGCAAATGCCCTGAAGATGGGTTATCTAAAGATCAAGCAATAAATCAGCCAATATTATCTCCTAAGTAAAGTTCCTACTATGTGTCAATATGCTGGGGATACACATACAGAAGTAAAACTATCCTTGTTCTCAAGGAGCCCACATCATCCATTTTTAAAAAACAAAGAATAAAAAAACCAAAACAAAGCACACATTAGCTGGTTTCATAGATGGAAGTTAAGTATGCATAGGATCATAAAATTTAGATGACTCAATGGGAAATCAGGAGATGCATATTGGACATAAGTAGGATGCATCATGTTACCACTAATGACTTGTATGTAAATTGTGTTATAAGGAATATCGTCCAAGAGATGTATGATACAAAATAAGGTAGGACTAGTCAGGTAATTAACAAGAGCAGGGAATGACAGATGGATAGCTCAAATGTTTTAACAATAATTTGTTAAAGGACCCAGAGAAACAACAATCAGCACCGGATAGATCCTCTGTTGAGGATTAATGAGAAGACATAACAAGAATTTCACAGGTTGTAAGGCAGGAATGGTTTGTGATCTGCACTATATTTAGCTTGCTTTGTATATCTGTTTGCATGTTGTTTCTCCCATTAGATTTTAAGCATCTTGAAGTCAGGGACTGTCTTTTGCCTCTTTTTGTATATCCAGCACTTAACATAGTACCTGGCAGATTTCTTGTTGTTCAGTTTTTTCAGTCATGTCAGACTCTTTGTGACACTCATTTGTGGTTTTCTTGGCAAAGATACTGGAGTGGTTTGACATTTTCTTTTCCAGCTCATTTTACAGATGAGGAAACTGAGACAAATAGGGTTAGGTGATTTGCCCTGGGTGCCACAGCTAGTAAGCATCTGTGGCTGAATTCAAGAAGATAAGCCTTCTGGATTCCAGGTCTAGAGCTCTATCCACTACACCACCTAGCTGCCCCAAATGTTTATTGATTGATTAATTGATTGTACTCCTGGAAGGTATATCTACATTTATGAGATCAAAAATCACTGATCTATGAAAGATTTAGAATTTACATCTGGAAAGAATCTTAGAAGTCATTTATCTTTTCCCCTTATCAGTTAGCTTAGTTCACACAAAGATGGAATTGGAACCCAGGTCTTTGGACTCCAAATTGAATGTTCTTCCCATTACATTATATGGTGAAAGAAGAAGAGGGGCCACAAGGGCTACATCTGGACAAGATAAAAGAAATTTAATAAAAAGATCTTGACAGAGCAGAATGCTAGAATGAATTACATAATATAAAATCTTATGTAAAATCCCTTTGGGTTCAAAAAATCACTTGCCAAGTACCAGAAGGTAGAGGCATGATTAGATAGAAGTATATGTTTAAAAAACTCTGGGATTTTTAGTGGACTGGAATCTCAGTATCAATCAGCAGTTTGACATCACATAAAAATGTCAACTTTTGCCAATTAGACTACAAGAATCCTTTATTGTCTTGATCCAGCATCCTAGGCTAAACCAGCAGAGGGTAAACTCTGATAGGTTTTATGATGATGAAAAGGCTTTGAATATAATTCTGACAGAGTAAGTTTAGTGCCCAAAGACCAATCTAGCTAAATATGAGAAGTATCAATAACTAGCTTGACAACTAGACCATGAATTCTCGGTTATGACAACCTATGAGACAAATAAAAATAAAAATGGCCTCTGTTCCTATGAGATACCCTCCCAACTTTCTTCTTCCTTAGTGACATTTGTGGAATGGTCAAAAAGCAGCAATGGATGATAAAAGGTATCACTTTTAGCTTGTTGATAGATATTATCTTGCAATGTCCAATGAATAATAAATTAGCATAGTACTAAAATATCTAAACCATATCAATATTGAGGTTCTAAAATTCTCTAATTCCAATATCCTGCTATTTGAATAATAAATTCCAGGAGACCAAAGAAAGTTGCCTCTAAATGGAAAGATGACTCATATATTCTTTTTGGAGAGGAAAGGAGGGGGCTGAAAAGGTTGGTCTCCTCATGCACCAATAATGCAATAAGAAATGAAATACTGGTTACCTTGTCTTTCAGTGCTCATGATAAGAATAAGCAAAAAGGCAATCATGAAGATAATCGCAGCTTATGTACCAACATCTGTTGCAGAAGATGAAGAGGTAGAACAATTCTGTGAAAAACTAGACAAGATCTTTCAGATCAAACCAATAAACACTTTGAAATTTAGCGACTTCAATGCAAATAAAGGTACAAAGCAGGATAGCGAAAACATGATCATATGACTCATATTTGAAAATGACTCATCTGAAAAATGAAAGAGGTCAAATATTTATATGAACTACTTACAAGCCTCACACCTTTATAGCATGAAGACTTTGTTACAGAAGAGAAGCAGAAGGTACTGAACATTAACAACATTGAATATAACCAAGAAAAATAATAAATGGACTATATTTTAGTAGATAGGAACTGACTGGTTACTAATGTTGAAGTCATATCAGAATCATCATTGTGTTTCATGCCATAGAGAAAGTGAAAGATCAACTTTAAATGAGGAAAAGGTTAGGAATAATATGACTTTTGGGTATTCTTAGATGAATCTGCTATTTTATTGATGTGGGTAGACTATAACCCATCAATATTTCCTTGTGCAGTGCCCATCTCCTTCCCTAATTTCTGCAACAGGGTTCCACTCAATCTTCTGAGAGTCTTTCTTGACAATGTATGGATGCCAACAAAGTATATAGGATCTTCAATACTTGAGTCCTTTACCTTCCTATTTTACAGCTAGTTAATTATGCCTTGCCAGACTTCAACCCTGAATTACTTTGGTTTTCATCTACTAACTTTGCTTCCATTCGCATTCTACTGAAGGAGTCAGAGAAGTTATAAAACCGTGTTGACTGGGTCCACTACACCTTTGTTATACAATCTCAACTGAGCTCTCACTGCAGCAAGGCAATCCTTTTACATATGCCTGATAGATTCACTCTCCCACTCACAACAATGGCTGTTTTAAACCTTTTTATCCCTTATAACACTCCCTCCATCTCCTCTCAGCCGTGAACCTTGCCTCATACTTTGTCAAAAAATCAGGTCATTTGCTAAGAGTCCTTCCTTCTTTTTTTCTGTTACATTACTTGGATATCTTCACCCATTATTCCCTCCTTCATCCCATCTTCTCTAGCAAATTTCTCTCACTCTCATTCTTATTGTCATGAATTATTGGTCTTTCCCTATCTCCTGGTTGCTTCTCTTCTGCTTATAAATATTCCCATGTTGCTCCTATCCTTGAAAATCCCTCCCTTTATCCAAACATGCCTGTTAGCTATCCTCCTATATCTTTCCTCTCCTTCATGACCGAACTCCTTAAGAATGCCATTATACACTGCATGCCTTAATTTCCTCTCCTTTCCCCCTTTTTCTAAATGCTTTGTAATCTAGCTTCCTGCCTCATCATTCAATAGAAACTGCTTTTCAAAAAAGTTACCAATGATCTCTTCATTGCCAAATCTAATGACCTTTCCTCAATCTTCATCTTTTTTGACACCTGTGCAGCTTTTGACACTGTTAGTAACTATCTTCTACTGAATACTATCTCTTCTCTAAGTTTCATGACACTGTTATCTCTTGGCTCTTCTCCTACCTGTCTGACCATTCCTTCTTGGTGTCTTTTATTGGATCTTCATATAACACATCACTCCTAATGTTGGATGTCTCCCAAGTGTCTGCCATTGGTCTTCTTCTCCCTACATATTATATCTTTTGGTTATGTCATTAAGGGTTAAATCAGCTCAATGCAGTCCCAGATCATTATTTCTAGTCTTAGTCTTTTTTCTTGGGTTCCATTCTCTCATAAACTGCCTCTCAGACATGTTGATCTAGATGTCTCATAGATATCTCAAACAAAATCATCATCTTTCCCCTAGGATTCTCCCCTCTTCCAAACTTCCCTCTAGTCACTCAAGTTTACAACCTAGATTTCATCCTCATTCACACCCATCTCGTTGCCAAATATTGTCATCTCTACCTTCACAATATCTTGTTTCCTCTTCTCTCTACTCACACAACTATCACCCTAGTGTAGGCCCTCATCAGTTCACACCTAGATTATTTAAATAGCTTTCTGGTTGGTCATCCTTCAAATCTTACTATATTCAAATCCATCTTCAATTCAGGCACCAAATGATTCTATTAATGTACTAGTTTAACCATCTTTCTCTTTGTCTCTGTCTGTGTCTCTGTCTCTGTCTTTCTGTGTGTCTCTGTCTCTATCACTGTCTCTCATACACACAGACACACACACCACGACTCAGTAAACTCTAATTGCTCCCTGTTACCTCTAAGGCCAAATATAAAATCCTCTATTTGGCTTTTAAGGCCCTTCACAATCTGGCCCCTTTCTACCTTTCCATTTTTCTTACCTTTTATTCCCTTCTACACACTCTAATGCTCCAGTGTCACTGGCATAATTGCTTCTTCTTGCACATAACACTCCATCTCTAGGCTTCATGTCTTTTCACTGGTTGTTTCCCATGCCTGGAATGAAGTTCTTTCTCACCTCCTTCCTTGACTTCTTCAATACTCAGCTCAAATCCCCCAATCATCAGAAGGCCTTTCCTAATTCTCTGATTACATGGCCTGCTTTTCTCTGTTTCTGGCCACATATCTTTCTGATGACATCCTCTATGTCACTTCTATTACATAATTCTTCACTGGTAATATGTTTTAGCCTACCTGTGCTCACTATGTGCCTCCTCATTACCTATGGGTTAACATGTGCTTTAAACTCTTCATGACACAATAAAATAAAATAACATTGCTGAAAAAAACACTGATGTTAAAAAAAATAGATAAGATTTCCAAGAGAAATTTGGGGCCATAAAAAGCACTTCATAGTTTCCCAATGCATTCAAACATGTTCTGCTCCTCCTACTCAATTTTGGGCCCAGCTCATTGTTCATCCTGTCTGTCCAAGATATAGGTACTGATAATCTATCTCTATGGTCTATCCATTCAGACACATAACATTGTTTTTGACAATAGGTATTTATCATTAAGAAGAAGACTCTGTGAATAATGAATTTCTTCAACTTGACCAATTCAAAAGGTTGTTAGGAACAAAAAAATGGGAAAGGAAAAAAAGGTAAAAATATTATCACTATTTCCAGTAGAATTTAACTGACATAAAATAATAGCCAGAAGAAGATCCAAAACAGCCCAGAATATAATTGAGCAGTAAATCCGTGAATATATGACCTCCTTTCTAAGTGAAAGGCGACAGTATTAAGGATGACACTCACTGGGAGTACAAATTCATTTTTTAAACATTAAAGAGGAGGATGGTGGAAAATGATAAGTAGTATTGTCTCATAAAACAGTTAAAATTGGTGGAAATAAAACAAGCCTACAGAAAGTTTAGTGTGAAAACCAATTGAGTCACAACATTCTGGGAACATTAATAAATGAAACTGATGTGAGAACAAAAAGATAGAGGTAAGATGGAACAAACTTGTCAGTGTTTCTTGAATGATTTATCTTTATCTTCAATGACAGAACTACCACATTTTGGTCCCAACACCTCAAGCCCTGGAGTACTACGTAAAGATGTAGGAATGGACTTTAAGAAGATAAAGTTAGGAAGAAAGCCTGAACCAGACCAAGTATGTAAGCAATATCTGGGCTAGGCATATAAATGGACAATGAATGGACCCTAAATTGAATGGGAGGGATAGAGTGAACTGTATGACATTTGCAAAACTGTGTAAAACTTTGAGTAATCTCAAGCCATTTCTTCACATAAATATCCATCTTTTAAACACAAATGTTCTCCTGGAAATGTATGATTGTAAATCAACAAACACCACAATTAACAAAGGATCAAAGCCACACGTGACCCAAAGGGTAAGAAAAGATGTGTATTTTGGGTGCAAGCAAGATGCATAATCTTCCGATGATGACCTATAAGCAAGTGGTGTAAAAATATTGTTGAAGTAATGTAAAAATTTTTAAAATAAGATTGGATAACCATGTGACAAGGTGGATGGATAAGAAATAGAGAGCTTATGCATGCTACTGGTTCCCAAGACACATAAAAAGTTTTCAGTTCATTAGATGTAGAAGAAGATCTCTAGAACTGCGTTGATTTTGTCCTCTGCAGAGGATCTATGAAAGACTATAGACAAGGAGATAGGAAAGGAGAATTGAAGGCAGAGGAGTTTAGTGGAGAGGAAGTCAGGAATTTCTGGGTTCGAATTTTGCCTCAGACACTTACTAGCTCTGTGACCCAGGACAAGTCACTCCACTCCATATTTTGGTTTCCTCATCTGTAAAATGAAGGGGTTAGATTTGATCTATGATCTCTGGTCTAAATTTGTAGTCACCTCACATGAATAACCCAGGATGAGACAGCATAAATGAATTGTAATCTATGCTAATAGAGGGAAAATCTATCTCATTGAAATGCCTAAAATTTTAGAACACCTTGTATTGAGTCAAAATCTGATGTCTCATAACATCTCTCCATTGCTCATAGTCTTCCAGGGGTCTAGAAAAAAACAATCAAATCCACCATTTAGGCTGTTTGGACTGGGCTCCTCCTCACTGAGGACAGAGACAGGGAAGACATAGAGACAGAATCATCAAGAATGATTGATGAATCCACATATGTATCCCCTAACACCAAAAGAATTCCATTAATCTGTATTTATCCTTTTCCAGTCCATGTATGATTGGGTGTTCAAAGGTACCTGGGTTCTGCTTTTCCTAGATTTGTAAAAGACTCCAATCTCCCTTGGTATTCTTCAGGACTACTCCACTTGGGCCTCTCCTAATTAGTGTATAACTTATATAAGTTCAATTTCCTGGGTATCAGTTATTTGTGTGACTTCATTTCATAGAACCAGATCAAGACAGGGGACCAACACTGGCGATAAGGCAGATGCATATGCCTTTTTTGTATCTCTTTTTTGTGAGTGATGGTTGTGAAAGGCCTTTGTGGTTTTAATAGCCTATATTCTAAGGTCCCTGGTAGTTCTGACATTCTATATTCTGTGTTCTAAACTCCCTGATAGTTATATCCTTCTGTATTCTTTATTGTAAGACTTCTTTCATCCCTGACATCCAATTAAGTCTACAGGATCAGATTTTCAGTACTGGACCATAACCATAATCTTTCTAGCCCAACCTAGGATGCTGTCTTAGGAAGCAGGTACAAGCACAATCACATAGCACTATGTGATGGTATGGCTGTCCTTGATGCCAATCTTTTTCTGTCAGTGTGATAAATAGAAGTCTCGTCTGAATACCCACTTATATGCAGAGCACAGAATTGATACAATATAAGCACCTTAAGGACAGACACCATTTTGTTTTTTCTTTGTACTGTTAGTGCCATACACACAGTAGGTACTGTGTAAATGGTTGCTGAATTGGATATTAGAATATAAAAAAGAAAAGACATAGTCATAGATGTAGATGGAAATAGAATAAAAAACACATTGAAAGGGGGGCGGAGCCAAGATGGCGAAGTAGAAACAGCTCGTCCAAGCCTCTCTGCCCCCAGATTCCCCACAAACTATGTACAAAAGGACTCTGAACAACTTCTGGAGCCCCAGCACCCACAGAACGACACAGAGAAGCTAACCTCCCGCTGAGGACAGCCCAGCAGCCCTGCAGGAAGGACCAGCGCAGCGGTCTGGGAGCCGGCACCGTGCAGAGCGCAGGAGCGGAGCTGAGCGGAGCCCAGGTCGGCGTGAGCCGAGGTTTTAGCCCCAGGGCGGCAGGGCCAGCAGCCAGCTGGAGGAACCCCAGAACAGTGGCGACTCCAGAATTATCAACATAGACATGCCTAGGACAAAGTAAGAGGTTAGTGTCCTATGGACTTTGGGACCTGTATTTGGGGAATGCGTCAGCTCCCTCCCCTGGGGGCTAGAAGCTGCTGAGGAGACACGCCATTTTGTAGTTTTCAGAGGCATTTCCGGCTCCCAGCCTACAAATCGTGGGGAGATCCAGCGATCAGTCTGGGGGGGTAATCGCTCTTGCTTTAACCTCCCTGGATCTGGATTGTGATCTAGGGTGGAAGTTGTGGGTGGGTTTACAGCTTGCCAGGAACGGAAGTTGCCCCCCACACGTTCGGGACGAAAATTCCTCTAGCTGGCCTTAAAGCCATAGTGTGGCAACAAGCCCAAAAGTCAAGCAATCAAGTGGCAACATGCCAAGGCAAAGGAAACAGAAAAATGCAACCCTAGACTCCTATTTTGGGGGCATAGAGCGTGAAAAGGACTGTGAGGTCAAAAGTCCTGCTCCAAAAGCCCCAGGGGAAAACATGAGCGGGTTGCAGGCCATAGAGGACCTTAAGAAGGACTTTAAAAATCAAATAAGAGAAGTGGAGGAAAAATTAGAAAGAGAAATGAGAAGGATGCAGGAAAAATATGAAATGAGGGTCAACAGCCTGACTGAGGAAAACAACACCTTAAAAAATAGACTAGCTCAAATGCAAAGGAGGCCCAAAAGGGCAATGAGGAGAAGAATGCCTTAAAAAGTCGAATTTGCCAGATGGAAAAAGAATCTCAAAAGTTCACTGAGGAGATTCATTCCTTCAGAGTTAGACTGGAGCAAATGGAAGCTAGTGACTTTATGAGATATCAAGATGCTGTTAAGCAGATCCAAACAAACGAAAGATTAGAAGGCAATGTGAAATATCTCATGGGAAAACCACTGACCTGGAGAATAGATCCAGGAGAGACAATTTAAAAATTATTGGACTACCTGAAAGCCATGATCAAGGAAAGAACCTAGAAATCACCCTTCAAGAAATTCTCAAGGAAAACTGCCCTGATGTTTTAGATCCAGAGGGCAAAATAGAGGTTGAAAGAATCCACAGATCACCTCCTGAAAAAGATCCCAAAAAGAAAACTCCAGAAATATTATAGCCAGGTTCCAGAATCCCCAGATCAAGGAGAAAATACTACAAGCAGCCAGGAAGAAACAATTTCAATATTGTGGAAACACAATCAGAATAGCCCAGGACCTGGCAGCTTCTACACTGAGGGATCAAGGGCATGGAATATGATATTCCAGAGGGCAAAAGAACTGGGAATGAACCCAAGGGTCACCTACCCAGCAAAACTGAGTATTTTGTTTCAGGGGAAAATATGGTCATTCAGTGGAATAGAGGATCTTCAAGCATTCTTGAGGAAAAAACCAGAATTGAATAGAAAATTTGACATCAAGACACAAGAAGCAAGAGATGCCTGAGAAGGTAATCAGGGAAAAGAAATCAAAAGGAACTTATCAAAGTTGAACTATTTACATTCCTATATGGAAAAGCAATATCTGTGACTGATGATATCTTTCTCACTATGAAAATAATGGAAGAAGGGGGTGTGGTCATACGAGTACATATGTGAATGTGTGTGTATATGGCTACAGTTATATATGGATAGAGGGTATAGGTTGATTTTGTTGGGAAGGGAGAGTACTCAAGGGATGAAATTATGAGGTGAGAGAGGAAAGTGGCAAGAGGAGATAGGGAGAGACATGGTAGGGTAAACTATCTCATGTAGGGGAAGTGGTTGCAAAGGAGGGGGAGAATAAGGAAGGCTAAAAAGGCAAAACTACATTCACATTGAATTTGGTTCAGGGAGAAAATGACATACATACTAAATGGGATATCTCAACCTGCAGCAGGATAGGGGGAAGGGGGACGAGAGGAGGGATGATGGATGGGAGGGCATCCTTGGGTGAGGGGAGGTTGGAAGTACCCACTATAGAAGAGGGACAGGATCATGTAGGGAATCGACCAGGTGGGGGCTGGGATGAGTGGGAGGGAATTATAACCAGCCTTGTACAATATATCTACTATGATAATGTTTTGCATAGCTAGACATGTACAACATATACTGAATTACTTATCTCCCAAGAAGGAATGGGTGACAAGGGAGGAAGGAAATGGATCTGAAATTCGAGGTCATAACATTAAATGTTTCAAATATATATATATATATAAATACTATTGTTAATACCCTTTTGCCTATAATTGGGAGATAAGATGTGCAGGCATTGGGACACAAAGATTCATCTTCCTCTAATGGAAAAGCCGATGGGGGTATGGGAGAAGGTATGGGAGAGAGCAGATTGGAGGAAGCGATATCTTGTGGGACTGCTATTCAGGGAGGTTGGGTAGGGGAATAATGGGGGGAAAATGATTGTAACTCAAAATCTGGCGGAAATGAATGATGTAAAACAGAAGTTAATAAAGCATTTGTTTAAAAAAAAACACATTGAAAGCAAATCTATTATTTATTTTTAATCACTCTTTT
Source organism: Gymnobelideus leadbeateri (assembly GCA_011680675.1). Classification (NCBI taxonomy): domain Eukaryota; kingdom Metazoa; phylum Chordata; class Mammalia; order Diprotodontia; family Petauridae; genus Gymnobelideus; species Gymnobelideus leadbeateri. The sequence goes on from WOXC01002509.1 coordinate 545,956, forward strand.
CTTTTAAAAATTTGAGTTGCAAATTCTCTCTATGCCATACCTCCCTCACCCACTAAAAAGGCAAGCAATATAATATCAATTATTCTTGTGAAATCATGCAAAACATTTGCATATTAGCCATATTGCATATCACAAAAGCAACAGCAATGACAAAAAACCAGAATACAAGAACATTATACTTCAATTTGCACTCAGAATTTACAAATTCTCTCTCTGGAGGTGGATAAGCCTTTTTTCATCATATGTCATTTGGAATTGTCTTGGATCATTATATTGACCAGAGTGGACAAGTCTTTTACTGTTGATCATTATTACAATATTGCTTACCATGAACAATGATCTCCCAGATCTTCTGACTTTACTTTGCAAAAGTTTATATAGGTCTTTCCATATTTTTTTTCTAAAACTAATCTCCTCACTATTTCTTATAGTACAGTAGTATTCTGTCACAGTCAAGTGTGACAACCTCATCAGCTATTCCCCAACCAATGGGCATCCCCCTCAATTTCCAATTCTTTGCAGAAAAAGCTGCTATAAATATTTTTGTACATATATGTCCTTATCCTTTGATTTCTTTGGGATATAGAGCTACTAGTGGTATTGCTAGGTCAAAGGGTCTGCACATTTTTGTAGCCCTGTGGGCATAGTTCCAAATTGTTCTCCAGAATGATTAGACTAATTCACAACTCCACCAATAATTTAGTGTACCCATTTTATCTTCTCCTTTCTAACATTTGCCATTTCTGATGAATGTGATGTGGTATCACAGAGGTTTCATAATTTGCATTTCTCTAATCAATAGTGATTTAGAATATTTTTTTCATATGACGATAGAGAGTTTTGAATTCATCTTCTTAAAGCTTTCTGTCCTTTGGCCATTTATCAATTGGGGAATGGTTCTTATTTCTATAAATTTGATTTAGTTCCCTATTTATGTGAGAAATGAGACCTTCATCAGAGAAATTTGTTGTAATATTTCTTAATCAAGTGCTTTATTAATTTCTAGTTTACATCATTCATTTCTGCAAGATTTTGAGTTACAAATTTTCTCCTCATTTTTCCCCTACCCACCACCCCAAAATAGTGATCCCACTGGTTATCCCCTCCTCCAATATACTCTCCCATATCTTCTCCCTTACCCCTTCCAACTTTCCCGTAGGGCACGGTGGATCTCTATAACCCAGTGCCTGTATGTCTTATTTCACAGTTACATGTAAAATAATATTAATAATAGTATTAAATTAAATATATATTTAAACATTTGATTTTAAAACTTTGAATTCCAGATTCATTTCCTTCCTCCCTTGTCACCCACCCTTACTGGGAAGATAAGCAATTCAGTATAGATTGTACATGTGTAGCTATGCAAAACATTTCCATAATGGATATATTGTAAAAGACTTACTATATTTCCCTCCCTCCTATCCCACCTTCCACTTGTTCTATTCTCTACTTTGATCCTGTCCCTTTTCAAAAGTGGGTGCTTCCAACATCCCTTCCCCCTAGTCTGTCCTCCCTTTCATCGTCCCCCCCTCTCATCCCCTGCCCCCTTAATCTCCTGTAGGATGAGATACCTATTTAGTGTGTATGTCATTCCCTCCCTAAGCCAAATTTAATGAGAATAAGGTTTACCCATTCCCTTTTGCCTCCCTATTCTTCCCCTCCACTGTTACCATTTTCCCTTGCCTCTTCTATATGAGATAGTTTACTCCATTCTGTCCCTCCCCATCTCCTCTCATTATATTCCTCTTTCACCTCTTAATATCACCTTTTAAGTATCATCCCTTCCTATTAAATTGGTCTTGTGCCCTCTATTTATGTATACCTATACACATATATACACACATTCACATATGTATTCATACACCCATATATCCTCCTATATAGACCTATATATGTATGTATATATATGCATATATATTTATATATACATTTCTATTCACCTCAACTATTCTCATACTAAGAAAAGTTTCATCAGTTACAATTATCGTTTTTCCTTGTAGGGATATAAATAGTTCAATCTTGATAAGTTCCTTATGATTTCTTTTCCCTGTTTACCTTCTCATGCTTCTCTTGCTTCTTGTATCTGAATGTCAAATTTTTATTCAACTCTGGTTTCGTCATCAAGAATACTTGAAAGTCCTCTATTCCACTGAATGACCATATTTTTCCCCTGAAACATGATTCTCAGTTTTGCTGGGTAGGTGATTCTTGGTTTTAATCCCAGCTCCTTTGCCCTCTGGAATATCATATTCCAAGCCCTTTAATCCCTCAGTGTGGAAGCTGCCAGATCCTGTGTTATACTGATTTTGATTCCAAAATTCAAATTGTTTCTTCCTGGATGCTTGTAATATTTTCTCCTTGATCTGGGAATTCCAGAATCTGGCTATAATATTCCTAGGAATTTTATTTTTGGGATCTTTTTCAGGAGGTGATGGGTGGACTCTTTCAACCTCTATTTTGCCCTCTGGGTCTAAAACATCAGGGCAGTTTTGCTGGAGAATTTCTTGGAGGATGCTTTCTAGGTTCTTTTTTTGATCATAGCTTTCAGGTAGTCCAATAATTTTTAAATTATCTCTCCTGGATCTATTTTCCAGGTCAGTGGTTTTTCCCATGAGATATTTCACATTGCCTTCTATTTTTTTCCATTTGTTTGGATCTGTTTAATAGTATCTTGATTTCTCATAAAGTCACTAGTTTCCATTTGCTCCAATCTAATTCTGAAGGAATGATTCTCGTCAGTGAGCTTTTGAGATTCTTTTTCCATCTGGTAAATTTGGCTTTTTTTTTTTTTGAAAGCAATTGGGGTTAAATAACTTGCTCAAGGTTACAGGGCTAGTCATTATTTATGCGTGGGTGCTCATTTTCTGAGGTCGGATCTGATCTCGGGTCATCCCAACTCCGAGGCCGGCGCTCTTACTCACTGCGCCACCTAGTCTCCCCTTTAGGGCAATTGGGGTTAAGTAACTTGCCCAAGGTTACACGGCTAGGTTTTTGTTTGTGTGGATTAAGTGTCAGAGGCCGGCTCCGAACTCAGGTCTTTCTGACTCCAGGGCCAGCACTCTATTCACTGCGCCACCTAGCCGTCCCTAAATTTGGCTTTTTAAGGCATTCTTCTTCTCATTGCCCTTTTGAGCCTCTTTTGCCATTTGAGTTAGTCTATTTTTTAAGGTGTTATTTTCTACAGTCAGGCTGTTGACTCTCATTTCATAATTTTCTTGCATCATTCTTATTTCTCTTCCCAATTTTTCCTCCACTTCTCTTATTTGATTTTCAAAGTCCTTCTTAAGGTCCTCTATGGCCTGTAACCAGCTCATAGTTTTCTTGGAAGCTTTTGGTGCAGGAGTTCTGACTTCCCTGTCTTCCCCCTGTTCCATTCTTTGATCCTTTTTGTCCCCAAAATAGGAGTGTAAAGTTGGGTTGCTCTGCTTGCTTTGCTTCCCTTGTTTGCTCATGTTGCCACTCAATTACTTGACTTTTGGGCTTTTTGCCACAGTAAGACTCTGCTACCAGACAGGGGAGCTTTGTCCCAAACACTGGGGTTTTCTAGGACCTCTACCCTAGACAGCAATCCCTGTCGCAGGTTAATGATTACACCTCAGACTGGTCACTTGGTTCCCCTATAATCTGTAGGCCAGGAGCTCTGAAGTAGCCACAAGGCTGTGACTGCATGGCTGCTGTGCCTCAGTTGTGTCTTGCCCCAGGGGTAAAGGCTGACCACCCTCCTGAACTACTGGATCCCAAAGTCCCCACTGCACTGACCTCTCACTTTGTCCTTAACATCTATGTGTTGATAATTTTGGAAACCGCAGTAGCTAATGGTGATCTGAAGTCCCTGCAGCTGGCTGATGGGCTGGGCTTGCTTATCAGAGCACTGTTCTGGCCACTTCCTGCTGGCCTGCAAGGCTGTCCTTAGTGGGAGGTTAGCTTCTCTGTGTCGTTTTGTGGGTTCTGTAGCTCCAAAGTTTCTTCAGAGTCACCTTTTACATTAATTGGAGGAGATGGAAAATGGAGTCCCGCAGAAGTCCTCTTTCTTTTTTTTTTTTTTGGTTTTTGGAGGGCAGTTGGGGTTAAGTCACTTGCCCAAGGTCACATGGCTAGGTTTTTGTTTGTGTGTGTTAAGTGTCTGAGGTCAAATCCGAACTCAGGTCCTTCTGACTCCAAGGCTGACGCTCTACTCACTGCAACACCTAGCTGCCCCCAGAAGTCCTCTTTCTACTCTGCCATCTTGACTCTGCCCCTTCAATATCTTGTGATTTTTAAAAATTTTACTTCATTATCTATGGTATCTTTTAGCAAAATGTAGTGGTTTTTTTTTTATAAGCAAGTTAAGTAACTTGCTCAAGGTTACATGGCTAGTCATTATTTATGCGTGGGTGCTCATTTTCTGAGGCTGGATCTGATCTCGGGTCATCCCAACTCCGAGGCCGGCGATCTTACTCACTGCACCACCTAGCCACCCCTTTAGGGCAATTGGGGTTAAGTAACTTGCCCAAGGTTACACGGCTAGGTTTTTGTTTGTGTGGATTAAGTGTCGGAGGCCGGCTCTGAACTCAGGTCCTTCTGACTCCAGGGCCGGCGCTCTATTCACTGTGCCACCTAGCCGCCTCTAAATGCAGTTTTTTAATTAGGTCTATATTTGTTTTAGCTTTATCTGAGATTGTGAATGCTACTTCTGCCTTTTTTACTTTTAACTGAGGCATAATAGATTCTGCTCCAGTCCTTTATTTTAACTCTGTATATGTCTTTCTGTTTTAAGTGTGTCTCTTGCAAGCAGCATATTGTTAGATTTTGGTTTCTAATCCAGTCTGCTATCTGCTTCCATTTTATGGGTAAGCTTATCCCATTACACTCATGGTTATGATTACTAACTCTGTATTTCCCTCCATCCAATTTTTCCTGTTTATCCCTCTCTCTCTCTTTTTATCCTGTTCCCTCCTCAAAAGTCTCTGGTAAATTGTCATTTTTTCATTTTTCCACCCTATTTCTTGACTTTGAACTTGATGTTAAAGTTGGCCTCTTATCAGCTGGGGGTGGGGAGACACTGTCCCAAGCTTAAGGATTTTTCATGCTGCTGTTTTCAGTGATGATCTGCAAATTCTCAGAGCTTCTGAGTTAGTGTTATTTTGGGAGAAATGTGGTCATTGCTCTGCTCTAGCATTTACCCAGGCCCCTGCTCCACTGTAGCCACAAGCACTAGTGCTCCTCTCTACCTTGAAACTACGACCAGGTTCCCCGCTCCTTTTTGATTGACCACAAGTGACCCTCTCCTCACTGGAACCCACTGGAACTATGACTCTGAACTGCTTTTGGTCCATAGTCACTCAGTGCCAGCTGCCCCCAGCATTAGCAAAGAGTCCCCCTAGATCTTTTACTGTCCCTACCCCCTTGCCTTCTCTGGGTTGAGAACTCCAAAAGTTGCTTTTGTGGTGTATGTTGTTATTGCTATTATGGTGGCCTCCAAGGCCCACTTTTGGGGCTTCTACCATGTTCCGGACATGTGTCCACCCCTGTGTTACAGACTTCTTCTGATTTGGTAATCACTTGGGGAATTACATGAATTAAGGCAAAAGGCCTCCTTTTAAGGAGTCTATTGTCACTAGGAGGGATGAGACAGGCACACAACATCAATCTTCTCTCTTTTTTTTTTTTTGGTTCTTTAGAGTTTTTTTTAAACAAATGCTTTATTAACTTCTGTTTTATATCATTCATTTCTGCCAGATTTTGAGTTACAATTATTTTTCCCCCCAGTTTTTCCCAGAATAGCAGTCCCACAAGATATCACTTCCTCCAATCTGCTCTCTCCCATAGCTTCTCCCATACCCCCATCGACTTTTCCATTAGAGGAAGGTGAATCTCTGTGTCCCAATGCCTGCACATCTTATCTCCCAATTATAAGCAAAAGAGTATTAATAATAGTATTTATATATATTTGAAACACTTAATCTTAAGACCTCGAATTTCAGATCCATTCCCTTCCTCCCTTGTTACCCATTCCCTCTGGGAAGATAAGTAATTCAGTATATGTTGTACATGTCTAGCTATGCAAAACATTACCATAGTAGATATATTGTACAAGGCTGCTTATAATTCCCTCCCACTCATCCCACTTCCACCCCCAACCTGGTCCATTCCCTACTTGATCCTGTCCCTCTTCTATAGTGGGTACTTCCAACCTTCCCTCCCCCCAAGGATGCCCTCCCATCCATCATCCCTCCTCTCATCCCCCTTCCCCCTGTTCTGCTGCAGGTTGAGATATCCCATTTAGTATGTATGTCATTCTCTCCCTGAACCAAATTCAATGAGAATGTGGTTTTGCCTTTTTGCCTTCCTATTCTCCCCCTCCCTTGCAACCACTTCCCCTTGCTTCTTCTACATGAGATAGTTTACCCTACCCTGTCTCTCCCCATCTCCTCTTGCCACTTTCCTCTCTCACCTCATAATTTCACCCCTTGAGTATCCTCCCTTCCCAACAAATTCAACCTATGCCCTCTATCCATATATAACTGTAAACATATACACACACATTCACATATGTGTTCATATGACCACACACCCTTCTTCCATTATTTTCACAGTGAGAAAGATATCATCAATCACAGTTATTGCTTTTCCATATAGGAATGTAAATAGTTCAACTTTGATAAGTTCCTTTTGATTTCTTTTCCCTGATTACCTTCTCAGGCATCTCTTGCTTCTTGCGTCTGGATGTCAAATTTTCTATTCAACTCTGGTTTTTTCCTCAAGAATGCTTGAAAGTCCTCTATTCCACTGAATGACCATATTTTCCCCTGAAACAAAATACTCAGTTTTGCTGGGTAGGTGACCCTTGGGTTCATTCCCAGTTCTTTTGCCCTCTGGAATATCATATTCCATGCCCTTCGATCCCTCAGTGTAGAAGCCGCCAGGTCCTAGGCTATTCTGATTGTGTTTCCACAATATTGAAATTGTTTCTTCCTGGCTGCTTGTAGTATTTTCTCCTTGATCTGGGGATTCTGGAACCCGGCTATAATATTCCTGGGAGTTTTCTTTTTGGGATCTTTTTCAGGAGGTGATCAGTGGATTCTTTCAACCTCTATTTTGCCCTCTGGATCTAAAACATCAGGGCAGTTTTCCTTGAGAATTTCTTGAAGGGTGATTTCTAGGTTCTTTCTTTGATCATGGCTTTCAGGTAGTCCAATAATTTTTAAATTGTCTCTCCTGGATCTATTCTCCAGGTCAGTGGTTTTTCCCATGAGATATTTCACATTGCCTTCTAATCTTTCATTTGTTTGGATCTGCTTAACAGTATCTTGATTTTCCATAAAGTCATTAGCTTCCATTTGCTGCAGTCTAACTCTGAAGGAATGAATCTCCTCAGTGAACTTTTGAGATTCTTTTTCCATCTGGCAAATTCGACTTTTTAAGGCATTCTTCTCCTCATTGCCCTTTTGGACCTCCTTTGCCATTTGAGTTAGTCTATTTTTTAAGGTGTTGTTTTCCTCAGTCAGGCTGTTGACCCTCATTTCATACTTTTCCTGCATCCTTCTCATTTCTCTTTCCAATTTTTCCTCCACTTCTCTTATTTGATTTTTAAAGTCCTTCTTAAGGTCCTCTATGGCCTGCAACCCGCTCATGTTTTCCCCTGGGGCTTTTGGAGCAGGACTTCTGACCTCACAGTCTTCTTCCCCTATGCTTCGATCCTCTTTGCCCCCGAAGTAGGAGTCTAAGGTTGCATTTTTCTGTTTAATTTTTTTCCTTTGCCTTGGCATGTTGCCACTTAATTACTTGACTTTTGGGCTTGTTGCCACAGTATGGCTCTGGTGCCAGACAGGGGAATTTTCGTCCCAAACGTGTGGGGGGGGGGCAACTTCCGTTTGTGGCAAGCTGGAAACCCACCCACGACCCCCACCCCATATCACAATCCAGATCTAGGGAGGTTAAAGCAAGAGCAATTACCCCCCCCCAAGACTGATCGCTGGATCTCCCTACAGTTCACAGGCCAGGAGCCGGAGCTGCCTCTGAAAACTACAAAATGGCGTGTCTCCTCAGTGGCTTCTAGCCCCTAGGGGAGGAAGCTGACGTGTTCCCCAAATACTGGTCCCAAAGTCCATAGGGCACTAACCTCTCACTTTGTCCTAGGCATGTCTATGTTGATAATTTTGGAATCACCACATCTGCTGGTGTTCTGTGGTCCCTCCAGCCAGCTGCTGGCCTGGCTGCCCTGGGGCTAAAACCACGACTCAGGCGGACCTGTGCTTGGCTCCCCGCATACTGTGTGCTGCGCTGCTCCCAGAGTGCTGTGCTGGTCCTTCCTGCAGGGCTGCTGAGCTGTCCTCAGCGGGAGGTTAGCTTCTGTGTCGTACTGTGGGTGCTGGGGCTCCAGAAGTTGTTCAGAGTCCCCTTTTACATAGTTTGGAGGTAATCTGGGGGGGGAGTGGCTTGGACATGCTATTTCTACTCTGCCATCTTGGTTCTGCCCACTCTTTACCTCTCTTTCTTTTTTTTTTTTTTGAGGGCAATTGGGGTTTACCTGACTTGCCCTAGGTCACACAGCTAGGTTGGTGTGTGTGTGTGTGTGTGTGTGTGTGTGTGTGTGTGTGTGTGTTTGTGTGTATGTGTGTGTGTGTGTGAAGTGTCTGAGGCCGAATTTGAACTCAGGTCCTCCTGACTCCAGAGCCACTGCTCTACCCACTGCGCCACCTAGTTGCCCCAACATCAATCTTTTAAGAGTATTAAGAGTAAAAAACAACTGAATTAAAGTTACAAAGTGCCATAATCTTGTTCTCAATGCAAAGGGCAAAACAAGTCCCTGCCTTCACAGAGCTGCAATCAAGATAGAAGTTTGACTGCAATCAGAAGCCTAAAGTAATCCGTAGGAAATAGCTTAGACATTGTGTGTCAGTAGGTTCAGGATCACAATGAAAGTCCTCTTTCCACCTGGTGAAATCATGACCTCAACCATACCTTCTCATCTGTGTGACTCTTAACTATGTCTTTGTGTAAATCGTGTAAAGAATCCCTGTCACTTCTCCCACAACCATAAAGTTTTTCTTGTCTGCTCCCAAACAAGGCATAGCCTTAAATATTCAGAGCATATACTTTATTCTACTTCACATACTTTATGAGTCCTCATTTTGAATGTTACAGGATTAACCTAATTCCAGTGATCATCATCAGCCAGATTTCTCTCCATACAGCAAGTGTATTTCATGTAAACTGAGGAGAGCTCTTAGGTAGGGGCTGAATAGAGTCATAGAGGTCTATATGACCTTACTCTTTTCTATATGGTATTTGTAAAGGTTGCAACTCCACATTGCCTGAATGAAAAACTCACCACTTTAATGTACTCATCCTCCTGAGGTCATCCAACAAAGGTCAACAAACTATATTTGACTGTCTAATATTTACTACACATTCTCAAAAAAAAGTATAGACAATGTGTACTCACCCTGCTACATTCCAATAACAAGAATTTAAAAAATTAAAAAAAAAAGAATCCAATATCAGTTACCTTTGTGTATGCATATGTTTGTATATGTCTGTATGTGTATGGTTTCTAAAATTCAGGAGGACCACATTAAATTTTTTTATAAAAATTTAAGAATGCCCAATGGTTTCTGGCTAGCACTTGCAAATTTAATGGAGGCAAAGTATCTCACCTTTGAGAAAAATCTAAGTTTTAAAAGCTGATTCTTTTTCCTTTAAAATGAGTGAATGATTTATTATAAGGTTAACTTTAAACTACTACCAGACATAACCAATTAAATTTACTTTGTGACTATTTTCATTTGAATAAATGAATTTCAACACATAAAATATCCATAACAGCTTGTCAGTCTCTCCCTCTGAGTCTGGTTTGCTTTTCTTTGTTGGTTTATTCCTGAACATTTTTCTCTTTGTGTGGCTTATATTCTGTTCTTCTTGTCCCATCTTCTGCCCTTGGTATTATTTTATACCACTAGGCCAATACCCCAAAGAGATCAAAGAAAGAAAGAGGACCTATATGTACAAAAATATTCATAGAAGCTCTTTCTGTAGTAGCACTAAGCTGGAAACTCAGGGAATGGTTAAAACAAATTATGGCATATAAATGAAATATTACTGCACCATAAGAAATGATAAATTGACAATTTCAGAGAAACCTGGGAAGATCTGTGTGAACTGATGCAGAGTGAAGTGAGCAGAACCAAGAGAACAATTCACAGAATAACATTACACAGGTTTGAGAGCTCCAACCAATGCAATGGCCAACTAGGATTCCCAGGAATTAATGATAAAACATGCTATATACCTCTTGATATAAAGGTGATCGAATCAAGATGCAGAATGAGACATAAATTTTTGGAAACAACCAATGTGGGGATTTGTTTTGGTCGATTGTATATATTTATGATTAAATTTTTCCTTCTCTCCCCCCCTGACTTTCCCTAAATGGGGGAGGGAGGGTGAGGAGGGATAGGGATACGATTAAAAAAAGAGAAAGAAAAGAAGGTTATTGAGGTCATTTTTTTTAATACAGAGAAGAAAATAGAAGGAATATCAGAAAGAAGCACAGAGAAGCAGGACACCCTGGAAAGGTGTGGTTTGAATTCCTTATACTTTAAAAAATAGTTATACATTAAGAGGAGCCTGCACAGTCTGTACAATTCTCTTTTCCCTGTCTTACTAGGTATATGGAAATGCCCGTTTATTTGTTTTTTGCAAAATTAACAATAAATATATTTCAAAACTATTTCATATTTGTTTTCCCCAGGATTCTTTATACTCCTTGAATTTCAGAATTTGGAACTGAGAAGAATCTTAGAAATGGTAGAATTAGGATAATAGATTTAGGGCTAGAAGGAGCTAGAGAGGTCATTTAGCCCAAGTCCCTCATTTTACTGTGGATAGAACATTGTGCCTGGAGTCAAAAAATCTGGGTTCAAATTCAGCCTTAGGTGAATCACACTAGCTATGTGATCCTGGGCAAGTCACTTAACCACTCTCTCAGTTTCCTCAACTGTAAAATGGGGGTTTAATAATAGCACCTGTCTCCCAGAGTTGTTGTGAGCATCAAATGAGATGATTAATATAGAGGGCTTGGCACAGTGCCTGACTTGTAGTAGGCACTTAATAAATGGTTGTTCCCTCCCTCCTTTTTGGAGGCCCAGACACTAGGTGACTTCCACAGAATCATATAGAGAGTGAGGGTGGAGCCTGGACCCAGGTCCAGCACTCTGTGCATTGCTCCCTGCTGCTCCTGGCTGTGGCCTCCAGCTCATCATTCTTCACCACATTACCATATGTGGCTCTATCACAATTTATTCAGCCCTTGTGGGGGTGGGGTTTGCATTTTTAATGGCACATTCACTACTGGAACAATCATTCTGCTAGCCTGTGCTAACAGAGAATTTGATTCAATGGCAGTCTCTGCGAGTCAGACAGAGGTATTTAGAGGACATCTAACACAAGGCATTGTAAGTCCCGAGAGCACTTTGCCAGTGTCAGCCGGTGCCTGCTTTGCAAAGGGTATTTTGTGTGTAATAAAAACATCAAAGTTCTGATATCTCCCCATCCTGGGGTACAGTGGATACAGTGCTGGATCTGGTATCAGGAAGACCTGAGTTCAAATCCAGTCTCAGACACTTACCAATTATGTGACCCTGAGCAAGTCAATTCACCTCTGTCTGCCTTGGTTTCCTCAAATTAAAATGGGATAATAATAGCACCCATCTCCCAGTGCTGTTGCTGGTATGAAATGAGACAATCTTTGTAAAGCATTTAACATAGTGTTGGGCACATAGTGGGTGCTATATAAATGCTGTCTTCTCATTAGTGTTATTATTATTAAAACCCAAGTACTTAGATCCCAACCAGAAGATGTATGAGAAGGAAACTTATAGATCTCCTAGTCTGACCCATTCATTGTACAAAGGAGGAAACTGAGGCACTAAAGAGTGAAGAAAGGTCACACAAGTAATAAATAACAGAATCAGGGTTCAAATCCAAGTCCCTCGACTTTAAATTCAGCTTTCTTTCCACTACACTGAAGTATCTATGTTCTATGTGTTTTTGTCATAGTATCTGAGTAGTCCATCCTCTTCCTTGTGTATTTAACACCAGTGGCTATGAAGGTCATGAAGGGCTTTAAAAATTGTTGAGGGATGGCTAGGTGGCACAGTGAATAGAGCACCGGGCCTGGAGTCAGGAGGACCTGAGTTCAAATCCGGCCTCAGACATTTAATGCTTACTACCCATGTTACCTTGGGCAAGTCACTTAACCCCAATTGCCCTACCCCCCTCCAAAAAGCAAAAAAAAAAAAAAAAGAAAAGAAAAGAAAAGAAAAAAGAAAAGAAAAAATACCCACCTCGTTTTCCAGAGAGTGACAGGGAGGGTGACGTGGTCAAAATTTTTAGGTTAGTAAGTATATAAAGTGACTAGTCTGCTAGCATTTGACTAGTTAGGCCAGTATTTTATCATGAGAAGGGGTTATTTCTTACTAATGTATCTTTTTCTGTTGTTTGTTTGTTTAGATTTAGGTGCCCACGTAAGTTGCAAAACCAGGACTCAAAGTAAGGTCTTCTAGAGCACTTTGCCATTATAATATATACTTAACTTTAAGATTTAAAAAAAAAATGGGAGTGGGAAAGGGAGGAAAAAGTTCAAATGTAGAAAATGGTGCATAAAAATTTAAGAGCTACATTTTAAATGGTAATTGCTATAACAAATATTTATCATTTTTTTAGGGCAATTGGGGTTAAGTAACTTGCCCAAGATCACATGGCTAGGTTTTTTTTTGTTTGTTTGTTTGTTTGTGTGTGCGTTAAGTGTCTGAGGCTGGATCCGAACTCAGGTCCTTCTGACTCCAGGGCCGACACTCTACTCACTGTGCCACCTAGCCACCCCTTATCACTTCTTAATTACATAGAATAGAAAGCTTTCAAAATATACATACGTAGGAGAAGAAATTCAGTTATTATTTATGGGGGGATGAATTATGTGGGGATATGGCATGGTATATGTATCTCTGTGATCACATATGCAACTGGGGTTGTCCTGATGATGAGTCTATGTAAGATGAGTTCATCCCAATTCTCTTATTCAATTACAAAAAGCAGTATTTTTTATCCACTTGTGAAATAGCCCTCAGAACATTAAATATGAAAGGATAGTGATGACTCATCCTTAAACTGTTTCTATATGAACCCATCAAAAATTATGAAAAGCACAAGATAAAAACCACAAAAATTACTAAAGTGATAGTGATGGTTTAGAGGTTTCCTACTGCCCCCTTTGGTTGGGTTTTTTTTTTTTTTGCTTTTTTTGGAGCAGAGAGGGCAGGGCAATTGGGGTTGTGACTTGCCCAAGGTCACATGGCTAGTAAGTATGTCAAGTGTCAAAGGCTGGATTTGAACTCAAGTCCTCCTGACTCCAGGGCCAGTGCTCTATTCACTGTGCCACCTAGCCACCCTACCAACCTATTGCCCCCTTTAAAAATATCACTTAGCGCCCTCCTCGAAATCTACTTTCTTTAACCTCTTAACAGTTTTTAAAATTTGCATCTCCCAAGGCTAATACCACCCCCTTGGATCATTCCAGTGCCCCACAGGGGGCGGTTATCAACTACTTTGGGAACTTATGACTAGATTAAAGTAGCTAATCAGTGGATGGTAGCTATGAAATGATTAAGATAGGAGTGGAATCAAAAGGCCCTCTATGGGTAACATCTGTATGAACTCAGTCAAAAATATGTTACCAATGAAACATGAACCAAATGTCTGTATAATGTTGATTTGTTTGTAGAAAGGGAGGGGTTTATGATGGCAATTCAGGACCAGGTCATTGCCACAGAAAATGATGGAAGGGTGAACCAAGGAGCCCAGATTAGGTGGCCATAGTAAATAATACAAAGAAGAGGTGGAGACAAAGCAACACATCACAACAGACTATAAAAATTTAACACCCTTTAAATACCTAGCAACACATGACCAAATGGCTAGAATCATACATCAGAAGCTTGCTATCTTTTATGAACTAACAGATGACAAATCTCCATATTACAAATACATATGTCAAAATATCCTGGAGAACTCAACCAATAAGCTTTACTGGAAGCAGACCATTATCACAGACCAAATTGTTGCCTAAAATCACCCAGACATAAAATTTTATTCACAAAAACCCTTAAGAAAAATGTTTTTTATATGCACCCCTATCCTTATTACTCATAATCTCCAAAGTATAGATATTTGGCTGAGGAGATCAAAATCATGTGAGAACAGGATAAGGCACATACCATGCCTCTGCCCTTGGCTCCTTCTGGAATTGTACTGAGAATGCTTTCAATGAGCCTACAGAAAATAAATTTACATCATAGTCCTTTTAATTAAGCTACAAAAAGAAGTTATTTTATTCACCTGTTCATAGGCCAACAAATGTAAAGATAGAAAGATAGTGACTTATCCAAGGACCATTTCTATCTGAACTGCATCAAAAAAAAAATGAAAATGAGATGATGATGATGATAACTGACTTTAATTTAGTGCTTTAAGGTTTGCAAAGCATGTTTTATATATGTATATATTATCTCATCTATATCTCATTATGCATGTGTATGTATGTATATGTCTATATACAGATATAGACATACACAAATGTAAAATGTCATGTGAGAGGAAGTGTGGTGCAATGGATAGAGAACCCACATAGGAGTCAGGAAGACCCAAGTTCAAGTCCTGATTCTGACATGTATTGTCTATGTGACCTTAGATAAGTCATTTAACTTCAATATTCCAGTCATCTCTTTAAATGTCTAAGTTGAAAAGGAGGTGCAAACTGTTACTGGAGTTTCCTTACAAAGAATTCTCTGTACTAATGAAATCATAGATCTCTCCTGTCTCCAACCCATGAAAAACAAAACATTTGAGATCCACAAGTCTTAGCTGGTCTCTAAGAGTGGCAATGAGATACATATATGAATTGGGAGTGTATGACTTGATCATATCCACCCTCAGGCTCTTTTTTTGTGTGTGTAGTACTTTATTCCAATAAATATTGATTTACAAAGGATAGGATTTTTATGAAGTAGGAAAGATTGGTTTTGGAATTAAAGAAACTGGGTGAAATCCAAAGTCTGCTGGTAACTACTGTGCAACATCCTCTCTCTACCATCCTCCCATCAGAGGATTGACAAAATTGTACCAGCATTTTTAAAGATCTACTTCCTCTCTTAAGTCCATGCTCCTATTAATTTATAGCTTTTCTACTTGACAAAATAAAATTCAAATTAAGTAAAATAAAAAGGGAGGAAGAAAAAAACAGAAAAACTAATCTATATTTCAAAAAAGTTTGAAAATATATTTAATATTTTATACCAATGGACCTTTCACCTCTGCAAAGGAGTAGGATGAGGTATCTTTGGGTCATTCGTGCTCTTTGTAGTTTTGCAATATTCACTTTTAATCCTTTTTGTGGTTGTTTCATTGATGGTAAACTGAGTTTTAAATATTTGTTATTTTGAGGGAGAGGACAGTTGTCTTTTCTTTTCAGAAAATCCCATTCTAAAAATTTATTTCTCATGAATGAAAAATAATCTTGCATAACTTAGATTGTTTTTCCTTGGCATTTGGAAGTATCCTCCTGGCAGCTTATAATAATTATTACTTAATATTAAAGTTTTAGAGTTTATCTGTAATGTTTCTCTGTCATTCAAATTCGGGATTTCTCTCTGTGGTTTATACATGGCCTCTATCAATCTGTACTCAATCATCTGGTATTTGGAGTACACATATTTCTGCACTTTTTTTTTTCATATTGAATTCTCTTAAAATATCTTTTACTATTTTTTTATCCCCAGTTACATGTAAAAACATTTTTAACATTTGTTTTTAAAACTTTGAATTACAAGTTCTTTCTCTTCTTCCCTCCACACCTCATTGAGAAGGCAAGCAATTTGATATAGGTTATACGTGTGTAGTCAGTCATGCAAAACATTCCCATATTAGCCATGTTGTGAAAGAAAATATAGGCCATAAAAACCCTCAAGGAAAATAAGGAAAGTAAAAAAAATATGCTTCAATCTTCATTTAGACACTATCAGTTCTTTTTCTGGGGATGGGTACCATTTTTCTTCATAAGTCCTTCAAAGTTGTCTTAGATCGTTGTATTGCTGAGAATAGCCAAGTCATTCACAGCTGGTCATCTTATAATATTGCTGTTATTTTGTTCACAGTACATTTCACTTTATCTCAGCTCATGTAACTCTCTCCAGGTTTTTCTGAGAGCATCCTGCTCATCATTTCTTACAGTAGAATAGTATTCCATAACAACCACATACCACAATTTGTTCAGTCATTCCCCAATTGTTGTACATCTCCTTAATTTCCAGTTCTTTGCCCTCAGAAAATAGCTGCTACAAATATTTTTGCACATATTTTTGTACTTTTTGTTTTTAATCTCTCTTGGGATATAAACCTAGCAGTGGTATTGCTAGGGTATACATGGCTTTATAGCCCTTGCTCTACAGAATGGTTGAATCAGTTCACAACTCTACCAATAACACATTAATGTCTCATTTTCCCCACATCTCCTCCAACATTTGTCGCTTTCCCATTCTGTCCTATTAGCCAATCTAATAGGTATGAGGTGGTCCCTCAGAATTGTTTTAATTTTCATTTCTCCAATCAATAGTGAGTTAGAGGATTTTTTCATATGCCTTTGATTATTTCATCTGAAAGCTGTTCATATCTTTTGATCATTTATCAATTGGGGAATAACTCTTATTTTTTATAAATTGGATCCAGTTCTCTATATGTTTGAGAACTGAAGTCTTTATCAGAGAAATTTGCTACAATTTTTTTTCCCACAGTTACTATTGCTAACTGTATTTCTCTCCGTACTATTTCTCCACCTCCCCTTCCCATGCTTATTCTATTCTCTCTCTCTCTCTTCACCCTGCTCTCTCAAAAGTGTTTGCTTTTGACTACCCCCTCCCCCAATCTGCCCTCCCTTCTATCAAACACCTCCTTCTTTTATCCCTTTCCCTTCCTACTTTCCTATAGGATAAGGTAGATTTCTATATCCAATTGAGTGTGTATGTTATTTCCTATTTGGGCCAGTTCTGATGAGAATAAGATTCATTCACTCCTCCCTCACCTCTCCTCTCTTCCCCTTCATTGTAAAAGCTTTTTCATGCATCTTTTATATGAGATCACTTACCCCATTCTACCTCTCTCTCCTTTTCCCTTTTCCCCAGTATATTGCTCGTTCATCATTTAGTTTCATTTTATTTTTTTTAGGTATCATCCTTTCATAGTTGACTCACATTTGTGCCCTCTGTCTATATATACTCCTTCTTACTGCCCAAATAATAAGAAAGTTCTTATGAGTTACAAGTATCATCTTCCCATGTAGGAATATGGACAGTTTAACCCTATTATGTCCCTTATGATTTCCCTTTCCTGTTTACCTTTTTATGTTTCTCTTGAATCTTGTACTTGAAAGTCAAATTTTCTATTTAGCTTTGGTCTTTTCACCAAGAATGCTTGGAAGTCTTTTATTTCATTGAATCTCCATTCCCTTCCTCCTCCCAAAGCCTTATACTCAGTTTTATTGAATAGGTGATTCTTGGTTGTAATCCTAGCTCCTTTGTCCTCTGTAATATTATATTCCAAGACCTCCAATACTTTAATGTAGAAGCTGCTAAATCTTGTGTTACCCTGACTGGCTCCATGATACTTGAATTATTTATTTCTGACTGCTTTCAATATTTTCTCCGAGTTCTGGAATTTGGCTATAATGTTCCTGGGAGTTTTCATTTTGGGATCTCTTTCAAGCAGTGATGAGTGGATTCTTTCCATTTCTATTTTACCCTCTGGTCCTAGACTATCAGGACAATTTTCCTTGATAATTTCTTGAAAGATGATGACTAGGCTCTTTTTTTAATCATGGTTTTCAGGTAGTCCAATCATTCTTAAATTATCTCTCCTTGATCTATTTTCCAGGTAAGTTGTTTTTCCAATGAGATATTTCACATTGTCTTTTTTTCATTCTTTTGGTATTGTTTTATTGCTTGTTGATTTCTCAAAAAGTCATGAGCTACCATTTGTTCAATTCCAATTTTTAAGGAATGATTTTGAGTGAGCTTTTGTACCTGTTTCCCATTTGGACAATTCTGTTCTTTAAGGAGCTTTATCTTCAGTGAATTTTTGTGCCATTTTCCCCACTTGGCCAGTTCTGTTTTGTTTTGTTTTTTAAGGCAGTCTTCTCTCTGTTGGCTTTTTTGCCTTTTTTTTTTTACCATTTGGCCTGTTTTTTAAAGTGTTATTTTCTTCAGTATCTTTTTGCGTCTCCTTTACCAAGTTGACTTATTTTTCATAATTTTCTTGCATCATTCTTATTTCTCTTCCCAATTTTTCCTCTTCTTCTCCTTCTTGATTTTCAAAATCCTTTCCATGACCTGAGACCAATTCAATTCTTCTTAGAGACTTTGGATGGAGGAGTTTTGGCTTTGTTCTCTTCTTCTAAGTGTGTGTTTTGATCTTCCTTATCTCCACAGTAATTTTCTATGGTCAGAATTTTTTTCTGTTGTTTGCTCATTTTCCCAGCCTATTTTGTGATACTTAACTCTTTCTTTAAGTAGGACTCTGCTTCCAGGGTAGAAGGTTCATTGTCCCAAGTGTGAGGTGAAATTCAGCATTAGACTCCCATTTTGGGATCAAAGTAGTTTAGGATG